>VZSE01011898.1:281059-458824 GCA_013398275.1 Promerops cafer
GTGTGTGTGTGTGTGTGTGTGTGTGTGTGTGTGTGTGTGTGTGTGTGTATTTTGTGTGTATTTTGTGTATTTTGTATTTTTGTTTTTAGGGCCCGTCGGGGAAGGGCAGAAAGTAGGTGACACAGGTTACCAGTGCACTTTTTTTGGTAGTTCAAGTGTCACTCAGTAACACACGGATGAGATGGGATCCCATAATTCAGAAGTTGTGGTTGCACTGGAGCAACATCAAGTAAAACAACATAGGCTGGCAGTGCCATGTCCAGACAATTGCACATGCTCCCAGTACCTGGTGGCAGAGCAGCAGTGTTGCACCATCACAGTAAGTTTACACCAAGCCAGAACTGAACAGACGAGACGCTGCAAATGTGTGCGTCCTAATGAGAGATATATTAGTAGGAATAAATGAGCACAATTACAGAGCTTCAGCTGACCTCATCCAGAAGAAAATATTATATATGTTAATAACAAGGTTTGGCTTTCTTAGGGAAACATTTTTAGGCATGATTACAGATCCCTTAATGAAGATGTCTGCTTGGTCCCAGTCCTGCAGTGGGTTCTGACTGCTCAAGCTCATACCTGCAAGGGGCCCTGTTGTTCTCATGGGTTTGCTTTGGTCACAGAAACCTTATGGTCCTTATAGTAATTCACAGAGACCTAAATTTATGCTGTACACAAAGAGTGGCTAACTGGGAAATGTCAGTGACTTTCCATTTTATTTTTCTGAATAAAACATACTACAGAAATAGAATCCAGATTAATCTCTGGGACCTTCTTGAGTATTTTATCCATGTTCATGCATTGATAGGTCAGGGTATAGGCAGACTGATAGGGCAGTTGTTAATGAGAGGGTTTTATCTCAGACACAGTTTCATGGGACCATTGCTCAGTTTTTCATTCCATGCGCTAGTTGCAGCCACTCCAGCTTTAATCACATTGCTGCTTTCTTCACAGGATTTCTCCCTCTGAGTCATGGAGTGGGTTTAATCAGTGTGTAGGAAATTGCCCTCTTTATCTTTTTTTTAGTTAATCATCTGTTTTTATTAAGCATTCTGGGAAATGTTTGCGTGATGATGTACCCACATGTCAGAAAAGTAGTAGTAGTGTGTCATTTTCTTTTATGACTGTAAATCTTTGGGAGTTGATGCAACATTGCTGTGTAAGAATGTTGCAGTTATTTTTGTTACTTATTTAATCAAAGCATACTTCCTCCACATCTTCTAAGACACTCTTGATTGTACTGGGCTGGTAAGTTAGGATCAGAAGTACTGCTGGCAAAGACTGAAAGGAAGCCAATAATTGCCATGATCCTTTTTCTTGTTCTAGCTTGTAGCTGTGAAGATTGCTTGTGGTGTTCTGTAATACAGTAGGACAATGACTTATTAACTGCTACGTGTTATTGCATCAGCAGAACCTGACTGAACTGCAGGTGACTGAATAGTTGGCAACCAGGCAAGAAACCTGGTGTTTTATTTTGCATGCAGTGTAGACATTGCTGTTTCAATAATAATTACATGAAAAGGAGTCATTATTTTCCTGAGTGTTTTGGAGACCAGAATTATTTATTATTCATCAAATCTGTGCTTCCAGAAGATTCTACTCTGGTAGACACTGGATACCCATTGGAGGGCTCCCCAGTAAAAGAGAAGTGGTGGGGATGTGTTGAATACAGAACAAGGGGATGCGTTGAACACAGGATGGCAGCTCCTAGCTAATGTAAGATTTCTGGTTATCCACTACAGGCAAAAAAACAGTTTCTAGGAATTTTACCCTCAGCATCTTAAACCCAGCTTGTTACAAGAAGAAAATGAAAGAGTCTCTCCACGTGGAAATAGCCCCTGGTGAAGCTTGTGTTTGCCTCAGAGCTGTTTGTTAAAGCTTGAAGTGGGAGGGTGAGGATGGCTGCTCCGCTGTCCCTAACTGTCCTCACCTCCTACGCACTCACGTGTGTTCGTGCCCAGGCACAAGCACACACAGCTCCTCTTGTTGGCTGACCCTTCACACCATCCAGCCCGTGGGGAAGAGAGCAGTGCTCGGCTTCTAACTGCTGGTAGCAATAAGAGGAACTGTTTTATGTCCCCATTCCTTCCCTGTGAACAAGGCTTTCTGTGTCTCCCTTTGTCCTGCTTTCCTCTGTGTTTTCGGTGCCTCCCTTCCCTCTAGGGTTCCCATTTCTCTGCTTTCTGCCTACAGGATAAATAATTTTGGGGTGTCAGCATTTTGAACTTATTTGGGAACAAGGATAGAGGTGGCAAGTGGCTGGAAGGTGTTACTGATTCTCAGAGCTCTTTTTTGATGCAAAGACAATTGCTGATGTGATTGTAGTTGACAAGTCTGTTAAAATAATACTAAAGGCTTTTGCTTAGATTATTTCTCCCTTTTGGCTTTCCAGCTTTCTTGAAAATTGACAGAATTCTTCTGAGTTGTGGTGCCTAAAATCTGCCCTGGAAAAGTGGAACTAACAGGAGGCATTCTTCCAAAATCACTGTCCTACATATGGATGAATTGGAATAAAGCTGAATGTAGGGCATTTGTAAAGCCCAGTTTAAAAATACAGTATTGTTATCCCTTGCCTTTTAAAATTGCTCAGGAGATGTGGCCAGATACTGTGAATGCTGTCTAAACAAGTACTATTTTACTGTCTTGTAAGTAAAGTGATATTTTCATGTTATACTGCTGACAGAAGGTGATACATTTTGGAAAAAAAATGCAGATCTGAGGTCTTAATTTCTTTTTAATTTGCCTTTGTTTCTCCTTACAACTCTAGCAGGTGAGACATTAACCATGGATAAGTATTTCAACATCAGAGAGTAACCAATTTTCCTAGAAGTATTTTCCTAAAAGACATTTTTGTGGAATGTAATTCCAAGGAAAACTAAATGCTCAGTGGAAAAGTAATTGAATTATAAATTTGCTGCAGTGGCAGACAGCTGACTGCGAATGTACCCGATCTATGTGAGTGGATCGGGAATGTATCTGAAATTCTGAACTGTGGCAATATACATAGGAGTTGGACAGTTAGAGTATGTATCCATGACTGAGTATAAATAAATCACAGCAAAAGATATTTAGAGACCGTTGTGCTGTTCACATAATCAATAGGTTCCAGTTTCTGATTCACTAATATAATTTAAAAAAACAAAAAAAAAACAACAAAAAAAAAGCATGGTCTCTTGCAAAGGATTAATTTCTCCAGTTCTCGTCTTCTGGTTCTCATAATCATACTGTCTTTTTCAGCTTGGAGCTCTATTAAGTTAGATGTGGGCTCTTCAAAGGAAAATCCAGAATATTTAAGACATTGATGCATGAGAGGAATGCTGCAGCAATTTGTTCCCTAAAATATTTCTTATGTATTTTGGTTTAGATGTTGTTGGTTGGGGTTTCTTTAAGGGTTTCTCTGAAGCCCATGATGAAAACACAGGAACTAAATGATAAACCATGAGAATGAAATACTATAAAAAGAGCAAAAAATGTCTTGGAGAAGGCATAATTTTGTGTTGCAGCCAGTGAGAGTACTATAATAAATGAACCCAGACACACAAGGAAAGTTTATTTTAGCTGATTTTTTTCACCTTTAACAGCTTCTAGTGCTGAGAAACTATCAATGAAACAATATTGCTGAAGCAGCTGTACAGTCTCCTTTGTCATTGGTGTCACTGCTGTATTTCAGGTTTCTTTGTCTTAATACTGTCATCTAAAAGATGGTGAAGGTATTTTTGGACTGATGTGTTCCATGTGGTATCTTACATCTTACTGATGAATACGTCTTTGATTTTAATTATACACAAAGTAGTAGATTTGTAGTAGTAGAGTTGACCAAGTGATCTTCATGCTTGCTCACACCTGACGTTGCATATGTTATATCCTGTCTTGTACATAATTTCTGAAATTCAGCAATAAATATTAATTCTGTCATTCCATTCAAGATTAATAGCAGTAAGTTTTGTAGATAAAGTAATATACTATGCTTTAATAGTCCTACTGATACTTACAGTAAAGTTTGACTATAGCTTGTCAGCCTTTCCATTCCTTTTGATCCCAAGTAAGTTTTTCTGCAAGGGTGCTTTAGGAGAAAATCCTGTGAGTTTACTGCTAGTAGAAATGGTTAATATGGTGATTGTAGCAATTATAACCAGAGCCTGGTCTGAATTGAACATTGCATTACTTTATTAAAAGCCATAGAGTTTTTAAATCTATTTCATTTGAGCAGTGTGAGTTCTTAGGGTGGTTGAGACTTTGGCTAGCTGTGACAGGACTTTCTTGGTTCAGGTTTCAATGATAATCCCTTAAACCAGTTTGGAAAGAATCACCTGTGATGTGGGAAGATAAATTCAGTCTCTGTATTTATTTGATCTTCTGCTGAGATTGCAGATAGGGTGCCAGTTGGTGCCATCTGTGTTTATAGATTTTGCAATAGTATTCACTGGGAGATTATCTGAAAGCCAAATGAGTTTACATAGGTCAGTGAATTGCAGCTTGCAATGCTTGTGTCTGGGGATCATTGTAAACAGATTTTTCAGACTTTTTTCAATGATCTTTCATTTGTCTAAACCTGACATCATCACTAAAGTGTGTGGTGGTGATAATACATCAGTATTTTATGTTGGTAGATAAATTTGTCTTTAATGGTTATGTACTCTTGTTTTGTCTCTTAGCATGCGTGTATTACTTTGATACGTCATCTGCAAACAGTAGGTGTGTGGAGGGAAGGCTGTGCCAAAAATGCTTTCATATAAAAGGGTGAGGGTTTTTAAAAAATGTTTAATAAGTCATATAAGATATATATATATATAGAGAGAGAGAGAGAGAGAGAGAGATAGATAGATAGATAGATAGATAGATAGATAGATAGATAGATAGATAGATAAAGTACCTGCAGAAGAGAAGGTGCTGCAGATAAGAGTACATAGTCGGTCAGATATTAGGAGTTTACTGCTGATCTGGTTTCAGTTATTTTCCTTCATAATAGCTGATACAGTCCTATGTTTTGGGTTTGGTATGAGACTAATGTTGATACCACAGTGATGTTTTTGTTGTTGCTAAGCTGTAGTCACACCAGGTCAAGGACTTTTCAGCTTCTAATGCTCTGATAGCAAGTAGACTGAGATGATCAAGAAGTTGGATGGAGATGCAGCCAGGATAGCTGACCACAACTGACCACAGGGATGTTTCACACAAAGTAGCATTGTGCTCAGCAATAAAGCTGGGGGAAGAAGAAGAAGAAGAAGAAGAAGGGGATTGCAGTGATGGCGTTTGTCTTCCTGAGTCACTTTTACCTTTGCTGGAGCCTTGCTCTACTGATGATGGATGAACACTGGCCTGCCCATGTGAAGCATTAATTGAATCCCCTGTTTTGTTTTGCTTAAGTGCATGGCTTTTGCTTTACTTATTGAAGTATCATGAGTTTTATCACTTTCCCTCTTCTGATTCTCTTCCCCATCCCCATGAGAGTGAGTGACAGTCATGACAACTAAAGCAGTATATTCGTACAGAGTATCTTGACAGAGTTCTTTGTGTGCAAAGAATGGCAACATCTTTCTGTACAACTGTTTAGTACTGATGAATAATACATACTGAATTATGCTTGAAATATAAATATTGGAGACTATCTTCTGCTCTAGTTCTTGCAGCCTTTTATGAAACTTTCTTCAGAAAGTAAGACAGTAGGTATACATGGTCATCATGACAGTTTTGGCAGTTGTAACTCTATTTCAAAATAGCCACCTGATAAAACCTGAATGTCATTCTGCACAGACAAGCAGGTCTGAGTAATTTGAAGTTTACAAGAAAATTTTAAATGTAAGTTCTATTTTAAATATGGCAATATATTCTTTTATTTGTCATGTTGGAAATAGTAGCATATAATTTAATTTTATATTCAGTCATATTTGTGGATATATTTCTGTGCTCTTAGAAAATTCTTTGAAGTTCAATGTAAGTGGTGGGACAAATTCAGCGTAATAGTATTCATGCATTCTTACATCTCTTCACACACTCTCTCTCTCTCTCTCTCTTTCTCTCTCTGTGTGTCTCCGTGCATTGATTTTTCTCCAGCTAGTTTTTCTCTGGTATGGTTTACCTTTAAGGAGTTAACATTTTTCTCTGTTTTAGGGCTTTTAAAAGTACTAATAGACATAGTACATGACAGCTGGCGTGTAAGATACTCCGCGGACTGCCCGGCTGATTGCGCGGCTGAGATGGTAGATCATTTAGCGGAGGTATCCAGTTTGCAGGAATGTGGATGAGGTTTGTGTTGCGTATACATGTTTATTCAATCATTAGTCATGATCATGACTGCATAAAATCAGTGCAATTACCTTTAACCAATCTTTACATCTAAGTGGCCCAGACCGCATTCCATGACAGCCCTGACAGCTTGAATTAGAGCTTGCCTTCTATCGCAGCCGGATTTGGAGTACAGAAATATCCAGCCTTTCTTGAGTTTGGTTACTGCAAGAATGGTACATGTTAATGTGAAAGAGTGAAAGTCCTGTCTAAAACAGAGCTTTAGGAATAGTCTAATTTTTTGGTGCTTGACAAGCCTGTATCAACAGCTTACCTTATTTTTCTTTATTGCATGCATTGCACAGTAGATAAACAATCCTTAGAAGTGCATCGGGACTGTCTCGCATACTCATGTGCACTGTACTCTGCGTAGTATGCCTCTGCTTCCCAACCAGATTTAAAGAATCTCCAGGTAAGGTCAGAGAACAGAAGTCCATATTTTCAGCAAAATGTCTCTGGCTCTTGGCTGGTGGTCTCTCATTCTACCCACAGGCTCCTTGGATTTGGGCAAGGAAAGGGTCTCAATAAATAATTTATTTGTGAGCATGTTGTAACTTCTTTTTTCCGGGGCAATCAACCCTGTAGCTCCCTTTAACCTACCCCCCCACCTTTTTTTATTTTGTTTTTGTTAAATCATTGAGAGGAAGAGATTCTACCTGACATCCCAAGAAGATCATACAAAGATAGGACTAGAAGAAACCTTATGGCATCATCTACCCCATTCTTCTGCCTCAGATTAGGATCATCTGTATCTGTCATCTGTGACTTGTTCTAAGGAGCTCAGTGGTGTTCCTTACATTGTCATGACATGTTAAAATTTTCTTTGCTTGTTATCCAATTCATACCTTTCCTGTAGTAATTTAATGCTACAGTTGCTCATCCTACATCTGTCTAGAACAAAGCAAGTAATTATTTTTTGTATATTGTGTTTTTTTTAACTATAATAGCCTGCTTTTTTTCCACCTCACAGGCACTGGGTTTTGTACACCAGTTATTTTTGTTGCTTTTCTTTGGGTTACCTTTCATTACTTCACATCTATTTTGTTTGTCCAGTTAAGAATATATTTGTCTCGAGGCTCTAATGATGTAAAACAAAACAGAATGGGATCCTTTTCATACTTACTGACGCGATGAGGATCTTCTTTTCAGCACTGTGACTCTCTTCAGCAGTTAAATTGGTGAGGAGAAGAGACAACTGGGATGAGATGATACTTTTATGAAAACATGAATAGCGTGGTGAGGGGCTTAGGGATAGGTTGTTCATTTTCTCTCCCAGTACAAGAACTAATAAGCATGAAAATGAAACTAGCAGGTGTTGGGTTTGGAATAGCAAAAAGAGGAATTTTGTCATGCATGTATATTAAGTTGTGTAACTCCACAGGATGTTGTGGATACTGAAAATTTATACCAGTTTGAAGTGCAACTGGACAAAATTAGTGGAAAAAAGAGTCTGTAAGGGATTATTAAATACATAAGCCTGATCTCTGGCTTTGAAAGTCCCTGAGCTGCAAATTATTGGAGACAAGCGTATTTGGGGAAAGTATGACTAAACGATTACACTATTCTCATGCTCTTCCCCAGACATCTGCTTTTGGCTGCTCTTGGAGACAGAGGTACTGGGTAGACGATTTGACTTGGCATAATTGTAGATTTGTCCTTTTAAATTGTAAAAACTCAAGACACATTTTTCTATGAGTTAACAGCTCAAGGTAGCATCTGCAACCCTTGTACTTTTTAGACCAAAAGCCTCCAATCCATTTTCCGTGTAATTTAAGACAGAAGAACTTTCTTAATAAAACACAAAGATTACCATGAACATTTGTCTCCTGCCAATTGGCGTCAACTGCAAATTATGTTTCATTTCAGTCATGCTAAACTGCCAGATGAGATAATACATATTGTCTCATTTAGGCAATCTAAGCAGCTATGTCTGTAATCCTAACTTGGCTTTTCTGATTTATTTTCTCCTACGTGTGTGTGAAATAGTATTTAATATGAAAGTTTTCTGGTTTTTGGCCCATCTCCCTTCTACTGTAAATACATTTTAACTGCTTACATGAACACGTGCTACATGCGATTCCCTGCAGAGTTAGAGAAAGACTAAAAGCGTTCACATCTCTGATGGGGACAGAGCAGTATAGAGGGAGGAGGATGCTGTGTTGCTCTTTACCCTACAGACACTGATTTACTGGCTTGATTTAGATTGTTGATTCAGTGGTACATCATTAGGGCACTTGTAAGCTAATCAAAACCCATAACCACACAATGCAAATGTCTCGTGTAAATATAACTTTTCATCCCCAGTTTTAATGTTAACTTTATACTAGCAGGTTTTCTGCTCTGTCAGATGCTGCTCATATCTCTGTGACACTGACAATGCCTAAACAGATATTGTTTGTGCTTTTTCAGCTGATGTGAAGTTGGCTTGAATGCGGCATGCTGCACTCAGGCAAACTTGACAGAAATGTGCTTGTGTCTGTGCTTGCTTGGGCACAAACTTGTATTGCATAGTGATCAAAATGGTAATGTACCAAATGGTCATCTGGCATTAATGAAGACACAGCCATGTGTTGCACGTCTTCTTTACTTTTCTGTCATGTATTAATATGTTTAACACATTTTGGCTGGGCTTTCCAAAGTGAGTATGGGGGTTAAATTAACAGTGTTTTCCCTCCAGACTCTATCTGTAGGCTGCTTCATGCTTTACTCCGTAAATGTTTCCTCTATTCTTGTAATACCAAATAAACAATTTTATATTCCTCCTCTCAGTGGTTTGAGGCATGAGGAAAAGCAATTTTGCCAGGGGGTGGAAGGCCTGTGCAGTGATCATAGTGGCAGCGAGGGTGTTTTATACCAGGTATTAGGCTGTTCTGTGTTACTGGTGGTTGAGTTCCCAGATTTATCCTGTGCTACTGCAGTGGAGTCTGAGTTGTAGAGGCAAGGATTATGCAGGTATTAGGAAGTTCCTTCCCGAGGCTCTGTAGTCTGTAACTATACCTGATGTTGGGGTAAATTGATCATGCTTTAACTCCATAGAGTTTGCTTCACATACCAGAGTGGGCTTTATTTCAAGTGTGTGGCTTTGGAGGTGGGAATGGAAAGGCAACATTTTGGTTTGTGCAGGTGAGACTGTTGTAGTTTGTTGTAAATAACTGTGAGTGCTGTTCTGTTGTTGTTGGGATATTTGTTTATAGTAACTACTTCGATCTCTACATGCTGAGTGAACATTAATTAATGTTAGTACAGTAAAGTTGTTTTCTGACTGCTTTAAGAACAGACTGTAGGAAACCCTAGAAGGAGTCTTTTGTTCAAATATCATCATTTGATACCTGCAAATATTTGAACTGATGATATATTTGCATACAGCAAATAGAATTCTCTTCTCTGAAGGATTATTAAAGCTGTGCCAAATTCAGTTAGTCGCAGTCTTCAGCATCACAGCTGGGTATTTTGGAACCAATTAAAGAAACTATTCTGTTTAGCAGTAAAGTTTTCCAGCTCTTATCGTGGACTAAAACACCTCTCCTGTATGGACAGAGGAAGATGGCAGCTGTCTTTAACTGATTATACTTAAAGTGTGCCAGGTAACATGAAGCTACTGTTTAGATATCTGTCTTCTAGCTGAAGAATAGTGCAGGGTTCTTTGTCAGAGATTTGGGGAGTGTATCAGAGAGGCTCATACTTTAGATGTGATCTGTGGAAACAGTAAACAAAAAAATAATCTTTGTAATGGTTTTTTCTCCATTTAGCCTTTTGCTATTGAGTTATGCTGAAAAAAAAGAAAAAAAAAAGTAGCATTGTATCTAGGTAGCTATCATGATTGATTGTTCATTGACCAGCTATTCACTGAGTAATATTTTGTTCCAGTGAGGATGAAAAGTTCAGATTTGAGTCAAACAAACCAAATAATTTAGAAAACAAATATCTCTCTTTCCAATGTACCTTCCTTTACTGGAAGAACTGAACAAAATCTTACTAGTTTCAGTGCTATCATTACTCTGTTGTGTTCTTCTGTATCTGATAATGTGGAATGCTGTTTAGAAGCACTGGCTAATTAAAATCTAGTACATCAGACTTGTGTCTGTCTGGCCTGAGGCACCATTTATCAGCTGAAGAGAGCAGTATATGTATAGCCATCTTTGCAAACATGTAATATACCCCACATTCTCTCTGAAGGGCTTCAGATTTTACAACTCACACGAGGAAGTTGGTCTGATAATTGAGGAATGAGCACTTACAGTCCCAGTGTATGGTGAAGTGGCTTGCAGTCTCGGGGGAAACAAAATTATCTGCTACTTACTTTTTGTGGGCTGACTTAGACCATTATGTGTCCTTCCTCAGTCAAATTCTCAGAAGTATAAAGTTTCTTTTTTAGAAAGCAGAGGCTTGGTTTTTTTTTTCCTGTGGTTTTCTGCATAGCCTCAGAAGTTTGGAACATCACTATGTATCTCCTTATTTAAAGAGGAAGCAGGTATGGTCAAACATTTGGTTTTTTCTGAAGGAACTGTGATTTGTAAGAATAACACAAAATGCTTAACATTAAATAGAAACAAATAAGCATTTAATAGAGCTTTATATACAGAGACGTCTTGAAGAGCCCTGTGCTTAGGGCACTGTAGTCATAAAGAGAGAAGGCAGAAGGTCCAAGTGACAGTGCGAGGGTAGATGTTAGGGCTCAACAGACAAATACCAAAATTTGGGCTCCTCTTGGCAAAACCTGCAGATCTCTCACCCCAGTGGCCTCTCTTTGTGAGCTTCCTTGCTCAGGACGGGGAGCATTCTGTTGTCTTTGGCTAGCACACAGCCAACTACATCTTCTTGAGAGAAGCAAAGAGTGTATCTCTTAATTTGCATTTATCTCATTACCTGCTAATAGAAATACTCTTTGTGCTGTTCTTGCAGTGAAGCTGGTGTCCTGCTTAAGGAACAATGAATAGGTCCGCCTACCTTCTGTCTGCTGCTTACAAATGGCAACTTGATAAAGTCTTTTTGCTGTACACCACTGTTCTGGTTTTGCATAAAACTCTAAATTAATTATTTGATCCAGTTATATGTCCTCGTAGCTCTGAATTTAACTAGTTCAAATTGTGTGTTTCTGTTGTTTTAACATGTGCCTGGCATTAATGGTTTAATAATGCAGTATAGTCTTTGTCTATGAACCAAGAGAGGAATGAACATTGCTGCTCAGCATTGTCCTTAGTGAGCAGAGGCTGATTTTAAGCTTTGAATCTTAATTTCTCCATGCATAATTAATTTTAGTTGTTTTTATTCATGTGTATGTGTTTTCATTTGACTGAGATAAAGATTTAAAGCAGAAAACTGCTATATATGGCTATAGTCAGCACAAAGCTGTTTATGTGGCAGAACCTTGATTTTTTTTTTCTGTTTTTTTTTCCTCCTTTTTTCTTTGAAGTTCACATGCCCTCACAGTGGAATAAATGATTCAGTAGTTGGTCCATCCCCCTGGATTATGGATCTGTTGAGAGCCAAGTTTTTGAATGGCTCCTGTGTAATTGATCTTATTTTGAAGATAGGGTACATTTGTTTTTTGGAAAGGGCAGGCATACCTAACCTGTCAGCCAGTTGGAGGAGAAGCAGCTGTTGAATGAAAAATTTCATATTCCTTCTTCTGTAATTTAACATGATCAGGAAATAGTTGGTTTTCCTTTTCCTTTGCATGTACGTTTCCTTTGCATTGTAGGCTGGCACAATGTTACCCATATCCACTTTTGTGGTTGCTGACTGTGGCTCAGAGACCTTTGTAGTTCTGAAGGCTTTTGAAGCTTTAAAAAATAAATGAAGCATCTAAGAATGATCTAAAAATTGTTTTGTGTCTCTTGTTTGCATTGGATTATTGGGGAGTTCAAGCCTGTCAAGAGGCCTGTAGCTATTCCTGCATCCCCAAGTGCCACTGGGATAGCTGGCGTTGAGTCTGGCAATGGTGGAAGTTCTTGGTGCTGGTGACCATGTGGTGAATGTCTCTCTCTCCTTTTCCAGCCATATGTAAGTGATCTGAGCATTGCCCTGGGTGGGTGAGTTGCTTCATCACTAGTATGTGTGACTTTGTGGAGGGGGTGTGTGGTCCATGAGACCTCACAGATTTCCTGAACATGGCCCACACTGTAGTTGTGTCTGTTATTTATTATATCCTTTCAGAAACAAAAGATAAACTAGTTTCTCTAATGACTGTGTTTTTTCATATGCTTAAATGAGTTTCTGCCTGTAGAGGGGAGATATTTTGGCTCCCTTTCACTTATTTTTCTGTGTACTAATGTTTTCGCACAGCTCAGCTGGAAGATTCACCACCTACGCATTGGGTTGTTCAGCACAAGATAGATAGCTGTTTAAATATGTGAATAGTTAAAATTTTTAAACATGTGTACTGTCTGGAAAATATTATAAAAGCAAATGGTTGTGTGTTGCAGTTTTTGTGATATTTAGTATTTATAATAATGTGATTGTTTGTTACATTGGTAACTTTTGAGATGTATTTTGAGTCTCACAAAAAAACCACAGTCTTTATTTTGACTGATTGGACATGTGAAAAAAGTAATATTTGACCATAATTGACATGCAGAACAACTAATACAGGATTTTTCAGGACAGAAATCTGTGAAGAAAATATCATCAGATATAGACATCATAGTATCATCTCTCATTCAGCATCAAGCCTCCCAAATTAAGTAAGAGGAAGAAACTGATTGAGTTTTATCTTGAAATACATTATTTAATATTGTGCAGCTATGCAGTTTAAACTAAAAAAGAAAATGGGTCTAAGAAACCTAAAAACTATTAAAGAACTAGGAAAATTGGTAAGATATGAGTTTGAGGTGGTAATGAAAAAAGATGAGTTCCAATTGTATGCAAAAATATTCTAGGGACCAACAAAGAGGAGGAAAGAAAAAGTGTTTCTTTCCTGTTTTGTAAATATTATTTATCCCAGAGTACATTTACATTTGTTTGAATTGCAGGCCTTTCATGGTACCTGTTATGAAAAGTTGTTGATGGACTCACAGGAATTAAGAAGAAGGTGTCAAAAGGATCAAAGGGTTGGTGGGATGATCTATGAGGAAGACAAAACTACTCTTAATGGCCTTTTTGAACAGTGGTGAAATTAGGTCAAAGAAGCAAGGTGATAATGAAATGAAGAAAATGTGAGCTGTGTGTCAGTGTTACTTTTTGTATTGAAATAATTTTGTCTGGAATTGTTTCCCATCAAATATCAAAAATTGCATTGGTCAGATACAATAAAATTAAATGGGTTGCTTTGTTCAGAAAGCAGTGCTGTAATGAGCAGTCTTGCATTGACCTAGACTGATGAGACTGTTCCCTATCTCCAATTTCTGAGGACCATTTGTGGAGTTTATGTTGTTTTTAGATGAACTTTAGCTTCATTAGTGCTAAAGTTTACTAGTTCTTGAACTCATGTTAGAAGTTTTAATGGAAATATTTGCAGAATCTACATGGTAATACTTAGATGTGTAGGTCTATAGTTAACCCCTTCCATTCTCCATGTCTGGGAAAATTCCATGTGTGATGAGGTCAGATGGTTCTTGTAATCAGTCACTGGAAATTTTAAATGTAACCAATGGGCAATGAACTGAATCAAACAAAACAAACAAATATGACCTCTGCTTTAAAAAATGGCAAAGTGTTAATGCAGAGTTTTTTGAACAAAAGGAATAGCTGAGGTATTTCCATTCCTCTTCCAAAACCTTATAACCATATCTCTTCTTATGCATTAATGAGTACTGCTCACAATGTACTTTTCAGATAACTCAGTGACCAACTGCATTTGTAGTCATACAGTCTTCTGGTGTTTCCTAAGAGGTGGGTTGGCACACTGCCAGGAAGTGTGGTTTATTAAATTAATTACCCCTGGTAAATACAAATTTTGAAGTTATGAGGCACTCGCTTACTTCATAATTTGAGGAAGCTTTCTGTGATTCTGTCTGCTTTCATTTCTAGTTTGTGCATTTACAGTTGATACTTTAGAAAGATGAATGTTGCCCAAAAAATGAACACAATTAAAAGTTCATAAAAGCAAAGTTAGCTCACCCCTTTTTACAGTTACTTTATTCATTGCATTGTTGAACTGTTAGGCTTTTTAATTGCATGAATGGTTTGAATGGATTGACTTTTAAAGGAGCAACCAATTCCTCAAATTGTCCATATACTAGCATAGCTGCTACTGAGAAAAAGTGCTTCTAAGAAACCCCAGTATTCTAAAACATAACTGAGGGACATTGTTTTGCAATTAGGAGAACATGACAGTAGCAGTTGATCTTTTATTATAACTATGAATTTTTTTAACATGAAAATTTAAAGCACGTTCTGTGAACTAACGGTTTTATTCTAAAACAGACTGCAATAATATCTTTGCTTTCCTCTTATAACAGATGATACAAAATTGGATTTTAAATGGGACTTTGTTTTGATAGGAACAGAATAGCAAAAAATTAAGTGGTGTCAGCTCCTTGATAAAATTTCAAGTATTGATTTTTGTATTGAAACTGTCCCTTGTTAGACAGAGCATCTGTCTTGTTTCAGCTGAAATGAAGTTAATTGCTTCAAAAAAGTGCATGTTCACTTTAGTATCTTGAATTTTTTTATCTCCTATTCCTGTCAGTTCCTCAGAGCCTGTATTTATTCTTCTTTTAGTCAAGTCATAAAGCTTATGTTAAGCAATTGAGAAAGAAATGGGTGTAGATAATAGTGAAAGGAGAGAGAGATTTACTTTACTTTACTTTACTGTTGCTGTTTGGTTTTTTTTGTTTGTTTTGTTGTGCTTGGGATTTTTTTAATGTTTTGTTTTGGGGGCTTTTGGGGGTTTTGTGGGTTTTTTTGTTTTTTTTTTTTTTTTTTTTTTTTTTTTTTTTTTTTTTTTTTTTTTTTTTTTTTTGTTGTTGTTGTTCGTTTGTTTGCGGTTTTTTCCGTTTCCGCTTTTTGGGGAGTTTGGTTGGGGTTGGTTTTTTTTTCAGCTTTTTGGTGGGTTTTGTTCGTTTGTTTTTGGGAGGTTCTTTGTTTGTTTGGGGTTTTTTATGATTGATCTGACTTTGGTAGAAGAAGAATGTTCTGAGTCTGCCTGTCAGTGGCTTTGGAGAGTGTTTCCAGTACTGGGAGGTTGTCTTGAGGTACCAACCGAACAGGGCAAGTTTTTCAGTCTCTTAACAAAATCTTAATTCTATTCATTTAACTTACTTACTTATTTATTTAATATAACACTGAAGACACAAATTGCAATTCTTAAAACATTCTAAGCCTGTATGACAGATACACCATGAACTGTCTGAGATACACTTTCAGATGTTTTCAGGAGAACTGTAGGTGTTATGGTGACAGGACACAGTTTTCATTTTGTGTTTTAAAAAACAAAAAGGAACTGGAGTATGTTAAATAGCACTACGAGCATTCTATCTACTTCTCTTTCTCTTCAGGAGGGATTACTGTTTAATGTTGTCCGGCCTTGTATGAAGGCCCATAATGCAGTGTTGAGCTCCTGCTGATGAAAGTTTTGGGAGTTTTTAAAGTTATCTCAGAAGCTGACTGACACTTACGGGATGAAATCTTCCTTTCCTTTATAAAACTCTGCTTGACACTTTAGGAAAATACCAGCATCAATTTTAACATGAACTGGTGCTGAAAATTGTAATAGCTAGGAATAACTGTAGACAGCTTTAGCTATATATTTGGGTTTAAGTGGATCTGTTGATCTAAAATTGAAAAAAATTACTTTTCTGAAAAACTTTGAAAGACAGATGACCCATTTGGCAGTGGTGGTGTTGCAGTACCACAGAGATCTGACTTAAGTTTAGAGGTATTATGAAGGGTAAAAAGAGGGAATGAATTGAAATGTATGGTTTCCACCCATCAAAATTATACACGGTATATATGCTTAGGATCACACAGATGAGAAGAAATCAGTTCTGCATGTGCAGAAATGGAAATTGTGGGCTGGAAATTTAATTAAAAATCCCCAATCTAGTGTAGCTGATGTAGTCACAGTTAAAGCACTTTTCAAACTAACTGCTCCATGCCCATTTTCAATTGTCTTAAAATTCTGAAAGAACATCCAGTTTTTTGTAAATTATTTGAGAGCATACAGTTGCTGGAGGGCTTATGGGTCCTGAAGTCTGGTCTTTAGCTGTTGTATGCAGCTATACAGTAGATTCTTAAATTTAAGAGCTTTCCAGAGTATCTCTGCTCATCATGACACAACTCAGAGTGCTTCCCAGTGCCACCTACTAAATTTCAGATGTGTGTTCATTTCTAGGATACACAGTATATATGTATTAAATGTGAAATTACAAAAATAGTAGTTTTTTACATTGATCATTTGTGGTTTAAATTATTAGGGGAGGATAATAATCAGTGTTCCAACAATCAACTTAGTCCTCTCCTATTTTACCTCAAAGGTGACTTCAGTCTTTGGATACTGAAGGGTCACCTACAAAGTTTCTTTAGGAGAAGTCAAAACTCTGCCCCTTGAGTTTGATTGTCCTGATCACTGTGCTCAGGGCTGTTGAGCGTTTTCTATAATAAGCAAATTGAACTGCACATTACAGTTTGTGCATTAATATGAATGGCATAACTGTAAATGAGAGAGCAAAACCAACAAGATATTTATAATTAGTGTTGTTCGGTATTTGGAAGAGACACTGTAGCTCTTACCACCAATCTGTAACAAAGCAGGCTCCAGTCCAGTAACTACAACCATAAACAGAATCCATTAAAATCACCAAGGCCAAAGAAAGTGCGTTCAGAAAATCTGGAAAAGCTGAGCATTTAAGTACTCTGTTCTGTTAATGCTGTTTACATCCCCATCCTCTCCACCTTTCCCACCAATATATATTTTTTTTCTTTTGGAGAAGTTTCAGAGACCGGAATATGACATAAGTGTTCTGTCTCTAGTTTATTAGATTACATGTGCTGACTTAATGTTGTGCAATGGACTTACGGGCTGGATCTGTGTTTTGTTACAGACTGTTGGGGAGGAGGGGTTGGGAAGACAGCTGAATGTACAGATGTGTAAGTGGACTGTGCTGTCAGCCCTGAACAGTCAGAGTGCCCTTGCTGCCTGAGAAGGTAAGAGCAGATTGATGGTAGCAGGCAGTAGTACACTAGGAATGGTCACTGGGTCCCATTGAGGGTAGTTTCAGTCCTGACCTTCTGCATCAAGTTGTGGTAGGCAGCAATATTTCGCTCCTCAAGCAGTGGGTACTACCTTGATAACCACACTCTTCTTCCTCTGGGGAAACTGGTGCTGGGTGGACTGGATAGAAATGCTGGAAAAGACAGGCTGTGTATATGACATTGGGCTGTCTTTGGTGGGATTGAATTAATACGCAGTAGAACAAGTGTATAAAACTAATGCTGACTGTTACAGGCTTATGGAAAATTCATCTGATGAAAATTTCTAAATCGTTTTCTAAGTGACAAGTTCAGTTGATGGATAAAGATGTGTAATAGGCTTAGGTGAAGTACTTAAGCTTTCAACAACCATTTTTGTTCACAAAGTTAACCAAAGCAAAATCAAAGTGTCAGCTTTGACCTGGCTGACTGACAGGTGCCTAATGTAACTGTAAATATGGAGCTGTTCTTGTTTAGCTGGATTTGCAGATAAGCTGCTGTCTTTTCACTGATCATTTTATTGGTGACAAAAATCACATTACCCATGTGTGCCTCTGGAGTGTCACAAAACCAGAGCTTGCAAGGCCCTAAAGGACCCCTGTGGTCAGGCAGCCTGACTTTCAGGGCAGTGGAGGCATTATCTATTTCTGGATTAATTCTTGTTCAACCTACAACATAAAAAGAGCATTTAAAAATCACCAGTGATGGAAAAAGTCAATGCTTTCTGTGCCAATAACATACAGCAGATAGTGGAATGACAAGTAACAAAAACAGATGGTGATGTGGACAGGTTGGAAATTCTGAAGTCAAAGTCATCCTGATGAGAAATATGAATAACTCCATGGGCATGTCATGTGAAAACGTGGCAACTCTGAAAAGAGGGTCACAGCAGATAATCAGCTCAACATAAGTTGTTACCATAGAGGAAAAGACCCAATGATAAGAGGAAAGACCTGTCACAATTCCAGAGAATAAAAATGAGGTGCTCCACCTAGCAGTAGAGTTTATATCATGTGTTTGGCACTCGTTCATTTGCTACTGCAATAAGCTGCTAATGTCTGTGTATCATGAGATACATCATAAGATGTTGACTGTTACCAGAGAAGAGCCATAAAAATCTATAGTAGACTGAGATAAGGTGTCATTAGGAAAGTTAAGGTCAATGCTAGAATCAAGATTACAGTTCCCTCTCCCCTACCTTTCTTCCCCCTGAAAAATAAACTGTAGTTCAATGCTGAATTATTTCAGGGAAGTCATATGGCTTGAGTTACGTAGCAGTTCTGCCTTTCTAGTTTGATGAGGTGTGTATCTGCTTAATAGAATCATAGAATACTTCGAGTTGGAAGTTACTTTTAAAGGTCAACTAGTCCAACCCCCCTACAATGGGCAGGGACATCCTCAACTAGATCAGGCTGCTCAGAGATTTATTCAACGTGATATTAAATGCTTCCCAGAGTGGGGAACCCATCATGTCTCTGAGCAAGCTGCTCCAGTGCTCCATCACCCTCATTGTAAAAACCTTCTTCCTTATATCTAACCTGAATTTGCCCCTTTTTTTAGTTTAAAGCCATTGTCCCTTGTCCTATCACTCTATGCCCTTGTAAAAGCTCTTCTCTAGCTTTCTAGTAGGCTCCCTTTAAATACTGGAAGGTGCTATAAAGTGGAGGCCCCTGGAGCCTTCTCAGCTCTTGGCTGAAAAACCTTTATCTCTCACCTGTCCTCACAGGAGAGGTGCTCCAGCCCTCTCATCATTTTTGTGGCCTCCTCTGGAGTTGCTCCAACAGTTCCATGTCATTCCTGTGGAACGGAACGGAACGGAACGGAACGGAACGGAACGGAAAGGAAAGGAAAGGAAAGGAAAGGAAAGGAAAGAAAAGGAAAAAGGAAAAAGGAAAAAGTTTTTGAAACACAACACTGCTTCCATGTCAGCTAGGGTCACCTGTGGTTTCTACCTGGCTTTACCTTCTACCCTTGTTAGCTTGTGGGATAGTCCTTCCTGCAGTGCAGTCACGTCCACATCAATGCAGTTATTGCCACATTTAGGTGGCTGGATGGACCCTACCAGTGCTTACCTTGCCAGCAACCAGTGGCCCACTCACAGGTTTGAATGCTTTTTTGGAGGCATCTCCTGTATGAAATAATATATTCTTGAAATAATGCAGTCTTGAAGATTCTCAGCATAAGTGAGAATGTTTGTAAATCCAGATAATTTCTCCCGATGTATTACTCTTCAGTAACAAATCGTTGCAGCTGGGGGATGGCATTATTTATACTTGCCATGTCTTATTTCCAGGCTGAAATGCCAACATATATATCTGATTTCTTTAGAAGAAAAAAAGATACATTCTCAACTGCAATACACAACTCCTTCAGACAGAATGAAAGATAACTTTTTTTGATATTTCATCATTGCCATTCTATTGTATGTTAATTATAGGTGCTAGTTTTGACAAGCTGAGCACTTGCCATGTCACCAGGGCTCAGTTTGACTTTTGTCTTCTCTATCTAGCCTGACTTCTGCTGTTCCACGAAAAAACCCTGAAGCATATCGCACAACCCAAAAAAGCAGTTAAAATTTCTGCCCTTTCCCTCTTCCCTGAAAAATTAGTTTAGTTTGAGATCCTTTATAGTATAGTAAAATAAAAACAAACCTTGATCTGATAAGTGCTTTGAAGAAAATCCTCTGTACTAAGTTATGCTGTAAAATAGTGTTCCTAATTCACTGATTTAAATGTAAACTTCTAGAGATGCATCTGGGTACTTAGTTTAAAAAATAGATACTATAATGCTTTTTTCGCTGATGTAACCAAGTTCAGTTGTTAAAAAAAATAAAAACATGCCTTAGCAATTTAGACTCACCATTATTTTCCAAAAAATATAGTTTGAAAATAGGGTAAAAATACAAAAGGAAGTAAAAATGCTAGAAATATAAAGCAAGGTCTGGTTTTAGTTCATGTTGTGATTTTTCAGTCTGAGTGTGCAATGGCTCTTACCTAATGAGAAAAGCAGTAAATAATCAGTTCTTTCTAGCAATTAACTGATATGCCTGCAGGATGATTATTAAAATGAGTCATGCATGTAAAAGGAAACTGAATCTTTCCCTTGACTCATTTTTCTTCCATTAATTTACTTTCAGAATGGCATGCTTTAAAATGCTTCCAGAAATTGATATACAAGTCATAAAAGTGCTGGGTGCAGCTTCAGAGCACCTCCATGTTTGAATCCCATGTAGCGCTGAAAAATTTGCCACCTGATTCATCTTACCTGATCTTAGAGCTTGCAATGTTTGTAGAGTCAGTAGAAAGAACCAGAGATCTCCAAGGGAGTGGTGAGTCTTGCAGGGTTGGCCCATGGGCAGTGTTGCTGCTCATCTCCTGCCTACTTTTGGCATTGCTACCACCTGGCTGCTGGGTGCTGGGCATCTCTACCAAGACGGGATCCTCTCCCGAGGATATCTAGGTAAGAGAACTGTGCCTGCCCTGTAGTCCCACAGCATATTGTTTTCAGAGGTAGTCCTGTAGCCACCCTTTGCCTGTCAGCTGGGGGGCTTCCACTGAAAATGGGTGACCTGTGCTCCCATCTCTCTGCAGGCTGGGGAGCCCACCTGTAGTCACCACCTCCAAGTGCCCTCACCCCCAGGTCACAGAATTCTCAGAAGGAAAGGAGTTGGAGGATTTTCCCATCTTTCTGAAGCTGACCCACTCGAGAGTAAGAGAGCCAAGAGGAGAGAGAAAATGCTTGAAAGAACCTGATTTTGTGAGACTTCTAGCTGGTGCTGCCTGTTAGGATTGGGTATGACCATTTCTGATCCCTCTACTTAGGAGCATGGCCAGTTTTAGTTAACTTCTTAAATATATGAAAAATATATGAAACTTCAGAGATCTGGGGAAATGTGAGACAGCCTTCTCATGTTTAATCAGAACATTGTTTTTTTACCAGTGGTGAAGGTTGGTGCTAGGTTTCTGATACAGAAAAAAATACATGTTAAAAGTGCCCATGTTTTGGCACCAGTGAAAGAAAGTCTTCAGCCCAACAAAGAGCTGACTGCTGAGCTGTCAGTGTCATGGGGCAGGCAGGCAGGCTGGCTGCTGCACCATTGTCTCATTAGATGTGTATTTCAGAAACCAGCTTCCTCCCAGCATGAGCAATTTGATGTTAACTTTGCACACTGAATTATCAGCTGTTAGAAACTTCACTCACAGTATCACCAGAAGAAGGGAATTAAGTGTTATTTGCTAGAATATTTTGGAAGTATGTCATGTGATGCATCCCTTGTTTATCACTGTGATGCATTCTTCATATTCAAGGCTTGATTATCTCCAGGGAGCTGAAAACCAATGGCTCCAGTAAAAAGCAATGGAAGATGTACTGCTTGCTATACCTGACTGCTTTTTATTATAGATCAAAGGGAAAAAAACCTCGGGTTTTTTAACATGCTGGGATTAAAGGTAAAATTCAGCTATTCTCTAGCATATATTTTGCATTTGGTGCTTGCTTAAAAATCTTTACTTGCAGCTGTGTTGATATATGTTAGTTTTTCCGAAGAGATTTTCAGAAATGAATTTTTTTGAAGTTTTGCTTTCTAGAATTAGTATTCCTGTCTTGAAGAAATATAAGAACAGCCTCTGCTTTTTGCTTGTTGAGAAAATGAGATTTGTCCAGCCATGGAGTTCACATGTTTGAGTGGGTGATTTTTTTCAGAGATTTTTTTTTTTTTTTTTTGGTAGGTATGATTGTAAAGATTTTAATTGAGAAAATTAGTTTAAATTACTTTCTTGGATCATAAAGAATCAGAAATATAATTCAAACCACCAGGTTCCTAGTTATAAATAATGCAAATCTTAAAAAAGTTACTTCTGTGTAGAGTTGTTGTTGGCTAGTGGCTATTGTATGTATTTTCATGGTAAAGGAAATGAGCTACAAATAGGATTTTTTTAAGTAACTGGCTTATACTTTCTGAACACTGTAAATGTTAATCTTTAAACACATGGAATCAAGGGGTTAACTTCTCTTAACTGATTACTCAAGACTGGTTAAATATTTTGCCAATTAAGAAGCAGCAGATTTTATCTGACCTGCTAGAGTGGGGTGGGATTGTTAAAGCTTAATCATTTATAAGCTACATTTGATGTAAGGGGCTAATGTTTATTGACTGAACTCTTGGGTTTAACAGATTTTTTTCTGAAGTACAGTGGGATCTAATTTTATTTCATGTTGTTGTCAGAGAAGTGTTGTGGGGTTTTTGGTTTTTTGTTTGTTTTTTTCTTTGCAAAACATTGAAAATACTCTAAGTTACCACTGCAGGTAACTAAACATTTGTGTAGCTTTGTTTACTAGAGATATAGATGACAGATGCACAGACACACAAATACCTATGTCTTGGAAGTGCATTCATTTGAATTAAAGCCAGCTCATTTGTGGATCGGTTTAAAATTTGGACTAACTTTGAGACTGCTTCAAATTTTCCTGTAGTTACTGAAAACTAAACCCTGTACATAATAGGGAAATACTATGCTAGCCACATGAGGACTAATTAAAACTATAGGTCTGTCAGGTTTTATCTGCAACACCTGTAATAGGAGTTGGACATGGAGAGGAAAGCTAGAAAGAAGAGTCAGGTTACTTTTTTCCTTTCTTTCCTTTTTTTTTCCTCTCCTCTCCTCTCCTCTCCACTCCTCTCCTTCTTTAATTTTAATTTGCAAGGAGGCTGGTTGGATCCAGAAAAGAAAGAAAAAACAAACATTTTTCTGGAGGGCAACTCCTGCTTTGGTTGGGTAGGAGCAAAGAAGTGCAGCTACACTAAAGATGAATGGCCTTTTCTTTCTCCTTTTTTCCCTTATATTTGAGGTATTGGTCAAATAAAAGGTGTGTAAGAATGCCTTCTGACCAAGTGAACTAAAACATCCCATCATTTCCTAAAGGAGCCAGAGTGGGCAGATTTCAGGAAGCTTGATGTGGTCAACAAAGAGCCTGTTCTTTGATAACCTGTAGCCAGTGCTTTGCCCATGGCATGTAGACTGCTGGACAGAATGCTTTAATAAGCCTGTTTTTCTGTGCATACATTTTTGTCACTCCTAGAATTGCAGGAATTGGTGTTGTCTTTAGCTCATCTGTTAGAAGGACTATTCTATCTCTATTACCAGTTTGCACTAAATTTGTGATAACTGAGTGCTGTTCTTGAAAGCTTGGAAATTCTCTATTAAAGGACAGGAGGTTTTGTTGATTTGGATTGTTTGGGCTTTTTTCCAACATCTCCACCATCTTAAGAGATGAGCTTGTCAATTCACTTGCTGCTAAAAGACAGATGCAAATGAATTCTTATCTGAAAGAAGACTTCTTTATCTAGGTTGGAACAGGAGTTTCCTCCTGTGTCTCAATTTACTCTGTTACCACTTAGAAAGGTAAAGGTTGTTTGTCAGTAATGTCCAGCTCTTAATGTTTTTTTTTAGGAGACAATTTAGCTTCAGCAGGTATTCACCCTTGCAAGTAGTGAAGCTTGGGTGTGAAGTTTATCCAGACATTATTTTAACACTCTCTTTTAAGTAGGAGTATTCAAATGATACAACATTTTTTCATATGGCAGATAACTTTTTTGTTTGCTTTTTTGGTCAGCTGATCATTAAAAACCTTTGCTGATTTTCAAAACAGTGGTGCTTGGACAACTTTTTCTAAGTTCACTGTCTCTAGGTTTAAAAATCACAGGAAGGAAGTGTATCTCTTGGCACACTTCAAGTGATCAGATGTGTGTGTTCAAATATGGTCACATAAATTTGTTTGTTAAGTGACAGATAAGTTTAGGCCATTTAAATTCCTGTTCTTTAATTAATTTTTTAATTTTAAGCCTCTATTTAAAATACATGTGGGGTCTAGGAGATCTCAGATGCTTTCCTCGTGGAAGATGAAGGTTTGTGTTTTGTTGTGACATTAAGTATCCCTAAAAAGCAAGGTCAGTATATTATTAGCAGTTATGCTTTAAACTTAGTTATCTCAAATAACTGAAGATAGGTGTCAGGCACTAGATATATTATGCTGTGGAAGAGCTGTAATTTCTAACTGAACTGTGAAATGTGCATTTGTCCCTGAAGCTGGGTAATTATGCATGCATTTGTAAAATATGTGCATTTGTACGTTACTACACAAAATACTGTGAATATGTGTGTATTTAAATACTTAAGACTGACAATGGTAGCATGCCCTGTTACTTAAATAAAAAATGTTTTATTTTAATGAAATGTTTGCTACAAACTTAACCATGTTTGTGTTGCTTAATAAGAAAATGGTTTTCTGTTAAACAATTGTGCCCTTCAGTCAGTTAAAATAAACCATCAAGCTAATAACATTTTTAGGTAGGTCTCTCCTAAATCTGAGTTTCTGTTTCTCTTCTGCCATGATTGCAGAAAGCTTTAACATAAGCAATTACCAAGGCTGAGTGCTTGTGCAGTGCTGCAGTCCTAATAGAAAGCAGAGATGTCTGGACTAATGAGAAAAAATAATGTGTGGGCCTAACTCCAGTCAAATGATATTAAAAAAATATTACAGATGAGGTAAATTAGAGATATTCTGAAGTCCCACAGATGGGCAACCTTTCCAATGGTATTCAAAGACGGCCATACTGGGGGTGCTCCAGTGTCTTGATTCACCAGAATTGAGGGAGGGCATAGCCTCGCTCTGCTCCTGAGCAGCCCTGCTCTCGTCCTCTCCCAGACTAACTCAAGACAAAAAAACCCCAGGCTTAGGGTGGTCTGTCATGCTGACATAAAGGAGGGAAGGAGATGGTACTAACTGGCTAGGTATAGTGGCAGAGTGAAGGGACGGGAGGACGGGAAGCCCTCTCCCATGTTCCTTTTTCATTGGCAAAAAACTTCAGACTAGCTCAGCTGCTCCCAAAGCTGCAGCCATGGGGTTACAGGCAGGTCTCCTTCTTCTGCAAGATGCTTTCATTTTGTGTGCAAAAAGGGCAACTCATCATTTGGATCAAAGGAGGTCAGTGGATACAGGATAAGATGTATGAGAGTTTTGGGAACGGATCTCAGGCTTGGCTGCCTCTAAGGGTATGACATGACTGATACCATGAAACTGGCATTGTTCTGCTTCAGATCAAAGGCTTGCAATCTTCTCCCCATCTTATTTCTAATTCCAGATAATTGGGGACAAGCACAGCAGGACACTGTCTGTCTGACACATCTAAATAAACTCTTATTGCAGAGATTCCTGTTCAAAGCATTCTGCCTTTTCCCTCCCCAGTGGTTGTGTTTCACAGATGGAAGGAAGCCATTTTGTTTTCACAACTTCTGTTATTGCTGTTTGAGTCTCCCCTGGGTATCTCTTTTTCCAGGATTACAGTAGCAGTAATGTTAGTTTTGGAAAGAGGAAAATAAACCGGTCTGTTCCTGGAAATCGAAGTAGTGCTGTATGCGAAGAGGAGAGACGTGGTGCTGTGGCCCTTGTACGTAGTACTCTGGATTAAGGGGTGACTGGCAGACGTGGCAGTGGCTGTGCTAAGATGAATGTTTCCAGGTACAAGGCAGTGCCCTAGAAAAACATAAATGGAAGACAGTTGTCAGCAGTGAGGAGTTAAGTGATATCACAGAAACAAAGCCTACTCATTCTGTGATCTATGAAAATACTTGCTGTCTTGCAGAGACAGACTGGTTGAGGTGGAGTTACTTGCCATACTCTAGATGTCTTCCTTCTGGGTCCTCATCTCCTGTTGGGATCATGCACTTCTGCATCTGTAGGCAGTAAAGAATAATTTCTGTTTGAAGGGATCTTCTGAGGCAAAGGGTATTTAAGGGTCTGCTTCATTTATGCGCTACTCACTGAGGTGTCATACTGCTCCTGCTTGCAGGAATAGCAGGAATGTGCCGGTGGGTTTTGTGCTTGCTGTGAAAGCTGCAGTTATGCCTGACCTGCAGAGCAATCCCCCTGTTTCAGGGGAATCAATTTCCCATTGTGAACTGTCCATGCACTTCTTGTGTTTACATGAAGGGAGATGGACCAGTGCTTGTGTGACAGTGCTGGCCTGCAGAGCATGTCTCACAGCTGGGAAAAAGTACATAGCAGAGTCCTGACAGTGAGTTTGTGATCAGTCTCTTTGCATATGGAAACTACTAGTAATAATCCCATTCTGCCAGCCAGTACGTGAGGACACAGTGGGGTTGTTTTGCTTTTATTTTTTTGTGTTTTAAGGCTGCATTTTTTAAAAATTTCAGTGATCATCTGTAATGGAACAAAAGATAAGACTGGGAGGGTGGCCCTGACACTGTTTTTGTACTTTTCTGTCTGGAGAACTGCCTGCTCTTGGGATTGTTTAACAAAACTCAGAGGCTTTGCAAACGCACCTTGGCAGAGGGAGTTTCCTGGTGAATAGCAGACTTCCATCTGCATTTGTGTGGATTTAAAAAGAGTGTTTTGATGATGTGGTACATTGCTGAGCTAGGCTCCAGAAAGATGTCAACAAGTGTTGTACTGGTGTATGTAAAGTCCAGCAGTGAAATACCATGTTAAACACGTGAAGCATAACCTTAATGGCTTTTTGTGAGAGTTTGGGGCAGAAGTATGATGGTATTATATCGATGATATTAACACATGCAGGAGAAGTAGTCTCTGCAAAGATTAAATCTCTGCATTAAATGGTTCCTTAAGATACAAACTTTATTCCTGCCCTGCAGTTTATAGTTTGTGACTTAATTTCTCCCAACACTGTATTAAAATGTCTTGCTGTATCATGAGGTTTACTGAATTTCCAGTGTGAGATTTTGTTTGAATTTGAGAACTTTCCTAGGAAAAATAATTGTTTCTTTTTCATGAAGCTATTTCCTATAACTCTCATGGCCATTCACTGTCTTGTGCAATTTGATAACTGTTCCTCCTTCATTGTATTTCCTTAGTAATTTTCAACCCTGAACAGTTGTACAACTCAAGTAAGTATCTACTTGTCTGTCAAGTGACAGTTAAGTATCATGTGCCTTTACTTTTCAGCCTTGGTCCCTATTTACTGCAGATGTTACCAGTATATCTAAAATACCTGAGGGAACAGAGCAGAGAGAGAAAAGCAGAGAGGAGATGGATGCTCATTTACATTGTGCTGTATGTCCAGGCTGGAACACTCTGCTCTGCATCCTGGAGAAGCAGAGTCTTCCTGACTCCAGTCTGCTTCCTGGAGGCACGTGTCCCATTCTAATGGATCTGTGCCCCTGATGTAAGGAGAAAAAGGAAAGCTCTAATGTTTACCAGAACCTTTATTTTCTTTACAGACTAACTTTGCATCAACTAAGTCAGTTTAATTAATCTTCCTAAGAAATGGAAACTGACATTTTAGAGTTAGAATATGTTAGAGCATAGCCTGTTTTGCAGAATGAGAAATTAATTGATGCATGCTTAAAGTAATCTATTATTTAGGAAACCACCTCTTAATGGAAAATACAGGGCTTATGTACTATAACAGGTTCACAGAAAGTGCTGATGTACAAGGAAAAAGACCAACCATGTTAACAGATATGTATACAAGTGAGAACCATGTATTTCAGATTTAATTTTCCTTTGTGGCAGGTTTAACTCTTGTTCCGTTGCTTAATGGTGTGGAATTCAATTTGATGTTACCTTTTGACTTTTCCAGCTGCGCTCTTTCTCCTGCTTAATTTGTGCTATTCATTGCCTCAGGCTATTCCAAGCTTCAGTACAGATAAGAGAGCAAACAACCCCTGCCATCCAAAAACTAAACTAAAGCAAAGCCCGTCTAAAAAAGTTTTCCTTGCAGTTTTTTCCATGCTGTGGCATACATAATCTGTCTTGATATTTGAGAGATCTTTATTCAAGTTTTAAGTACTGTTTCTACCCAACAAACATTAAAGGACTTAAGAGTTGATGCAGGCTTAATTGCCTTTGCCAGTTGGGTGGGATGGAGGTGCATCTATGTGGAAAGTTACAAGAAGAGGAGTTTGTGTTACAGTTTCAAAAACCATATTGATTTTGCTAAGGAGAACTTTGCATCCAGTGCCTGTAAAATTTCCAGAAATATTTGAGAGACACAGGTAAATTTTTGATGTGAAACCTAGGAATTTGGATGTTGTAAAAAGCATACTTTCTTTCAATCATATGCATATATATCCCTTCTAGCTTCATCTTTTGAGTATTTTATTCTTGCTCCTTCTCAAGCTTCTTTATTTTTCTTTCCTTTCCTGGACTGTTACCTCTTTCTGTCTGTGAGGTCCTTAAAGTAGAAATGCAGATGATACTGTTCTTGAACAAAAACTGGTGAGCTAGTACAGTGTAACCTGTCAGCCTTCATCTTGTTAAGTTACATGAGGTTTGAGGATCTTTTGCTTAATTTTGGGTTTGCTTAATTTTAAATCCCAGCATGGACTTCTGAAGATATGCCAAACTGTGTATTTTCAGTGTGCCCTCAGTTACTAGAAGTCCAGCATTTTAGAAACTCATTCTCAATGAAGCAAACTTCCCAGTGGGATACAGGCACTATCCTGTTGTTTAAAAGGACTCATTTGTTTACTTCTGGAAAATGTGAGAACTGTGAAGGAGACAGTGTTGCAAATCTGCTGTAATCAAAACCCAATGAGACTCATCAGGAAAAACCTCCACCATATACTACTGAAACAAAAGTTTAACAGATGGGCCTACTGAGATTAGTTTTAGACATGTAAATTGGTTGAATGTTATGAGTAACACTTTTTCTTAGCTGAACTGCAGCTAATGCTTTGTCAATTTTTTCTGCACAGGCACTCAAAGATTAAATTAGAGTGTTTTACAAATAATTCTTTTTTTGTCTTTAGATTTTGTTTTCGAGATCTACAGATATGAAATAAATAATTTTAAAAAATCAAAGTGGATTTTTTTTTTCAACAATCGAGAAGCAATGAGTATGCTGTTAAACAGATTCATGGAGAAGATAATTGAAGGCTCTTAAGCAAAGCTCTAGAAAATCATTATGCAATACAAGCACGGTCTTTGTCAAGCTTTATGGATAACCTACTTTTAAAATAGGCCCCAAGAGCAGAAAAATTGCAGATTAAAGAATATGCTTCTATGTCTTAGGTTCTGTTGCTTCTGAAGTGTGATTTTCTCAAAGCTCTGTAGAGGTTACAAGTAGTAAACTGACTGTTTCTTGGTTGCTATGAAAAAAATGAGGAATTTGAAAATACAGAAACAAGAAAGCAGCAATTGATCCTGGTGTTACACAGGAACATCTGTCTGGAGTTTCAAAGGCAGCTAGCTATCAGCTATGGCAGATTTTCTGTCTGGCTGTGTAAGGATTGTGTGAGCTTGTTGTGTCTATATTGAAGCTGCTATTGTTCTCCTGCTGTGAAATGACAGATGGACATGTCTATCCTGAGCGATCTGCGACTTTTGGCTGACTTGTAGTTTCTGAATCCATGCATAATAGAGCTTGCTGTAGTCCTTCAAGAGGGAAGAAAAACAGAAATAGAAAAAAAATCCAAATGAAACATATGGTGCCAGGCTGTATTGTGAAATCATGAAAAGTAAATTCCTTTCTTCTTTTTGAAGGCAGCTAAGTTGTTTTTCTGAATGGGAGCTCTCCGCTTTTGTCTTTTTTTGGTAGGGATGTAACATATCTGATGCGTATGTACGTATATATTTTTCTTTGCCTCAGATAAAACAAGTTACGGTGCTTTTCTAGTGTAGTCACATAAACAACCAGTACAAACGCATGGAGTCTGAAGAGAACAGTGATGAAGGAGGCTAAATTGGTTGAGACGTGTGGAGAGCATGGTGTCCAATTCAGAAATACATGTTTTGTTTTCTAATTACATAAGTTAACATGTCATTAGAAACATGTTAATTAGTTTTCCAATTACTTGAGTTTGTCTTAATATGTAGCATAAATGTACGTTAATTGGGTGATAAATATACTTTATGGTTTTGAAAATGGTTTGTCTGACAAAATCTTATTAAAAACATCTCTGTTCAGCTCAGGTAAATGTGTTTTTGTCTTGAAATAAATGATTCTAGAATTAAAAAAAGGAGATGGAATTACCACTGGTTTTGAGACATCTGCTGGGAAAATACAACTGAATTAATTCGGGTCACTGTTACAATGTAAATCTAGATGCTGATGCTTACTCCTCAGTTTGCCATTGGTTAATGCAAACACTGGCATTTTTGCTTCTGTGATGTTTGCTCTGCACGTTTGTGAATTGTTAAGGTCTGCTAAGACAATCTGATAGCCAAGTATGCACCACTGTAATTGCTTAAACTGGGAGCTATAAATCATCCTTCTAGACTGAAGGGCTTATTTAAGTCCTGTTCAAAGAAATACATAATGAACTATATATTGTAGAAGGGGAAAACATGGAATGGGCTGTGGATCAACATAGTTTTTCTTTTCCGGAATGTTTTTTTGTCATGTGAATAGAAAGTGCATCTTTTTAAAACAGTAAAAAGATGACAAATTAGTTAAATAGTTGGCTTGCCTTTCCTCTTGCTGTACTTGAGGCAGGTATAGTATAGCCCTCCTCTTTGTTACCTTTAGTTCCTTACAGAATAGTTGAAGGAACTGGATGGGCCAGGATGAGGCAGCGTGACGTGTATCTCTTCCATGGACACACTGCGGTCTGTCGCTGCGAGTGTGTTGTTCCTGAGCAAAGGGTCACTCTGAGTCAGCCAGTCAGTACCTCTTGCTTTTTTTAAACAAGTAGGAGACTCTGCAATCCAATTTCTTCAACTGCCATGTTCTGTGAAAAGTGATATTTCTTTCTGCTAATACATAACTTTACAAAGTCAAAAACAATTAATTCAATTCGGTGCAGTGTAATTGTAGTACAGTATAGATACTATAACCTTGATCCTATTCAGTAGAATTTTGATCCACATCCCAATGGAAGGATTTTTGCTTATCTAAATTGATGTTTACCAGTGTGAATTGAGAATCCTTGTCAGCTGTGTTTCTGGATGACTCATGTTAAGACATAGTTGATTTTTCAAGTCCTTGTTGAATGGTAAGGTATAAACAGCTACCACTGACCAAAAAAAAATCAAATTGCAAATTTAATTAATGAAACGTGGACACCCGTCAGAAATAAGGGTTAAGAAATTAGCTGATCCAGTCCTCCTTCATCCATGTATGTTATTGTGTTTTCCTCTAGCATGTTAGTATTCATTTCAGTTCATCTAAATATGTTTTGGATAATTCTTAACTGCTCTAGTGGTATGCTGTCTGATGAGGTATAACACTGTACTGGCAACACACAGAAGATGTGAGGCCTTTCTCAGGTCCCATGTATTGCATGTACAGCAAACTGAAATTGTGCAGAAACTCTGCACAAGTATTATCATAGGCGCAAAGCTTATCAAGCTAAAAGAATAAATGTAGATATTTTACTGGTGAATGGGATACTGGTCAAAGGAGGGACTCTACTGTTATGCTTTCTGGGCTACAAGGAGGTTTGAAGCTACAATACGTGAGTTAACTCAGCATCTGTAGTGTCAGTAAACAGTGCTGGAAAATAGAGCCAGAGGGCATAAATGCTAGAAATTGTATGTGTTGAGTTAACTGGGGACCTACTTTGTTATTGGGGTTTCTTGCTCTTGGTTTTATTTTTCTTTAAAACACTTCCTTCTCCTTAATTTTTCTTCTATTAAAAAAAAAAAAAAAGAGGGGAAGAGACAGAGAACAGCTTTTTGATATGCGTAGGTTAGTGTTACGTTTTATAATTAAATTGTTTAAATAAGTGAACATATGATAGGATGGTTTCTGGCAGTACCAGTAGGTCACTTTAACAGATCGGTGTGTAACAACATTTATTAGTGGAGTTGTGTTTTTGTGTGCTGAATACAGCGTGTAGCCTACCTGCTAGGTAACTTGACATTGCCATTTACTTCAAGGCAGGTACAGAAAGATAGTAGATTGCCTTCTTGCACTTTCTGCTGCATTCCCTGTGTCTTGGCAGGCTGCACTGATATTTTGGGAAAACTTGACGGGGAAGTGGCAGTGCTGACTGCACTTGAGAACCAACAGGGGATTTCCATTAGCACAATGCCCTCCTGCTGCAGCAGTAAGGAGCACCTTGGACCAGAACAGTGGAGACACCAGCTTCCTGCACTTCCCCAGCAGCTGAAGGCAATACCTGAGTAGATCTCCACTTGCCAAACCTGCCCAGAGGGGTTTAGTAAGTTTTTCACAGGGGTTTTCACAGGGTCAGACTAATATTGAACAACCCTGTTTTATTGCCCCTAAACAGGCTTTTGAAGCTAAGCAATAAGGTTAGTGGCTTAGACCACTTTTTTACTATCTTAATTGAAAGAAAAAAACCCAAACAACCAACCACAAACATTTACTGCCTCAGGGGCTATCAGTGCTTCAAACTAGTAGTTTGTTGTTGGGGTTTGTTTGTTTGTTTGTGATTTTTAATTTTTTTTTTTTTTTTTTAATCTAGATGGCCAGGAGTCACTCTTACTGAAGTCCACTTCTCCTCATTTTACCCTCTCTCCTATTTAAGGTCTTGTGTGATGAACTTATGGGTTTTTTTTTCACTGATTCTAATAGCTTACCATCCTCAGGTAAGAACTGGAAGATTGCTAAACTGAAAACTCAATATTATAATTTACCTCTTTGTCAGGTACTAGTCCAAATATTCAGAGAGTCTTTGGAAGAACAGAAAAGTCTTCAAAAGACTGGGTAAGGGCAAATTTGAACCTACGCTCCCTACTTCTTTCTTTAAAAAAGAAAAAATAAAATACATATATATATTGTAAAGGTGCTGGGGAATATGAGGGGAATTGTAAGCCAGTCAATAAAACCTGAAAGAAGAAAGGAATTACAAGTTGGTAAATGAAACCTTAATCCCTGCACTTTTTTTTAAAGAAGTTATTAAACAGCTGCTTTATAAGCACTTCTGGAATAATAAAATTGATAAACAACTAGTATAGATTTATCAAGAACCAACTGTATCAGGCAATTTTAATTTCCTTCCTTGTTAGTATAGCTAACCTAGCAGATAGAAGATGAGTGGTAGATAGATGAGGTATCTTGACTTTATTATTTTTTCATGCAGTGACTGTTTGTGATATTCTTAACTACCTCACATGTCACTCATAGAAAAAGGTGGGGAACAGCATGTGAAATCATTGTAAAATGAACATGCAAGTGGTTGAGAAAAGGTCTCTAAGTGTCATTAATGGTTTACTGACTACTGAGAAGGCATTTCAGGTGGGTCCTGAAATGGTTCTGGTTCTGGTTCTGTTCTGTATTTTTATTGGCTAGTAGAACACAGAGAATATGGTAAATGGTTATTGAGCAGACCCTGTGAATTCACTTGTTGCACATAAGGAGTCATGATATGTAAGTAACAAAAGCAAGCCTATTATCAGATGGCCCAGATTCACTATACAGAGTCCTGTGCCTTAATTTAGATGGATCTCACATGGGAGAAAGGATGGCTGAAAAGCAGTTGTGTTACAATTCGGAGAGACAGTGCAAACACAATGAGTTGCAATTCCAAAAGGTGGGCACAACTTCCTATGTTTTCCATACTTTCTGGAAGAGGAATCAAAACTTAAAGTAGTCTAGCTGGTGAAAACCTGGAGTTTATAGTTGAAGGACAAATACACCTGTTTATACATCTGAGATGTGTCAATAAGGAATGCCGCGTGCAAAGCGACATAGCTGTTACTGTCTGTTTAGCCCTGATGAGGTCTTAGGTCGAATACTGCACACAGCAGCTGTAGCAAAGTGCTTTAATACTGTGACCTGCAAGAAGATTTTGAAGGGAGCAACTGTTTAGTCTCACAGGAAAAAACGAGAGCTGTGGGAGACCTCTCAAAAGAAGTGAATATCTTTATAGGACATATTGTCCTCCATTATGAGGAGGGCAGAAAAAAAATAGCAGTATGATTTGAATGAATAATAGAAAAGTAAGAACTGTCTTAGATATGCCATCTTCTGTGGCAGCTGCTTAATACCCGGTGTTTACTGTGTGATTTATCCATTTACATATTCTCAATAATTAATTTCCTTTTGTTTATTAGAAGGGACAGGTTCTCACATCACATAACTGGAGATAGGGGCAGTAGGTGTCAGAGCCATGCTAGTTTTCCAGGCTGAAGTGTTATTGTAATTTCTGATGGCTATTGAGCATAGCAGTGAATGGAATCTGGGCAGCAAACTCTGTCCAAAAGAACAAAATCCTATTTCATTATAAACAGGTGACGACAAAATTAAATCTAGATTGGTGTGTTGTCTTCTCCATAGAAAAGATATCAAATTTAGCCTCATCTTTAGAAAAAGTTTTGAAAGAATTCAGAATCCACTGCTTACTTAATTCTTCTTGCTTTACCTCGCATACAATAGATAGCCCTACCCACTAAATAAACCCCTAAAATACCTGCAAATCCACCCTGTTGCTGCTTAACTGGACTTGATTGGCCAGTTTACCAATGTTCAGATAAATCTGAAGGGACTGTTGGTCCTCATGGAAGTTTAGTAGTTAACCAGATTAAAAGTGACATTTAATACATGAAGGTTACAGAATTTGGCCTAAATTACTTCTTTCTCCCTTATACTGGGGTCTGTGTACTGTGCTAGGGTGTTCCTGAGGTACAAGGTCCACCTGTCCAGGCTTAATTTCCACTGAATTAAAAAAGCTTTCTAAAAGTGGATGAAAATGTAACCTCTTTGTAGAATACAGCCTTGGCTTTTAAAAATGGTTGTACCTAATTTGTTTTCCTGTTTCAGAGTTGGCTATGGATCATGGCTTGTTTCCCAGTAGCAAATAAAATCACACATATGAGACAAGCAAAATAATTTTTCTTATTTGCAATTTTTGTTTCTCACAGTAATTACACATAACTCTGTCTAAATCAGTTGTGTCTTGCATTATATCATTCTGTTCACAGAAATAGTGATTAATGCTGTTTGTAAACTGGGAGAGAATTAAGAGTCTAATGTCTGCATACATTCTGTGCCTTTTGGTTTGTCTGGCTTCATCTGGTATTTGGCATATTTTCCTGTATTTCATGAGAACAGACAACTAGGCATGTCCCAGTCAGGCCAAGTGTCCATTTAGTTTCATACTCTTTCCAAAGGCAGCTAGTAAACATGCTTAGGGAGAAAAATGTAAGAAATGCATGAAGTATATGTAGTAATTCTTTCCCATGGTTAGGTCCCTTAATTAGTGGTTTAGGAGCTTCCTTAGGTCTAAATGAATTTTTGTTTTCAATAACCAGCAGTGGGTCTGTTCAAGAATTTAGTTATTTTTTTGAGTCTATTCGTGCATTATGTAATTTAAGTATTTCCTAGTTTATTACAGATCTATCATTATAGTAACCTGCCCACTCGATTTTGTTGTGAGAAATGGATCCTTGATCACTTTTCTATGCATCAGTCATTCTGTCAACCTCTTGTACACTTTTCCTTGGTAATTTTTCTTTGCTGAAGACTTCCAGTCACTTTTGGCTTGGAAGGTTTGACAGTCTTTTGATGAAAGAATCAATCTCGCAACACTGTGAAAGCATCACCATCCACTTGGTGGCCAAAGCACTGAAGATTTTTACTTTGTTATTAGTAAAACTGAGTGAAGATTTCTGTAATTAAGTAGGATGCTCTGAATTATGGGTTAGATATATATAAATTAAGGAGGAATGAGACTGTAGATCTGAAAATTATGATAATTTCCACAAGTAGTTTAATACTGAAGTTCCTTCCTTTGTGTGCTGTACGTACTCACTAACAGTGGCTGCTGTTATTTGATGGAAGTTATTTCCACGGGCATTTTTTGGTGCCAAAAGCACTTGTAACAATTGTATTTTTATGGTTTCTCCCTTTATTTTTATGTAAAAATTTGAGAATAATGAAGGCAATCTTATTATAGCATTTTACTTTGTTTGAAAAGCATGTTGACAAACAGCTGGCAAGGCTGAGATACAAATTCAGTTAGATAAATTTCATTTGAATAGGAGCAAAATTACTCTAGAATTAAAGAAACCCCTAACACTTGCTTTTCATTCCTAAGAAAATCATCCATTTACCTGATCATGAACTGGATCTGAATTGTGACCAGTCTGTTGAGCCTGTAAAAGAACTCTCTCCAGGTGTCCTGACTGTCCAGTTGTGCCTCTTGTTTTCCCTATTGGCCAGCATATGGGCCTGTGTGTGGTTTATCAAATGCCCCACCCAGCAATGCTGCACCTTTACAGCCTTGCATGAAGGAGTGAGTGTATTTGGCATACAGTGGTGGAAAGGGCACTGTGGGTGTTTGTTGTGGCAGCGTTGGTTTGTGCTTTAGCACTCTGCAGTGCAGAGGGTTATGGAGCAGGGAGCAGGGGGAAGGGCTGGACGTTGCAGCACTGCTGAATTCATATTCAGCAGTGTGTTGAGCATGAGGCCGTGGGTGCTGGGAGAAGATCCAGCAGAGAGGCTGAGGTTGGGACGTGGTGGCAAAGTGTCTGAGTCCTCTTTAGTTTTTCACTTCTGACGTAGGAAGAAACCTCATAATTCTGTGATGTTAGGGGATAAGGAGCACGCATAGCACAGAGACCTTCCCGCCAGTGTAATTTGTGCAGTCCTGATGCAAGGCATTGTCCTGGGTTTCTGTGCTGGGATCTGTAGGTGCTTCTTTCTCTATGTAATTTTTTTGTTCATTTGACTGATTTCAACCAGCAACAGAAAGGCAGACTTCTCAAAGCTTGATCAGCTGTGAAGCACAGATCTGACAACAGTAAGCTTCATTAGTGGCAGAGCTCATAGATCTGCTTGCTTTAATTAGTTTTCCATAGCTGAGGAAATCTTTGCCGTATAAGGGTTTATTTCAGATGCAAGTTTTCCATTAGCAGACAAACACTATAAATTTTAACTAAAATAATTCAGACTTCACTCCTCTAAAATTTGATGAAATAGCTTTCTTTGTTTTGTGTGACTTCTTCATATGTTGTATTAGGAGCCTTAGTGGTGAGAAGGACTGGAGAGATGACTCATCTGTCCTTACTAGGTTTCATGAAAGATACTATGTATTGTGCAGTTTGCAACTCCAGGCTAGAAGTTCCAAATCTGTGCTGACCCTGTGATGGTCTATAACGTGTAAACCTGGAGCTGCACACCTTGAAGAAATTGGGGAAAGACTGCCAGAATGCAGAATAGGCCAGGTTGGCAGGCAAATGGTGAGCCAAATAATGTGGCCTGCTGTGAAAAACTAAACTTAAAGTCAAGGAAAAATGTTTTATGGGTTTTCCCTCTACACATTTATCAATGTTGTTTTGAGTTACAGAAGTCAAAAGCAAATGACGAGTTTTGGCAGGTATGCTAATGCTTTCTAGCTCAGTGATGATAAATAATGAGCTAAAATGTGGGGATTTTTTTAGTAAATAGCTTGTACTATTATCAAATAATTCACACTGTGTTCAAGTTAGAGTAGTACGATCCATTGGCTCTTCTCTGTTTGAAATTATAAAATGTTCCTTTTCTTTGGAAACAGAGAGTTCTGACTGACAAGGCTTATAAGCCTTGAGCTTAGTATAGTATTTAAATTTTCTTTGTCTTTCAAAATTAAGTCATTCTCCAGTAGCCAGTAATAGCCTAAAGTTATTCACACATAAGCAGAAGCAGTTGAATTAAAGCAGTATTCAGCACTTTTAAAAATTTACTTATCATATATAACATTTTTGTTGTTGCTTTAGAGATTGGGTTATTTTTTGTGTAGCCATGTGATTTCATATTATAATTTTATACTTCCTTTGCTGTTGATAAATACCAGTCAAAGAGCAGTGGTTTGGGTGGGGGGATCTTTGTAGCCTTGTTTCTAGGCATTGTTCCAAAGTACACAGCTAAAATACTTTATAGGTTTTGTTTTGAGCAGGGCCTTTAATGGAAAGATCACTGCTGAGTCTTTTTGATGCAATTTTGCAAATACTTGATGCTTGTTTCCTTCAAACTCAACATGACATTTCAGCAGTGGAGGTGGCTGTTGAAAATACATAGCTTGTCCTGCCTACTGTGCTTTAAAGAGGATCAGAAAGCCTGTCAATTATTTTCTGGACATGTGAAGCTTTTGGAGAAATCTGGTAATGATAGATAGAGAAGAGTACATGAGAATTAATTGTGTAGAAGGCTCAAGGTATCAACTTGCTGCAATAAATGTGGAGAGCTTCCTTTGGACTGTTTGGGTAAGGTTGTACCCTGATCTGCTCCTCAGTGCCCATGACTGAAATTTATGATGCGTGGTAGATGCCTTTAGGCAGCGAATGAGCAGTCAGCTTTTCATTAATTTGTAACCGAGAGACTGGTGGGAATGTTGTTCCATGCTGTGGAGAGCTTGTAGTGAATTCCTTCAATGTTAAGCAAGCTAAAAATAATTCTCTAGAAAATGTATGCTTTAACTAAGCCCTTTGTTTTCTGAACATACATTAGAACAGAGGTTAAAACTATGTAATGAAAGTAAAAAGAGCAATACATACGCTTCCTCTCTTTATTGTAATCTTGAAATTATTAAGCTGTTGAATACATTTAAATAAAGATTTTAAATTGATCAGTAGTATTTGTATAACGCTGGGGAATTTGTTTATGTACAATCTAAAGATTATGTTAGAAAACTCTTATGGTTTTATAAGCTCTTTGTATCTTTGCAACTATTTTTATGTCCCCTTTCTGTATATTGATTCTGTGAGGGGACTTGGGTGGAAGAGCTGGCCCATCTGTCTGCAAGTAGTTGACTTGCTGAATCCAGTGGTTCCTGATAGGCAGAGCAAGGGAAGAATTGCACACTGCATAAAACTAGTTTTCTTTGCTGCTGTTTGGAGGCATAAAGTTTCCAGAAATTTTAGTTTCCACAGGAAAGGAAACAAAGATAAGAGACGTTGATACAGCCCTTTAAAAATGGTGGCAGAACTGGTCATGGAGGGTGAGTTTGCCAGAGTGGAGAGAGAGAGACAACAGCTGTTGAAAGGAGCAGAGGTACTGTAGCTGAGGGGCCAAACACAGCTGAAGGAGGCTGGTTGCAAGCAGAAAGCAAGCTTCTAAAAAGCAAGCAGTGCCTGCATGTGAGGCATCTTGGCTATACATTCATTTCTTGATCTGGTCGCCTGGTACATTCAGGTGTGGGAGAACTGCAGGCAACGTATGTGTATATCTTTTTAAAGTAAATTTTTAAAATGTACATATGTCTCTTCCTTGCCTCCTAGAACAAAGATGTTTAAATGCTGGAGGAAATTGCATAGGTGTGTTTCAGCCTCTGCATCTCCTTGAGGAGGAAATGGTCTATGACAAGGATGTTGAGGGGAAGAAACCTTTTCCACATGATCTCACACTTTACTGGCTTGGAAGGGAAGCCAGAACTGTAACCCTTCCCTGAAAAAACATTACTGCATTATTGTTTTGCAAAGGAAAAGAAAAAAAAAAAAAGCACGACTTGAGTATTAAGATGCTGTTCTGGTCTTCACCTGTGTGGTAAACAAATCATTAGGGGACTTGGCTGTGAAGATGTGTTGCTGTCCTTGCATCGAGGTGGTTCAAATTGTCCCACCTCTCCTGGCCAGAGGGGCTGGAACTGGCTTGGTCGTCAGCATGTGGCCACTCTCTCTGGTCCTACTGAAGCTGTGCCAGTGCCCAGCTGGGACGTCAGCCCACTTTGTGTGGTTGGAAAGGGATGTTGGCCCTGATGGGGTTACTAGTGCTGAAGGAGAACAGAGTGGAGATGTCGTCTCTCTTGCAGACACAGTTCTTACGGCTGTAAACACTGAACAGTGGCAAACCTCTCCGTGGATCTCATCTTGATTTAAACATTTGCTTTTTGTGTTTGTACTGGGGGGGATGTGACACAGGAAATTGCTGCAAGCTGACCTAGTATCATGAATTTAACCTGGTATGTGTGTCCCTGAAAGGATATGCATTACCTTACTGTTGTTAAACCAGTTTTACTTTGCTAGCCTAGTTTCCCAGGGCAAAGTGTACTTTTGAAATCACTGTGGCAGCTGGTTGTGATTGGTTTTGGTGGCTGCAGTATAGTTTGTGTCTGAATTTAGGAAGAAAGAAAATGAAAATAATTGGGTGTGAAGTTAAACTGTATAACATATAAAATGAGCTATATGCACATCAGAACATCTCAACTGGGTGGATTTTCATGGTGTTAGGTATGTGAATAGAGTTGTTGTCACTCAGCTGGCTAAGAGTCTCACCTTGCCTGTCTGGCAAACAGAAATCCTTAACTTTTTTTCAGTGTAATACTAAGAAATAGCAAGGATGCACTTATCAGAAAAACTCCTCCTTACAATTCAAGCAGGAAACAAGTGGAAATCCCATTGACTTGTGTTGAACCAGGAAAATACTCTTAATTTACAGATATTGTTTGACTGAATACAGGAATTTATTTGTTCTGTAAATGGCAATAGAAATACTTTATTTAAAAACTGTTTGGAACAATGTAAGCATTTTACTTACCCAAAACTCTTCAATGAAGGGTGTGTCCTTCCTGCTTTCCTAGGAATTGATGCTTTACTAGTAGTAGAAGTAGTAGTAATTTACACAACCTACGTATACAATAAGCAATATAAACTGTAAGGGACTAAAGAGGTTTATTTGTCCTTCCCTATGGCGAGTGTCTTTCATCTCTTCACTGCACACAGCCTCATTACTAAACAGCTGTATTCTTCTATATGAAAAAACACTAGTGGCAATTTCATGTTTGCTTATTGTCAGGCAATAACTTTAAGTATCAGTTCTTACTATTTATTACTTATGTTAATTATGACTTAAAAGCCATACTTGACTGCTGCATAAATATGGCATAGCAAGATGCCATGAAAGCTTTTTTGTTTGTTTTATAGGAATATTAAAAATTTCTTTTGGCCCCATGGTTGGCCTCACAACTTTCCTGTGCAAATATCAAAGTTGTTCCATTTTTCTGCTGGAAGTGTTAAGCATAATTATTATCTTGTGCTGAGTTTTGTAACACAGACTTTTGTTTTATAATCTAGACAAAAGCATTCCATTTATTTTATACAGATATTCATAAAATGGGTGAATAAAGAGAAGGATATTTGCTTCTCTTTACCTTTATAAGTAATTAAAGCACATTCTGCTGCTGTATTTTTCGTTCCCATTCTATTTTAAAAATAATTTTCTAAATGCTAGATAACCTTATGGCATTTCCGCTTTAGATAATCTGTGCCACAAATTGAAAAAATATTAGTCCAAAGTTAAGTTTCAAAAGAATTTTTGAGCAAGTTTGTCTTTTCATACAAGTAGAAAGATGGGAGTAGGCTATCAGTCTAGGACAAGATTCCCAAATAAATTGATGTTTTCCATAGAGCTGAAAGGAAAAATAAACAGAATTTTTGTCTATGACCAGACTGTTGGTATAGAGATGAGTTGTTAGGCCACAGGCTCTTTAGTACTGCAGATTAGGTTTTACCTGTCTGAAAGGCATTTTTGCATTTGTATCCAACCTGTTCATTGCTTTTAAGAAGCTCTTTAAGTCTTGTCCACGTACTATTGGATCATAGAATCACAGGTCTGAAGATCCAGAATGTCTTCCAGGGTCATCCTCAGACAGCATCTGTTGGGCTGTCCATTGTTTTCACTCTTCAGCAGTTCATTGTCTTGGCAATTCAGTCCTTTGAATGTGAGCTGACATTAAACAAAACTCTGAAAAATTCTCAGTAAGCAGGGCTTTGCCTTTCAGGCAGACTGTGGTGCTACAATATAGTCTTTGGCCAAAAAAGGCGCACCAAAGTAGTAGTTTTCTTGAATGTTAGTAATTTAATTGTTCAGTGGTAGGTAGTTAATACTATTAGTTAAATAAAAGCTTTAAATGAACTAAAATTCAATAAAAAGAAGTTTGGCTGCAATGCTATGATATACCTGAAAATTATGAATAGTTATTTTAATAAAGAACCTGCTTTTTGTAGCCTAACATTATTATTTTAAATAAATATAATTTCACAAAAGCTCCACAGAGATTCTGATTTGGAAGATGCAGAAAGAGAAGGTTTCTATTTTCCTTGTTCAGTAGTAGCAGCTGCCTCTGAATTTCATTCTTGCTAGCTGATAACTGTAGGCAATAAATTTTAACAGGCCAAATGTGATATGCATCTTAATATTACTCAAAGTATGAAAAAAACCCCAGTTATGACTAAAGTATAGGTGAAACTACATCCATGGCCTCTCAAGTTCTTCAGTTCTGGTCTGCTTTAATGGACCCTTAATATTGTGAGAACGAATGATTGAGGAATCCAAAATGATCAGGAAGAACCTTCCCTGATTAGGCTTTTAAAATAACATATAAATATTTTTGAAGCTTGATTGTAATGTGGTTACAGAAATATTGAGTGTTATTTAGAAAGACAATAATGTTGATGATTAGAGAAAATGAAGTAGCATTTAGTTAATTAATCTTTGATTCTAGTAATTAAAAATTGTTTCAGGAGCAGGATGCTCCTGATTGAGTCTGTGGGAAGCCATTACATTAGGCACAAAGATTTGAGAGCCAAGCATAATAGCAATGTATGCTTTTATCTCATCCAAAACTACTTGTCTTTCATTAAAAGCAAACTGTTTAGGCTATAAGAGTTTTTAAAAAAGAGATTAAACCCTCTTTTTAGAATTCTTTTAGAAGAAGATGTGTTGCAGATAACTGTATATGTACTATATGTAACCTGTTATAAGAGATACTAATTTACATGAATATCGGAGAGGAATGTTACAAATGCCTGGAATATACACCTAGAATTTAACAGTATTTAGTTTCAGTGGCTCTTTTTAAATTTCAGTTGAACTTTGAGTTAAATATAATCTTTCATCAATGTGCTTATGACTAGTATCTCTCTAAAACAACTTTTAGCATCTAAAGTATTTTTAACAAGAATATCATTGAATGGCTTGAGTTGGAAGGGTGGTTTAAAAATCATCTATTTCCAACCCCCCTGCCATGGTCAGGGACACTTTCCACTAGACCAGGTGGCTGAAAGCGCCATCCCTGAACACTTCTAGGAATGGAACATTCAAAACATCTCTGGGCAACCTGTTCCAATGCCTCACCACCTTCACAGGAACATCTAATCTAAACTTCTCTTTTAGTTTAAAACCATTCCCCTTGTTGTATCACTATGTGCCTGTGTAAAAAGTCACTCTCCCTATTTTATATAAGCCCCTCATAAGTGCTGAAATATTGCAAATATTCAGTATTCAGAAGACAAAGAAAGGACAGATACTGTTAAATGACTGAGTTTTTTTAAGTAGTGTTTTCCCTAGATGACTTGCAATTTTGGAAGCTTGAACACTGCACCTGGATGGAGAATCTTGAACGGCCTTATGCAGATGAACTTTGTTTCCAGAAAATGGGAAAAAGTTGCAGAAACTTGGCAGTGTTTATTCTAGCATGTTGGTAACCTTTCTGGGCATTCAGTGTTTGTGAGGACTGTCCTGCCTATGACTTGTAAAGACACATAGTTCCTGTTAGTGAAAACCAGCTTCCTCTTACATGCAGCTCGTGTTTCCGATGTCCGTCCTCAATCCTTATCCTTCAGTAGAGGCCATGAAATTGTTGAGGAGCCTGGAACATCTCGCCTACAAGGATCTGGGCCTGTTTAGTCTAGAGAAGAGAAGACTGAGAGGGGATCTCATCAATGCATAGAATTATCTCAAAGGTGGATGCCAAGAGGATGATGCCAGACTTTTCAGTGGTGCCCAGATACTGCACAAGGACCAATGGCAATAAACACAAGAAGTTCCACCTCAATATGAGGAAGAACTTCTTTACGTTGAGGGTGGCTGAGCACTGAACAGGTTGCCCAGGAAGACCATGGAGACTCTCTCTCTGGAGACTTTCAAAACCCACGCGTTCCTGTGTCTCATACTCTAGGTGACCCTGCTTTGGCAGGGGGGATTGGACAGGATGATCTCCAGAGGTGCCTTCCATCTCTAACTATTTTGTGATTCTGTGATCTTTGTGAATGCATCATTATATGTAAACCAAGAGTTTTGTCATGTGATGAATTTAGTTTCTGCTGTGCTTCTAGATTAGTCTCTATAACAACCTGCTTCGTCCTTACAAATCAAAAAATGAAATTTATGAATCCCAACTCTCTGAGATATATTAGTGACTTTGGTTCATAATTCGGAAGATGAAAACAGCTTTTAGTATCTTAATGGTGGGTGCCCTAGCAATTAAAAGATGTTTAATATTCTTTGAGATGTCATATTATTTAAGACTCTGTATAGATGAATAGCAGTTCTGTCTGATTTCTCGTGGCCAAAAAGAACCCCATCTTTGAGAGCTATAATTTTCTATTTGTTTAAACTGGAAAGAAACTGTTTAACTGGAAGAAAACCTGCTGTAAATTTGTGATCTATTTCAGAAAGCCTGGGATAAGGCTTTTTAATATAAAAAATATTAGATATTTTTTAGATACATTCCATGTTTTACACATTTGGACGTTTGGCTGATGTGTTAATGGAAGACACTTTGAGTTTCAAAGAAACTGAAGATGCCATTTTACACAAGCAAGCAATTCTCAAAGTAGTAGTCCGTTCTCAAAAAACAGAAAATTAGAATAACTAGGCTTGCTGTTGCTCAGTTTACATGTTGTTATAATAGAAGTGAAGGTGGTGTTGAGCATTTGACAAGTTCCTCAGTATATGTGATAGAATAGCATGTCCTTTTGTGTTGAGTACCTGTCATCTTGTGTAGATACAAAAAAGGGAACTGGTTGAGCTTTGCATATCAGTGGTCCTTTGATACAAATCCTCCATTGATTTTTCTTCATTGTTATCCAGGTATTGGTACAGAGTAAAATTAAGTTCCGAACCACTGTCTTCCTTCCTGTAAAGTAAAAACAAAGTATTTTCTTGGTTCCTATTTTATTTTATTTCCTCAATTTTCTCTTTATTGCTTTGTGTTCATCCCTTCTTCCTTCATAGGAGTCATTAAATAGCTGCTGTGATTTTTTTAAGAAGGTATGAAGGGACTTGAATAGGAATTTCTTTTCTGTCTCAGGATGTTAAAATCAATTTTGTGGCTGCATGTTATGGTGCTCTTCCTCCCTCCCCCATTGATGGAAACATGAGTGGTTTAATCTAGCCCCAAATTGCTCGACGGAAACCCTTTGCTCTTATTTCAAAAAACTCAGTGCAAGTCTGTGAATCGTTTTATGAAAATACTGGATTGAGTTTCAAGCTTCGAGTCCCTGCTGATACATTAAATTCTTCATGGTATTGGCAGGGAAGAAGCAGGGGACCTTTCTTTAGCTAGATAAATAGGAGAAGTGTCAACCCCAGATGCCTGAGGGAGAGACTCCAGACAAGCTTTTAGTACAATTACAGAAGGACAAAGTGGAAGAGACCCATGGGACTCGTATGTGTATTGAATTTCATTTAGCTTTTTGGTCGCAATTGGAGAAAAGTCCTTTAGCATTCTTTAAAGTAGATATGCTTGTAGCCTTTTGGGTATAAATATGGGCATGTGGTGCTTTTTTGGTTTTTGTTTTTTTTTTACATACGCATATATATGTTATATATATGCTGTAGTATTTTTGGAAATGGTGTTGGCAGAGGGTACTCAAGCTAAAAAAAGAGAAGTACCTCTCTCTCAGTGCCCACAGTACCTGGAAGAGTAAAGACCCTTTCTTGGGACATTTCCCAACAGCTGAAGTGGACTTGCATGGGACTGGGGCATGACTCAGCAGCATGGATGCTTAGCTTTGGTGCTGTTCTGACATCAGCAGGATTGTATGTGTAGCAGGGAATTCTGTTTTTTCACCTGATACTATCTGCAGGCAGTTAATAACTTGTCTGATCTTCATTTGCCTCAGAAAGCCTTCAGTGATTCTTTACATAAACACATTTAAAATCATAGAATAAAACTCAAAGTTGTTATTGTTTGCAGTTTGTTGATGGGCATGGCAATCATATCTGCATAACCTGCCTGCTTTTTCTGTATAAATAAGGATATTTGCTGTATTTTAATCTCTAGTCAAGCCATATTGCTTATCCTTTTAATGTTGTAGTGACTTGAATTCAGATTTGTTAGGAACATTGCTTTGAAAACATGGTGATGTCTGATCACATGCTCTGCATTATAAATCTTGCCTTTCTGATACTCTCTAAGTTACATCAGAGGAGTGCCTCCTCTTTGTGCCTTGTAATTTATGGAATTGGTTATTTTATGCATTTTAAATAGCTGTCCTCATTTTAAATAGCTGTCCTCCTGTAGTGTCAGCAATTGTGTTGAGCAGAATACTTTTAGAACCCATCACTATCCTTTTCTGTAGAAGACAGACCTTTTTTTTTGTAATCTGAATAGCTTCGTTTTACATAAATTATATGAACTCTGTTACTTGAACTCGATTTCTTCTGCACCTTTTCTGTGTTTTCACTTTAGGAAGTTTGTCTGTTTCTCATTATTGTTCTTCGTCTGCTTCATCTGCTGGGACACATTGGCCAAATGTACCTACCCAGGTATAGCCTGGTTTCCACTGTCACCAGTACTGGGGAGTGTATGTGTGCATACATGTGTGTGTAACAGAACTAAAAATAACGACGCTTCTTATTTCACAAATAGAATGTTATGGTTTTGTTTAGTTGTTTGGGTTGGGGTTTCTTGGGGATTTTTGAGCTTCTGTTTTTGTCCATATTTTTAATCTTAATGATTGTGTAGAAAAGTTTGAAAACACCTTTTCCAATATGAGGTAATTCTGTATCTCAGACATGTGCCCTTTTAAGAAAACACCAAATATTTAGAAGTTCACAGTGCCACGGTAGCCCTTGGCAGCAGTATCTGGTGTCTTTGTGTGTGACTGAACTGAAATTTTGGCCCTTCTCTGAGGCATTCTTATATATAGCTAACTAATAGTTTACAGAATATTCTGAGTTGCAAGGGGATCCACAGGGATCATCAAGCCCAACTCTTCAGTGAATGGCCCATTAGGGGGTCAAACATACAACGTTAGCACCATGCTCTAATCAAATGAGCTAGTCTCAGTAGTTTAATTTAATCCCAGAATTAATTGGAACAAATTTTTTTAAAACAGTGTCTTTCATTTACCCTGAGCCCCCCTGTGAATTTTTCTCAATTAGTGTAGATAATGTAACCCTTGCGCTTGTTGTATGTGGAGGTCAGATAAAGGTCCAAGGTGATACCATAAGACCATAAATAAAGTAGTTAGAAGTATCTGGTAATAGCCAGTTGCCTAAAATACAGAGGAAATTTGGACTGATGTTTTCATAGTTTCTGCTGCTCTTCATCTTGAGGATTTACTGGAGGAAGCACTTGTTACATTTAATGGCTATCCGTGAATAGTTTCTTGTGTAATTTGTTCCATCATTTCCTGAGCAAATATGGAATTAAGCATCCAGAGCAAACTGTGGCAGATTTCTTCAGTATAACTGTGTCTTGCATAGAAAAAGTGCTTTCTTGAGCTTAACATTTCCCAATGTGCTTTGACGTTGTCTGCACTTGTTTTGGCAAATATGGTGAAGAATTGCTATCTAATCTTTCTTTCTCTGCTTATCCTCATTTTCTAGGGATCAAAAGAAAATTGACCCATATCACTTAAATCTGTGATCTGTTCAAAAGATGCTGACTGTCATACTCTTATAGCCTGGAACATTCTCTCACCACTGCAGTGCTCCATGACAAAACAATGTAATTTGTGTTCTGTAGTTCTGCAGGAATTTTCCACTTCTGCATAAGTTTTAAAAGTTACCTGATAGGCCATAAAATGAATTTTTGCTGTCTGGGTAAAATACAGGGATGTGAAATGATGACCTTTAGGAAGAAAGTCTGGATTTTGCTTTGCCTTTTTAGTTATAGAGGATGACTTCTTAAGCATGCATTAATAATTTCCATCCAAGAGCATCTTATTTTTTTATCTTACTTAGAAAAGCAACAAAAACATTCAGCAAAAAAAGCTTCTTAGACTCCTCATATTTTGCACTTTGGGATACTATTACACATGCTTGCGATTATCTACTCTGCAAACAATTGTCAGAAAACTTCATCTGTTTTCCAAGTCCCACAGAAGAACAGATGTGGAATTAAGTTTCAAACAATGTACTGTTAATCACTTACATCTGGACACGAAATGAACTGGAACTCAGTGGGAACTGATTGGATGCTTTGTTAGTTGAGCATGGAGGGGAGAATATGCATTGTTCTTAGTATTCATTCTCTGAACAGCCCTCTGAAAACAGTACTAATATATGAACAAGACAATGGTCTGTTTCTGATATTTAACTCTATCTAGAGAGCCAAAACCTTAGGGGACTACCTGAATGGAGCTAGACTATATTATGTGGATGAATATGGAAGAGAGATTGTGTATATATGTTAGATTTTCATTTATTTGAGACCTCTTTTGATGATGCAAAGGATACTGAGGAGTAGCTTCATATCATTTGTGTGCTTTCAAAAACAATTACTTAAACCAGTCAGCTTTGCCTGTAAGAGATTTAAAGTCAATGTTCAATTGCTGGATAACCATAAGAAAGCAATTATCTCAGAAAACCTACTGATGTTGTGTTCTAAACCTTAGCATTCACTGGAAAAATCACTTCAAAAGACAGCTCACACAGCTACTTCAGAAAGGTAGTTTTGGGGGAGAAAGGATCACTATTTGGGAACTCTAGAACTTAGAGCTTCAGAACTGTAGAGTTCTGATTATGGATCAGTGCATTAGAAGGTCACTCAGATCTAAGGAATCATTGGATTCTTGTTTTTGGAAATCTTTCTTTTCCTAATTGGTAAGAAAATTCAAGGAAGAAGAGCTATTGATACTTGTTCCTTGTGTGATTGCCCTTTCTGAAGTATGTATAGGTCTAGAAAATTAGTACCTCCTCACAGGACTCTGCATTTTCTGCTGCTGTCGAATTGAATCTGTTGTTAAAATGTGTAGCTTATATGTATGTGATTATTTTCAGTTACTTGATCCCACGTAGCCTGGAAATAATTTACCTTCCTGAACCTTCAAAATAAAAAAGGGAGTGGGAGTGTGAAGAGAGATTCTAATGAATTTATTGCTTCTTAAATCTGATGAACTTGATTAAGCAGACAAGATTGTGTCGTATTTCAGGGTTTATAATGGTTCCTTGAAAGTTTTTTAAACTCCCTTAGATGTTTAGCCTTGTATTATATTGAAAGGTTAAAAAGGCTATGAACTCAGCTGTGTATGGTTTTTGGCTTGAAAATAAAAGAGTTGCCCCCAAAACTTGAAATGGGGCATGAGGAGATTAGTAATGATGCATTTTCCTGCCTCCCACAGAGTTCTCCACCTAACTGCCTCATTGGCTGTTCCTTAACTTACCACCTTCATGTTCATCTTTGTGTTTATTCTGGTAGTAATCAAATGGCCAGAGCCAATTAAAATGTTAATTCCTACTAAGATAGCAAAATACAGCGTTTTGAGAGATTGAGAGAACAGAAGGAACTTTCAGAACTATTTGTTATGTTCCAGAGACATGTTGTCTCTTAGCTTGACTTTTAGGGTGATCTGTGAAGCTTAGACCAGAGTTTATGTATTCTTTAAACAAATATTTCATATGGGTTTCCTCGGGCTGTTTTGCTTGTGCTTTGTGAAGTGACCAATTTCTTGCTTTTCTTTGTTTTTGGGGAGGTCTGCTTGACCTTAAATTTTCATGTGTTCTTTCAAAATAACTTTCTTTCATGGATATTATTTTGTTTATATGATATGCAGAAGAAAAAAAAGAGATAATAACATTCAAAATAAACATCTTTATACTCCCATATCTTGCTTTTCAGCCTTTGTCTAGAGTGAAATAAATGACTGAGTATTTCATGTTCTTTAAACATGGCTTTGTGAATGTGGTCGGTGTAGACATTGTGTACATTATCAAGACTTAATAAGTGCAGTTGTCTTCAGCCTTTAATAATCAAAAGCCTGGGATACAGGTAATAGGTCTGTATGGTGCTAGTAGAACTCAAATGAGAAACAGCATTTTTGATGTGTGATACTTTGAGAATATTTTAAATGGGTTTAGATTGCATGTCTTGGTTTTAACAGGGATTTGGGACAGCTTCAAGCTGTTTAATACGTTTTTGCTGAGAGGTGAGAGAGAGGTATGCTAATATACTTAAAAAAAGATCTTTGGATGACATCCCTTTAGCAAGGGAGTTTGTTCCCTTGTTATGCTTGTGTTGTTCCCCATATTATGTTTTGTTAATCTGTTAATTTTGTTAATTTTGTGCATTTGTTTCATCATGTCATCAGCCTCTGACATAGAACCAGAGAGTTTTCTTATCTCTGCTCTTTTTCTTGAAAGGCTGTTGTCAAAATCTTGCTCTTTCAGATGGTCAAGAACTTATATCTCAGTTTTACTCAGAAATATATGTTAAATAATAATAATAATAATAANTTACAAAATGCATACTGTGACAGTCTTTGAAGAGGACATTATTGACTTCAGGAAAAACTAAACCTAGATTTTCTGTTTGTATTGCCAGGACATTTCTGAAAAGATTGTTTCTCTCTCACGTTAAAAGCTTAAAATGACAAAAATTTAAAAGGCATTAAAAAGCATCACTGTGCCATACAAAAACACAATTAATGTATTTTTTAGTTGCTCTTCAATTCCCACTATCCCCAGGGCTAGTTAATTCTTCCATCTGAAAAATAAATATGCTCTTTAATTCTTACCAAGCAGTGGCTAGCTCATTTCCGCTTCCTTGGGTTAGCATCAGAGGAGTGCCTCTTTGTGGATTTGTAGGCTCCAGCTGGAAAAACGTGCTGATTGGAAATGGCTCAGGACTTTCAGAGGTCTGCAGAAACTGCAGAGTGTTCTCCAAAGCTGAAAAACTGGGCAGATAGGTCTTGAGTAAGGATTTTCATTTCTATAACATGATTTTACTGAAATGCTCAACAAAGGCACATGTAATGTTGCTCAGAGTCTCATCTTCATTTCGTTTTTCTTACATTGGGTTTGGGTTTTGGATTTTGGGTTTTGTTTTTTTACAAGACTGAAGAACAGTTCTGAGACATGAGCTGTAGAAGAGCTGAATACAATTTAATGTGTAATTTATATGTGATATATTTTTTAGCCTTGAATTAAGGTGTTGAGTGTATGATAGGTGTGTTAGGTGGATAATGTCCAGATAAACTGTTGATAGAAGGAAGTTTGCTTTGATGTCAAATTTAATGGCCTAAGCTCAAGATTTTGTCACTTAGCAAAATCATTGCGTGAATCGCTGAAATCTTTCAGGATTAAAAAGAAGTTTTTCAGTGGAAGAAGGTCACAGGTTATATACCTCTGGGTGCTTTAGTTTGATAAACTACTGTTTGTGTGTATATTTTTATTGCTTCAATGTAGATGAAAGCTGTGAAGAAGGCGTGGAAGTTAGTTCGATGTAGAATATATGCATAGAGTAAACAATTTTGTTTTACTGACCACCATAGGGAAGTTTGAATTTGTAGTTGAGGACTCTTAACAGCTTGTTAGTGTCTCAGTAAGTTGGGCCCTAGTTCTGTGTTTGGTTGCTTTGTTAGGTATCTTGTCTCAAATGTAAGGAATGTTCAAGTGTTCAAGCAGGACTGTTTTTATTTTGGAGGGAGAGAAGGATTGTGCTTAAGTCTTTTTTTTTTTTTTTNAACCACAAAACAAATGGGTTCCTAATTCAATCATAATGCAGTATTACTGGAAAATCCAGGAATGTTATCAGGCAGTTAGAGCAGTCTAATGATTGTTTCATTGATTTGTAATAGTTGCATCAGCATAATGATACTCTGACTATAACTTTGACCGGAGAAGGAGGTGTGAGATTGAAAATCAAAGAAACTGCAGCTGTTGCTTTAAAGAGTGTGTGGTACAGATTAAATAAAAGATTTTTCGAAATTGCTTATGACATAACAAAACTCCACGGTTGCCATGTCTAGACCTTCAGGAAAAGATAACTGACTTGTCTTCCTTGGAAACATTCTCTTCCACTTCTGCCAGAAGACAGCTTTGTTTGTAAATTTAGGATTTTGCAGGCCAGTGTGTGATGATCTGGGAGCAATAATTCAAATGCTAATAAATACTCATCAAAAGTTGTTACTTATTAAGCCAGCTGACATTTAGGAAGAATAGCCTGAGCTTGCCAAGTGATTCTAGCTCATTGCTTTGGAGCATGCCACTGGTTAGAGAATTTGATTAGCACCGGCGTGTTGGGGCTCCAGGGCACTCATGTGCCTCAGTCTCCTCTGGGTCCTGCCCATGCTCTTGCCTGGAGCCCCTGAACTGTGTTTCAGCCCAGCCTGGTGCCATCAGTCTGTGTTGGAGCTGTGTTGCCAATGTGCCTGTTCCAGTCCCCTGCTGCTGTGGTGTTGACCTGGAGCCTGCCTGCGTCCAGTGGTCCACCTGCATGCAGGCAGCAGGTTGTTAGGCAGTGGTGGCCCCAGGGCAAAGCTGCCTTCTGAATCACTTCTTGTCTGGTTCTTCTCTGTGGTGTCCACCTAGAGCAGCTTTATGGTCAAAACACAGCCAAGGAACAATTTTAGTGGCTGTAGATGTACTTAATAGAGATACTGCTGCAAAGCTTAGGCTGCCTTGGGTCGGCAGAGGGTTGTGCCAAGAGCAAAGTGTTGGCTGTGGTGTTACTCATGGTGTAGCTATGGAAGGCGGACTTGCCATTTTGCTTTGTAGTCCCTGTGACTCAGAGATGCGACTCAAGAAGCATGTTCTGAAGTGAACTTGTTAAGTTCACTTACTTTAAAATAAACACTACTTTAAAATAAACAATTTATGTCCTTTTATCCTCATGGATAATGCTAAAGATAAGAGCTCCCACTGATTTCAGTGAATGTGGGATCAGGTTCATGGCTGATGTTCTGTATTACTAACTTCAAATAAAGATTTATGCTTAGCTGAAACAAACCTTAGAAGCCAAAACAAATTTTAGATAATAACTTTACTAAAGCTGAATTTGCATATTTTTGCTTTAGTTGGTAGTGACTGACTTAAGAAATGTAATTTGATTCATTTACCACTCAGTGTTATTGTATTAGGTAAAAGGCTAAGAGGTGTCTTTCATCTGCAGTGTAGCTCTCTTAGTGCTTCTGTATTTATTCTGCTTAGTTTTGTGAGAATTGCTAGGATTATAAAAATGTATTATTTGATTTAAACATTTTAATGATGTATAAAACCATGCTGCTTTCTTGGTTAAGGTGGTGCAGTGGGAAAACTGGCATTAAGAGCAGGGATCAGTGTATTAGAAGTACATCTGGCTTTTATTAAGTTTAAACTTCAGGACAGGTGCATTAGGGGAAAATATTTTTGTAGTATGAGAAAGGATTTTTTTTCTTCTGTTCTCTTTGAAACTGCTTGTAAATTAAGCTGCTCTATATGACTTTTGAATTTGCTTTAAATTACATACTTATAGATATGTAGCATGATCTTCTAGATCGAACAAATTAGGTAGATAATACAAAAAGGAAAACTAGAATTTTTTTCTTGTGTAGGTTTGTGTGAAAGAGAAAATAATGAGCCTGAGAAGAAATGGTAAAAAAAATCTGTCGTATATCACAAGCTGTTAGCTTCCTGTGGTGTTTAGCATTCTCATTAATTTAGAGGTCGGTTTTATTTGTGAGGGTTTTTTTAACCTACTATCAACGTATCCCTAAAGAACATACTTTGTCTTTCTTGTTTTGCTGTTATTTCTGAAGGTAGCCTTTATGACGCCTATGAAGTACTACGTTTTTTTTTCATTTCATTTTATGTTGTTCTGCATTGATAGCAAAAGACAAAGAACCCATTGAATGCATTATTTCTATTCATAGTGACATAATTGGTCTTACAAACCTTCTTGAAGTAAGCAAATATTTCTTTGATTTCAGTACTTGCCGTTATATAATACGTGGAAGTATCACGCAGTAGTATATCTGAAGAAAAAGCTACTTGAAAAGGATGTTTTAAGATACAGCAGATACATCTGTATTCTTTTTTTGTTGTATTTGTGCTGGGGAGCCTAAGTATACCCACTTCCTACTGTGTACAAAGACAGGGTATGTGACATGGGAATGTTATCAGGCCCATTGTGTTCTCTTAGCAGTGTCCAGTCTATTTGATTCTCTTGTTGACTGCAAATAAGAGAAGTTTAAATCAATGGCTCTGCTTGTTTTAGAGACTCCTTCTTCCTTCGTTGTGCTAAGACATTTATCCCTTGCAAATAAGAAAGAAGCTAAAGATGAAGAATGTTTCCACCTTTTTTGGAGGGGTGGAGTTGATGAAACCAAACTTACCATAGTAAAGAAGAAACAGATTTTGTATTTTTGCTAGCTCTTCTAGAAATGTCTGGGCTATTGCAAAATCTGTAAGAGCTCCTGAGAGAAAGAATGAGAGCATACATCTGTTTTTCCCATTTTGATTTGTTTGGGAGGATTTCGCCTTTTGCAGCATAACAGAAGTGCCTGTGTAGTGGTGATGGGGTAGTGGAAGCTGTGTGGACTTTCTTCTTGTTAGCTTTGTCACAAATGTGGTGACAAAAAAGAGACTTTTAAAATGTAATATTTACTTTACTCTTTTTTTCAAAGTTTTAGTATTTTTTTCATTTTTGTGTATGCATGAGGAAGAACACTTCTGTGCCTTTGGCAGGTGGATGGCTCTGTGAGAGAGGAGCTTTTCTACAGGCTGATCCTGTCTTACCCTGCCTGTACTACTCTTTTCTAGGGAGCTCAGACTCCAAGCAATGAAATTTTCCTTAAAAGCACCACATAATGTATTATTCAGACAATTAGGTTTGTTTATATGTACTTAAAACTGGTCCTGCGTTTTTTGGTACTTGAGTTTAAGAAAAATAATTTGGCCTTTTTTGTTCTTGAAATTGCTGTGTTTTCAGTACCCTGCTAACTATTTTTGAGACAGAAAAGTTGAAGCAATCACAGCTGCTTGGTCCAGTTGGTGTTTTTTGGTGTTGTTTACTTTTTTTTCCCTGAAGGAATATTCTATGTGCCAGGAATTCAGAGGCCATTTTAAGCTATGCTTGATTTTGCAGTGCTTCTAGTACACTTTCCTTTGTCCTCAGAAGCACACTTTGTCGGATGTTTTGCACCAGCTTTTCTGTTGTTAAACCATCTTCACCAAGACCAAATTATCTCCCTTTGTAAGAGTGAACTGACCTTCTGACTCACTTTGTTTGTTTATGTAAGGGGAGGTTCTTCATATATGTTTTCCTGATAAATGCATAAAAATGCAAGATTTGCTAATACTGTGAGAAATTCTGTATTTTCAGTGTTGCTGAATCAACCAAACCTTACTTTTATCACCTTAATTTATTGCTTTTTGGTAGTGGGGATACGAAACTGTTCAGGATGCATATTCCTGAAAGTGCTGGCTGCAGGTGAATAATAGCTTATTGGTGGGATCTTAGCCTGTAGACATATCCCAGGGTATTCTTGGCCTGCCTTGTTGCTAAGGCTAACTGTTGGCTCATGTTTAGACCACTTTCTGCCCAGACCCCCAGCTCCATTTCAGGAAGTGTGCCCTGGGTAGCCAGTGCCCAGTCTCTCCAAGGAATTAGTCCATCTCAGGTACAAGAATTTGTGTTTGTCCTTGCTTAATTCCATGAAATAGAGTGGCAAAAGTTTAGAGGTACACTTCTGGATTGACCAGGCTATGTAGTTCAGGTTTTTATTGCAGTGGTTTAGGAACTTTTGGAGTTCTTTCTAAGCCATACCTGATTTTAAAGTGTTATTATAAATTGCCACAGAATATACAAATAATCTTAAATGTATTTTCAGATCTTGGTATACTTTGTTAGTAAAATAGAGGAAGAGAAAAATGTGTGATTTTGTGTGTGCTTAGTTTATGTGTTAGTGTTTCATAGAATCATAGGATCACAGAATGGTAGAGTCATTTGGGTTGGAAGGGATCTCTAAGGTTGTCTGCTTCCTGCTTCCTGTTGTGTGCAGGGACATCCTCTACTAGGCCACGTTTCTCAAAGCCCCATCCAACCTGGCCTTGGAAGTTTCATGGATGGGGTATCCACAACATCTCTGGGCATCCTGTGCCAGTGCCTCACCACCCTCACAGTGAATTTCTTCCTTACATCTAATCTAAATCTGCCCTCTTTCAGTCTAAAGCCACTACCCCCTGTTCTATCACTACATGCTCTTCTAAAAAGTCACTCTCTTGCTTTCTTTTAGTCCCTCTTCAGGTACTGGAAGTCTGCTAGAAGGTAACATAATCATGGAATGGATTATGTTGGAAGGGATCAACCACAGTGGATCCTGAGTTCCAACCTCCCTGCTCAAGCAGGAACGTCCTGGAGCACATGGCACAGGACTGTGTCCAGGCAGTTCTTAAATTATTTCCAGTGAAGGAGACTCCACACCCTCTCCGGGCAATCTGTTCTGGTGCTCGGTCAGCCACAGAGTAAAGAAGTTCTTTCTCATGTTCAGTTGGAATTTCCTGTGACAGTTTCTGCCCATTGCAGAAACTGGCCTACTTGGCCCTCTTGTCCTACTGCTTGGCACGTCTGAGAAGAGCCTGCTCCATTGTCTTGATACCTCCCTTCAGATACTGATAGATGTTGATGAGGTCCCCTCTTGCTTGGTCACTTCTCAAGGCTGAACAAGCCCAACTCCCTCAGCCTGTCCTGCACTTGGTGGTATTGGCCACTCTTCCTGGCTTTGTGTCCTCTGAATTTGCTGAGCAGGCATCTGCCCCTTCATCCAAGTCATGGATGAATAAGTTAAACAGAACAGCATTGAACCTTGGGAGACACTACTAGGGACAGGGCTCCAACTAGAGTCTGTGCCACTGATTTTAACGCTCTGGGATCTGTTGTTCAGCCACTTCTTGATCCACTGTCCACTCATTTAGCCCACATCCCTGAGTTTGTCTGAGGAAATCTACTGAAGTTGAAGTAGACAATATCCACTGCTCTCCCCTCATCCATCGAGGTGGTGGTTTCAATAAAGATGGCAATCAGGTTGGTCCAGGAGAATTTAACTGAGTGAATCCATACTGACTATTCCTGATCACCCATGTGGATAGCCTTCTGAATGAGGTTCCCAGGGAACTACCAGCCAGACAGCCTCATCACCTTTCCAGGGATCAAGATGAGGCTGACTGGCTGGTAGTTCCCTGGGTCCTCATTCTTTCCCCTGTTGAACACTAGGTTGACATCTGCTTTCTTCCATTGTGAGCAGCCTCGCAGTCATGTCTGCCAGCTCTCTCAGCACTTGTAGGTGCATCCCATCAGGACGTGTGGACTTGTGGATGTCAAGTTTGCCTAGGTGGTCTCTACACCTATCTTCCTTGACCAAGGGAAAGTCTTCACTCCAGTATTGTTTTACCCTGGTCTCCTGGGTCAGAGAATCCTGAGGGCTGGTCTTGTCAGTGAAGACTGAAGCAAAGAAGACATTCAGTGAAATGTCTTCTTCTGGCTTCTCTTCATTCTCTGTTACCAGGGTCCCTCCCTCCTTTTAGCAACAGGACCACATAATTCTTGTTTTTCTTTTATTGTTGATGTATTTGAAGAAGTCTTTCTTGTCTTTGACATCCTTGGCCAGATTTAATTCCAGGTGGGCCTTTGCTTTCCTTGTGTCATTTCTACTTACTTTAGCCGACCTGTGTTCATTACAAATGGTCAGATCCTGCTTCCATCTCCTGTGTATTTCCTGCTTACTCTTGATTAATGACAGGAGTTCCTTGTTTATCCATGCAGGTCCCTAGCCCCATTTGCCCTGTTTCTTTCTCATCAGGATGCATCATTCTTGAGCCTAGAGGAAGACCAACTGTCTTTGACCCCTATTTCCTGCAAAGCCTGTTCACATGGGATTGTTCCAATGAGATTCTGAAAGTCCATGGTTACAATCTTACAGCCTTCATACCTACAACAAGGCCTTCCTTACTTGTTATATGAGGTTGAGCGGCAGAACATTTCTTGTGGGATCTCCCACTACACTTGTCATCACTGCTTTCCAGGAATCTCCTGGACTGTTTTGTGCTTTGCTGCCTTCTCCAGCAGTTGTCAGGGTAGTTAAAGTACCCCACAAGAACCAGGGCCTGTGACTTTGAGGCTACTTCCAGCTGTCTGTAGAAGGCCTCATTTGCTTCCTCCTCCTGATCAGGTGGCCTGTACAAAACACCCCCAGAGTCTTCTCCAGACTGAAGAACTGCAACTCACTCAGCCTGTCCTCACAGTGAATGTGCTCCAGCCCTCTTGGGGACTCAGTTCAGCAGGCCCGTGTACTTCCAGTGCTGGAGGCACCAGAGCTGGATGCAGCATGCAGGTGGGCTTTCACAAGAACAGAGCAGATAGGTAGTATCACTTCCCTCTTCTCCTGGCCACACTCCTTTGGATGCAATCCAGGATACAATTGGCTTTCTGGGCTTCAAGTGCCAGTTCTTATAAAGCCCATCAACAGCCAGTTAATTCTTCTCAGACCTTATCTCAATCCACTCTCCACCCAGACTGTACTTGTGCTTGAGGTTGACCTGACCCATGTACAAGACCTTTACACTTAGCCTTGTTGAGCTTGATGAGGTTTGCACAAGCCCCCCTCTCAAGCCTGTCATGTTTCCTCTGGATGTCATCCCCTCCCTCTGGGGTCTTGACCGCGCACACAGCCTGGTGTCATCACCAAGCTTGCTGAGGGTGTGCTCAGTCCCACTGTCCATGTCCCTGACAAAGATGTTAGACAGTAGTGGTCCCAAAACCAACATCTGAGGAACACTACCAGCACTGGTCTCCACTTGGACAAGAGTTTTGACTGCAGCTCTTTGACTGCAGCAATCCAGCCAATTCCTTATCCACTGAGTGTTCCATCTGCCAAATCCATGTCTCTCCAATCTAGAGACAAGGACCATGTCAGATGTTTTGCACAAGTCGAAGTACATTAAATCAGTTGTTCTTTCCTCATCTCTGACACTGTAATCCCATCATAGAAGGCCAGATTCATCAGGCATAATTTGCCCTTTGTGAAGCTGTGTTGGCTGTCACCAGTCACCTCCTTATTTTCCATGTGCCTTAGCATAGTTTCCAGGAAGATCTGCTACATTGTCTTGATGGGCACATAGGTGAGAATGACTGGCCTGTAGTCTTACTCTTCTTCCCCCTTTTTTTTTTAAATAGAGGTTATAATTCCCCTTTTCCAGTCAATGGAAAATTTACCAGACTGCCACAATTTGTCAAATGTGGTGGACAGTGGCCTGTTTCCTCAGACTGCATCTCATCAGGTCCCATGGACTTCTGCACCATTAGGTCCCATGGTCTTGTGCACCTTCAGCTCCTGAGGATGGTTGCAGACCTGATCTTGTGATACAGTGGGTGGTTTCTCTCTCAGCCTTTCCTCAGAAAAATACTCCAGTCCACTAACCATAACCCTGCAGTCTACAGCTTCCTCACAAGTTGAAATGGGTAAGTGTTGATCTCTTTTCTCTGCTGAGCAGTGATATGACACGGGAAACGGGCATGAAGCTGTGTTTCCTGGATATCAGGAAAAGGTTCTTCACTCCGAGGGTGGTTGTGCATTGGAACAAGCTCCCCGGAGAAGTGGTCACAGCACCAAGCCTGACAGAGTTCAAGAAGTGTTTGAACAATGCACTCAGTCATGTGGAGTGATTTTGGGGATTAACCTGTGCAGAGCCAGGAGTTGGATGCTACTTGTGTGTTCCTTCCAACTCAGGATATTCTATGATCCTATGATGGTCTTTGCAGTCCTTCACTGGACCCTCTCCAGTAGTTCCTGTCTTTCTTAGCCTTCTGCAATTCAGGCAGTGTAGCTGGAGCAATTGCCAGTGAAAACCGAGGCAAAAAAGTCATAGGGTACCTCAGCCTTCTGCATGTCCTGGATAACCACATCTCCTGTTTCCTTCCAGAGAGGGGCCACATTTTCCCATCTTGCTTTTATCACCTGTAGAAGTTTTTCTTGTTGTCCTTGATGTTTGTGGCAAGGTTTAATTCTATCAGGGATTTAGCTTTCCTGCCTTTATCCCCGGCTTCTCAGACATTCTCTCTGTATTCCTCCCAGGCTACCTGTTGTTGCTTCTGCTGTTTGGTTTATGTCTGTCCACAAGCTCCTTGTTCATCCCTGCAGGCCTGGCATTTCTGCCGGGCTTCCTTGTTGTTGTGATGCATCGTCCCTGAGCTTGGAGGAGGTGATCCTTGAATATTAGTGAGTTTTCTTGGGCCTTTCTCCCATGGTTACTTCACCGAACAGATCCCTGAAGAGTCTGAAATCTACCCTCCTGAAGTCCAGGGTTTGTGCTTTTTCTTTAGTGCCTTCCTGGTTGGAGTGATGTCTAGAATGCTGTGCTTCCAGCCAAGCAGAAGTGGCCGGGTAGTGAAATGTTACCCATGTGCATATAATCTCTTACAAGCAAAGTTTTTACCGTTCCAGCCACCAATACTAATCATGAATATAGTTTTGATGGTTTTGGCTCTGTACCTTTCTTACATTTCACATCAATTATTTCTATAGGTATTGTCAGGCATCTGAAGTGGTTGACTAAGACCTAAGGATTTGGAACAGTGGTGAGTAAATGAAATTCTGATCATATTTTCTGTGCTTTCACATGCTGTCTGACTCTGAAGTTTTACTACTGTATGAAGGATGAAAGATGTTCAGTAGTTTATACCTTTGAAATATTTTCTTCTAAGCACCAAGTTCCTATTCAGAGCATTCAGACAACTTTTTAAAGCAGAAATTTTAAGGAGAGGAGGAAGTAGTCTCATTGGCTGCTCTTGATAAGCAGCCAGTGAGATAAGCCTCTTGATAAGCCTCTCCTTATATCACCCTGACTTTGAAAAAACTTGTAACAGTTCAACCTGTACCTATTGAAGTGGCAGCTTGACCCATTGTATTAAAATAATGATGCCTGAATTGACTTTTCAGAAGAATGCAATTTTATACATTTGGTAATTATAAAATATCATTCTATAATACATCATTATAGAATATCATTCTAGAAACCTGAAGTAAGTTAATAAATTACTGCAAGCTGAATTTTTTCTTTCTTGAAACTGCAATCTTTGTTTGTAGTTTTTAAGTCCCCTTCTGCAAACTGTGGTATCCTTTGTAAAGTTAAATTATTTTCTTGATCCCTTCTGCTTATTGCTGATTCTTTGCATTGTGTGTGCCAAAAACATATCATTTTGACTAGAGAAGAGTGCAAGAAGGATCTAAGGAAGAACTTTAAAAATGTCAAATACTCTAAAAAGTGAGTTTTGTAATCTTTTTATAAATATATTATTTGCACTTCCCTCTCTGTAGGTGTAGGCTGTCAAAATGAGCTCTATAAATGGACAGATAAAATCAGTGTTACTTGTACTTAAAAATCATAGAACAGAAGAGAATCTTAGAATCATTAAGATTGGAAAAGACCTCCAGGATCATTGTGTCCAACCCTTGACTAAATGCCACCATATCAGCTAAGCACACGAAGTGCCACATCCAGTTGTTTCTTGAACACTTCCAGGGATGGTGACACTACCACATCCCTGTGGAACCCATTCCAATGCTTAACCACCTTGTCCAACCCTTGACTAAATGCCACCATATCAGCTAAGCACACGAAGTGCCACATCCAGTTGTTTCTTGAACACTTCCAGGGATGGTGACACTACCACATCCCTGTGGAACCCATTCCAATGCTTAACCACCTTTAAGTGAAAATATCCTTCCTGATGTCCAACCTGAACCTTCCCTTGGTGCAGTTTGAAGCCATTTCCTCTTGTCCTGTTGCTGGCTGCCTGGGAAAAGAGGCCAATGGAAGAAGAGTAAAATAATCCTTCCAAAAAGCAATTGCACTTTCTTGGCAAGAGAGAGTTATTTGGAATAATGTAATGTTTCTAGTTCTCTGGTTTCCATGGCAGAGCCGATTTACATGAAATATTTCATATTTAAGGGATTTTGTTTGATTTCAGTGCTGTTGGCAGCGAATGTTTAGAACCCCATGTATTTTGTTCCATGTTCTGTTCACTTTGGTGACCAATGCCGTGAGAAGCCTTTTCCTTGGTTGTTTTTTTTTTTTTTTTGCTTTAATGGCCTCTGAAAAGTATGTTTGTTCTTAATTTCAAAAATTAGCATATAGTTACAAATTTGAAGGAATCTATCAGTTTAGAATATTTGCATTCATGTAGGTCTATATTTACTATGTCCTCTCTAATTCTGCTAGTATTTTATTAGAAAAAGCAGATAGGTGAATCTAAAGTTTGTCAGTTAGCTCTGGATAATTCTTTTTTGCTTATATTTTAATCTGCCCCTGTGGTCCCATCCTCCACTGCCTGACAATTATCAGGACTAAACTGCTGAATCCATCATCACTGCACAGATGGAATGAAAGCATTATAGACAGTTCATATACAGGTATTCTCTTTCTCACGTTTGATGCTGTTTAAGAACGTGATACTTAAAAATTGAAGAGACTTAGAATTGCTTTTTGGGTGGTGTTACAGATAGTATAACTCACTTTATAATAATGTGCCTCAGACCAGCTAAGGGGGGAGTCCTATAACTCTTAACAACAGAACAGAAACACTAGCATGTGCATTAATAATCAAACTTAAAAAACAACTTGAGCAACTGTTAGCAGCAGCAGATGGGAAGCCAGTGTACAGGGTTAAGTGTAGTGGTGATGATAAAAGTGCACAATTGATAAGATTAACTCTGAGAGGATCTAATACGTTTAAAAGAAAATTGAAATTATAACTTTTCCTTCATAATAAAATATGTAAATGATATCGTCTCTCTCTAGAGCACAGTGAAGTCGAGTTGTCTGCATTTTATTCAAAGGCATTGCATAATTTGTCTTGGGGAAACATTTGAAAGTAGTTAAGCACTTATTTGCGTAAAAATCTTAAGTTGTAGCAAAATAATTAATAAGATTATAACTGGAAGCAATAAATAAACAACTAAGATAAAACTTTAAAGGATCAAATTACCTTCTGCTAATCTCTTAATAAAATCTTTGGTATTTGGCTTAGTCTTTCGAGCATTCACATAGTTCCTTACTTGTGTGTCCTCCTTTTATTGCAAAATAAGTAGGATAGAAGCTTATAATGCCTTTTCTAACAAAAATGATGGTTAGACTCTGAAATTGTATTAGGCAAGAAAGCAGCAGTTATTTTGGTTTTCCTTATAATATTAGCCAAGAAGTGATTGCTTAGTGCAGGGGTGCTAAGATCCTCCCAGGACCTCACATCACATCCACACTCCTGTGAGATGACTCAGCAAAAGTAGACGCTGTGCTGGATGCTGGTGCTGCACATCTCTGGAGAGCAGCAGGTGTTAATGTGCTTGGGGAGTGTTAGCCTCGAAACTCTGATGGGTGATAGTGAGATCATTGAAGATGTGACAGTTTGAGCGTCTCTTTTTTGTGAAGGTTTGATCCTCTTTGTGAAGGTTTGATCCTCCTCTTTTTTTGTGAAGGTTTGATCCTCTTTTTGATCCTCTCAAGTTTCACCAGCCACTTGCTGGTATTTCTGGGAGAGGTTGATACAAAGGTGCAGTTCTTGGACCATGGACTTCCGTCATCACAGCTACTGTGGAACCTGCCAGCTGATGTGACATGTATTCTTCTGTGTTACATTAAAATAAATGTTTTGACTAGCTAGTCGTGTTCCTCTTCAGGTAATACACTTACCTAACTTTCCTAGAAAGGATCCTTGGTGAGCTTTTGCTTTGGGAACAATTGGGAGAAATCAAGATGAAGGAAAGCAAGCAGAGTGTCTTTCTTCAGGTCTTTCCTTGTGATGTGATAACCATCAGAGGAAGAAAAGCTGTGGATTGCTCAGGATGTTCTGTCACCTGTGTGCTGAAATTTGCTGTGTGATGGTATTTTGTGGCTGCAGGGATGATGTTTCGTGTTTCTGATTAAGTCCTACCATATCTTAAGCCTGGAATGGAAAACTTGATAGTTTTGAAGTGACTGAAGGGTCTCCCTCTGTGTGTTAAATCCACGTAGTTAACAGCAGAATACAGATGGGGAGAGGGAATTGATTTTGGGGATTTGTGTTTGGTTTGGGATATATGGTTCTGTTTATATCAATACAGTTTTGTACTATGCACATAACAGCACAGAGACAGACTGGGTTTTTACTTCTAGAAGCAAAAAATAGAAATGTGACCAGTGTTGCTAAATTAATTTGGATTTATTAATAGCTAGATTAAACAGGAAGCGGTACTACTTTTCCTCTTCGAACCATCTCCTTTCTGTGTTTGTGCTTTGCCTTTTTTATTTTTCATATGGTTCATCTTGGTTTACTCCTTCTATGGAGAACTTTAGGATGATCTAAAAGTACTAATTCCAAATTGCACCTCACTTCCATTTAATAGAAATAAAAATAAAAGTGGATTTTTTTTTTTCAGTTTTCTTTCCTTTTGTCTGTCATTATAGGGAAGAAAGGATGTGTTGCTGAGTCAGAAAAATACTATGGTTTCAGGTTCTTTCATTTGGAAGGCAGTTTCAGAGGGAACTTTCAGATGGTATAAACCACATTGAACTGATAATTTGCTTATGGAGTAGCAAATACAATGGTTCATTTTCGTGTTATTATTTCTGGAATCTAGTGCGGTTCTTGACATGGAGATGCCATACCACAAGCAGTGAGTAAATAGCAATTGCTGCCACAGGAAGAAGTGTGATGTAGGGCATAGAGCTGCCTGTCCCACTCCTGCATTTGACTTCTGCCTCTGTTATTAACCTGCTAAGTGATATTAGGAAAGGTAATTAATTTCTTACTCCTCTTGTCGACTTAGATTGCAAGGCCTTTTTCCACATACTGAGCCTCAGTTCTTGTCACTGTGCTTTGGTGCCCTGTGGAGTCCTTCATTTGCTATAGTATTACAGTTTTCCCTTGCAGAGTTTCTCAGTAGCTCTCAGAAACTCACTGTATTGTGTGGAATCCTGAAGACACTTGAATATTTATTCTACAAGAAGAAAGCTCGTAATACTTTCCAGAGCATCGTTTAATATTGCATTTGGTCTTGTGCAACTGCAGGCTGATGCCAAAAGGGATTTTTCAGCTTGTTCTTTCCCTCTCTTGCATCAGCCCCCAGTCCCAAGGTGAGTTCAAGGTAAGCAGCTGATTCAGGAAAAAAACCCCTAACTGCCTGGGAAGGAAAACTAAATCAGGAAACTATGCTGGCCTGGATTTTCCCGTGGATGAGAAATTACTAGATGCAACAAAAGGGACAAAGACACAATAAGCAGCTGGAAGTAGGTGGGGGAGAGTGATACTGTTTCTTTCAGCAACAGGTAATATACCAGATGAGACACAGCATGGAAACCTAGGCTTGCTAAGAGCTGCATTTTACAATCATATTTTGAACACAACAGAAGAGTGTCTTGCAATGGATATGACAGCCCAGCTACAGTTCTGATGATGTTAGTTGCTGATACTAGGTGTTCTTCACTGGGCATATTTTTTTCTAATACAACTTTTAAATTGTTTTTTTCCCTAAAGTAACAGTTATCTTTGTTATCTGCATTACAATTTCAAGGCATATTTCTGATGCCTGAATATAACCTTTTAATTTTAATTTAAACTGAAGTCCACTTAACCCTACAAATTGGGTGACAGGAGCTGCTCTTGATGTGATAGTTTCTATAGACCTCATATTCATAATTTCCCCTTTAATCTCTGTCAAGAAACTTGATTTATCCTTGAAAATTACTTGTGTAATTGGAGTTGACTCTTTGAAGGGCATTTTTCACTCACTCCCCTTTCTCTTAAAAATGTATACAACAGATTAGATTGGTTTCTTTGATCTTGCTTTCTTTGTGAGCCTCATGTAATAAGATCTTGTGTTGAAGGACCTGTCTTCCCCACTCACCATAAGTTTCCATGAAATAAAAAAAGGGGTGAACAGGACTGAGGAAGAGAGACATGAAATATTAATACGATTTTGGAAAATGTAGTGACTAACTTTAATTTAGGAGCCTTTACACATGCTTGTGAAAACATTAATGTTTCCCGTCAGTTGCATTCATGGGTGAGGTTGCGGAATGAATTCAGCTAAGCAGGAGGAACAGTTCAGCAGCAAAAAAATCAAGTGTGCCTCTGAGAATGCTGCAGCCCAACAGGGACCCTGGCTCTCAAGCCGTCTGTGAAACTGACCTAGCCAATGATGTTGCTGAAATTTCACATCTGTTATTTCTTACTGCCCACTTCTTTGGCAATGACCAGTCTTCATTTTTTCCATTATAGGCAGCTGCTGGAACTAGAAAGAGCGTGAGCTTATTTTCAGATGTGCTAAATAGACTATGTTTTAACTTTCTTCCTTCCCCCACTGCCCCCTTTCTTCTACCACGTACTGCAGCATACTGACTTTCTTCCAGAGTGCAGGATCTGTGAGTTGCATGCTCAACATGTGTCTGAAGATAAGCAGTTGTGTTACCCTTGTGCATGCAAATATTTTTTTTTAAAAACAGAGCTATCATACTATCTGGAAAAAGAGATATTCTTAAAAAGGAACTGTAGGTGAAAGGAGAAATCTATATATATACATTGCATCAGAACTCACCAACATTTTCATTGAAACCTGCTTTCAACCCTGGCGGACTAGACTTGCTTTATGAAGAAAGTAAGTGTACAGAGCTCAGTGGTGGAGCCAAGTACTTTATTACCAACTAGAACTGAGCTGCTTGACATAAAGAATTCCTTTTGTCTTTCTTAAGGCTGTCTTACCATTTTTCTTCAGTGTCCCATAGAGGAATTCTCGTACATCCTTCTGGCCCTTTCTAGCTTAAACTATTGGAGCTGTTAGATTACTTCCCAAAGCTATTAAATGGAGGAAGGTATTACAGCCTCTAAGCAAGCTGGAAAATAACCTGTTGATGGCTGTTCAAATTTGTGCATGTAAAATTGTGGAACTGAAGTGTAAGAATACAGTATATTTTTTCCAAAAAAAATGTATAGAGGCAGACCATGGAAAAAGCATTCAGTGATAGTTACAAACTGAGAACTGGCCAGCCTGATGGGCAAAGGTTGCTGGCTGAACTTGTTACAAATACCAGGGAACCACCAGAATTCCTTCACTGATTTTTAGATCAGCATGAGATAATAGAGATGTGACCTAATCAAGGACATCTACTAATATATATAGTAAGGTATCCCTGCGAGTTGAGTGCTGTGGTCTGATCATGCTGCTGCAGTTCTGTGTAGGGGCAGTGCTTCTCTCAGAACAGTAGTAACAGATCCCTCCTAGGTAGTGCAGAAGGACTTGAGACAAGGATTATACAACAGTGAGAGAGTATTACCAACTTTCAGTGCCATGGAATGGATGGGAGGAGGTGAGGTAACATACCTGACGCAAAAGTGGGTCAATCTTACGTTATCTATGCCTCCTAAAATACTTCAAGATGCCCATGATAAATGGCTTTAAAATAAGTGTTTTATTGTTTCTAAATATTTAATGTTATTCTAGTGAAATATAGTTAATAAAACTCTATATTGCTGTAATTGAAAAAAATTGCTGTACCAAACATAGGCTGATTATTTGCTTTAGTTTTGCACTTTATATCTCTTTAAATCTGTTTTTTCCCTAAAGCAAAACAGTCTCATCTACTTGTAGAAGTTTGCCATTGTCCTTTACCAGATGGTTTTTTAATCCACTTCTTACAGAAATCATGCAGGAAGAGAAATATTTTCATAAAGATTCTTTTGGGGGTAAAATTTAATGCAGTAGACAGTGAAAAAAATTATAATCTCTAAAGATTTATGGATTTTATTAAATAAGGGAAAAATCTTTCCCTGAAGATAATTTTTTTCATGTATTGGAAAAATTGAATCTGAGAAGAACAAAAAGAAATTCTATACTAGGGAGGTGAAAACATCCCTTGAAATCCAACTAGTTTTCCAGATTGTGCGGAGCATATTTCTCTTTTGAAACTGGCTACTATTATTCATATTTCTTCCTGAAACTGTCAAATCCATTAGATGTATGATAATAAAATACTTGTGCATGGGCATATGTAAAGACAACATTATATTTAATGCAATTAAAGCATTTTCTAGGTCTGCCTCCGCAGCATTCTCCTGGATGGTTATCAAGTTCTTTTTGTTTGTTACTGTATTTTTTTTAATGATTGTTTTCCTGGCAGCTGGAGGGACTCCACCTCAGAGTTACTGCTAGCGTACTAAGGCTGTGTAATGTAGATGGGATGCTGCTTTGTCTGCATGTGAAATAATCTAAGTGAATCAAAAGAAAGTGGACCAGATGCCATAACTCTCACTTGGGAACCCTTTATCCCATTTATTTTTACTTCTTTTAATCACCAATCTATGTGTATAGTTCCTTTTTATTAAAGGAAATCCATGAACAGTAATAGCACACTAATTTGTGCTGCATTTCAGCAAATTCTTTCAGAAATTCGTCACTTCCGTTTTAGGATGGTGCTCAACTAACAGCGATAAGATAGGAATTAGGATTAGCTGTGCAAAATCATATTTTTTAGCATGTTTTGTGACAGTGTGAAAGAGTGCTATGTTTTTTTTTCTAAATGTGTCTGGAGGCACAGCTCAAAACATTAAACCTACTGAAAGCCTGTCAGAAGGTTTGTGCATTTCCGGGTATTTGAGTATCCTTAGAAATAATCTAGTTACGTTGGCACAATTTTAATAATTTTACCTGTTAAAGCATCAAATAGCTCTACATACCATGAGCAGCCTTCTAATATTGCCTGAGTTCAATTCAAAATGAATTACCATATGTTTGAAGTGTATTGTAATCATCAGAGAAAAGAAGTTGTTTCTTGGCTGAGGTTATGGAATGTAAGATCTTCTTCAATAATACTCTGGAAAAGCAAAAAGTATCTGCATTCACTTCTGAGTACCAAGTCTCAACTTCCCTGTTAAAAGCATAAAGTTTTTAGAAGTTGACTTTGTGAAGTTTCACAAAGGTTGATGAAAATTAGGGAAAATATTAAGAAAGGGACGAATAGCAAGCAAGAGTTAAAAAAATAAAAGCCAGTGGCTAGAGAACAAAGAATCAAAGGTTGAAAGCTTAATTCTCTGTCTCCCACAAAGTAAATAAAAGTTTTTCTTCCCACACCCTAAGATAAGAGCTAGTAAACTTTCAGGTGTCCAAGTCTGAGGCACATAAAGTGTTAAACTGTTGCAGTAGCTTCTGAGGAACTCCTAAGAGTTGTGATGGTGTCACCTCAATTCAGCATTGTGCCCAGCTGCTTTGCGTGTAATACTCGGGTAGAAAGAAAGGCAAAACACTTTTAAAAAGGGTTTTGTTAAGTCATTTTAAATTTACAGTGATTCATTGGAAGCTAATGTGCTATAAAACATAATATATTTAATAACAGGATCACTTTCCCAAATAGTGGACTGTGAAAAGGACAAGAAATAAACTTTATTAATCTGGTACACTGCAAGAACTCACAGGGCTCACTTGCTTTCTCAGAGTGTAAGATGTTTGTGCTTAAACATCTGCAAAACTTGTGACAAAGTTTTTATTCCTTTTCCTCTGTAGGCTAATGATACTAAGTATATTACAGCTCCCGCTCTTCAAGCCTTTATTCACATTGCTTAGTTGTATGAAAACTCCTTTTGAGGGTGACAGTCTGCTGTGAGTACACAGAGATGTTCTTAAGTGTCTGAAAAGGGACTAGGGCTGATACTGAGCTGGGTATTACTTAGTTCCATCTTCACTTTTTCTAAGGGAAAAAAAAATAGTTATTTCTACTTGAAATACCTAAAGTGTTTTGTATAAGTAAAGAGCTCAGTTCTTCAGTTGTTGCATTACTTCCCTTTTGAAAAAATATTTTGAATCTAAACAAGGACTTAGATTCTATTTTTTTCCTTATTACAGGCTAACCAAAAATTGTCAGCTTATTAATATATCATGAAAATATTCTGTTTACTCTTTGAATGAGTTCTCCAATCCATCTTTGCCGTGGCTAGTCATCCCTTTCACTGACTTTGTTGTATTTGATGATTAGAGAAATAGGGCAGCCTTTGTCCCCCTTAGCGACTGCTGTTGTGACAGAGCAGCTGATCAGTACGTTGAGCTCAGCCCACTTCCTGAGGCCATCAGCTCCATCTGAGGCTTGTTCTTTTTCTCACAGTTTAGTAACTGAATTTTGGTGAGAGCCCTTGAGTAAGATGCAGTCCATTTGTTCTGCTAACAGCCCAGCTGTGTATATATAAAATCCCCTTTCCCGGTTGCTCCTTGAAACAACAGGTTTAATTGTTACTGGCTCGTAGGAACCAATTAGATTAACAGATGTTAAAGGGAGCCAGTTTCAGGTCTTGGTGGGAAGCAGTAATTTGAGAAGCCTTGTGTAAGGGCTTGCTAACACCTAGGTGTTGAGTGTCTGGGTTTGAGGCTGTGGGTGCCATGAAAATTGCATCACTTTTCTCCTGTTTGCTGAGACCAGATGGGGATGTTTGTAAGAATAGCATCCAGAGCACATTCTTACCTATTTTAGCAAATGACAGCATATTCTAGAAGCTCATCCTTGGTTTTGTTGCAAATTTCCCATACTGTATTAAGCTGTATTCAACCCTTATCTTCATGCTTGCTTGAATGTGTCTTGTAGAGAGAGTTTATTTTGGGGTCTTTTTAGTTTTTCATATTAAATGGCAAGTTATTCAAAATACAAAATATCATAACAATTTGATGTGACAGAGATCTGTTAGATCATCTACTTAATCCGTTGCTGATTCAGAATTGCTTCTTGCTGGGTTCAACCTGAGAGAAAGTTTTAGTACTTTCTGTGTTGGAAATGAGGGCAGGAGAAGTTTTTTTTTCTTGTTCCTCTACTGATTTAAGTTGTTTTGGTCAGTGCTGCAATAGCAGGATCTGCTCTCAACAGTGGTTCAGATTTACAGATGTTTATGTGGATATTGAAAGGCAATTTGTTTATTGCTTTTCAAAAACTTACTAAGAGTTTCAAGGGTATTCAGAGGAGCTGAATTTTAAAACATAAAACTATGTCTTCACTTGTATGTTTTCTCTCTCATCTTCTGATTTATAGTATTTATTCTTACATGCCCACTTGCACCTTGAATAGCATTTGAATGGTTTTGAAATCATAGAACAGAATAAGAGCTTTTAACAACCAAGGCCCAGTCAGTGTTGTTTACTTACTGATACTACTCATTAATTTTATTTGGTTGGTAGAGGAAAAAATAACCCAACCATAAAATTTAACTTCATCTCTGTCCCTGCAGTTTTTGGCTTGTTCCATCATATATGAGGGTGGAATGGCATATAATTGCTATCAAAAGCTGTCCAACAAGTAAATACTTGTTTTTCTCTGTGAGGAAAATAGATGGGAATTCTTTCATTTGTGAAAATTTTACACAGCAAGGAAGGCATATTGGAATTCATGTATGTGGATCTTGTTGCACGTGCACTCAGAAATTACTATTAGCAGATGAAAAGCACTTTTGTAACTATGTCTTGGTTTTGTTTCACAAAAATTTGATACAAAATAGTCTGTCATGTGACCAAGGGTGTCACCAGCATGCTTAGTGTCTTGGTGCATACATGTAAACTGACAGATTGCTCTCTGTCTCACCACAGTAATGAAATTATAAAATGTAATTATGGGCACCATGGTTGTGCTCCTAAATCTGTGACTCAAGGAAAACACTAGATATGACTCATGATAAAATCACCAGAGCAGGAAATAATTTGAGCTCACTTGGTTGTGATAGGTATCGGCTATAGTTGCACATTTCTTTACAGGATCATGCTTGTAGGTTCAGCTAGCAGCGTATTTTTGTGGTATTATCCATGCTAATAAAAAGGAAATTAATAACACTGGGAACTGTGCAGTGGTATTTTGAGGATGGAACTTTGTTTTCTGTGCCAGCTGATGAAATAATAAGTATTGATTTAAGTAATTATACCCATGCTTCACAAAGGGACTATATAAGTTTGACTTCATATTTGCAAAACATAATATATTAAATCATGTGACACAGAACTTTACAGTGTGATTCATTGGAAGCTAATGTATTATAAAACATAATGTATTTAATAACAGGATCACTCTCCAAAATAGGTCCATAAAGCTGGACTTTTGATATTCCTATGAATATTTACAATCTTATCCAACAGAAACAGGAGTCAAAATAGCAGACTCTTGGGTGAGGAGAAAATGAGACCATTTGCCACTTGAATTTAATCTGTAGATCAGTTCCATATTTTCTGCTGTTTGTGTATGTTAGTCCTATTTCCTAACTGGCAAAGAGTGCAGTGATGCAGTGTCTATTGTATAAGTACAGCAATTTGCAGCATGCCTAAATCAGTGAGAATTTTATGAAATTATGTATTTTGTCAGATTTTCCAACCAGGGTGGCCTAATCCACCCAGTTTTTTTAGACATTTTTAAAATGTTGGCGATGTTCAAACTTGGAATAATCAGCACAACTGTAAGAGTTGTTACATGATCCACCTGGATTTAATCCTTGAAGTGAGAAACAGCTGTGGCTTTTCAAGAGCTATTCATATGCTGTTTGTGTGCATGCAATTACGTTTGAACAAGGAAGGGTATCTCCATGTCTGTAGTAACACGGGTACACATCTGTCCAGTGTTCTCTGAAGGTAGGTGTAAAACTCCAGTTGGCTTCAGTGAGAGCTACTACACCATTAACAGTGGAGTATATGTTGGAACACACCTCATGCTAAAACAGTCCTCTAGAACTTCACAGAATTTGGCATGTTTTTTGAAAAATCCTGCAAAGGGTTGTTCCTAGAACACCATTAAGCAGCTTTATTTATTCCACCTCATTATATTTGAGACTTTTTTTTTCACTTCTGTAGTCTATAAATCACAGGGTTAAAAGAGGCTCAGAGAGAAATGTTGCAGATAGTAGCCATGGACATTTCAGAAGTCTTTGAGAAGAGGAGAGCAGGAGATAGAGAACAGCAGAAAAACACTGGACCTTTTGTCATTACCCTAATTATTTTTGGAACAAAAGCAGTGTTCATCTTTGGGACAAGAGTGCATTAAGATGGAAAAATCTGTTGAATCTTTTGTGAATGGCTCATATTCTCCTACTTTTTAATTTATAAATAGGTTGCAACTCAGCTTAATTAGTTTAACTTCTTTGATTTGAGGATCAAGGAAAAGACCTAGTCAGACTGAACTCTGTCTCTCAAGGCCTTAACAGTCTGATATTTCTATGACACAGTCTAGAACAAAGTCTGTTGAGTAAAACATGTATCATTTGATCTAAATTTATTATAACAGAATAGATGGTTTTGCCATGGAAAAGTTATTTAAACATTTAAGTGATAGAAGGGAGTTGGTTTGCTGAAGTGTGATGAAGTACACGCTGCAGTAAGGAACATGTTATTTTAATTAAATGGATGCACAAGTCTTTGTGATCTTATTATTCTGATCAGCTCTTGATAAAGATCTAGACAGAGTTTTCCAGTTGCTAAAGCATTTTGCTGACTTGTGCACGATGGCTAACACAATAAGAGTTGACAGCAGCTATACTGATTAACATACTGGCTTTATAATTTTCATATAATGAGAGGCATTGTCCCAGATTGTTATTACTACCTTTAGTTCTTAAGTGTTAGCATTAGTGTTACTTACTACTGGACAGTAGTTATATCTGTTAGTTATAGTTGAACAGAATTACCTGCTTGCTCCTTTGGTAGGTAAGTTGAACTGTGCCCCTTTGCTTTAAGGCAGAGCTCAGCTTTTGATACAGAGCAAGCCCTGGTTGGTGACTTGTCTTTTCTAAAGTAAAAAAGGCTAAGGAGAGCTATAGTTTTGCAGAAGGAAAAAAGAAAATCTTGAGATGCTAAATCACACAGACATTTGGTAAGTTGTATGCATTATATTGAATATCAGTGAATCAAGAGCAGATTCCAGTCCTTTCTTTGCTGAGTGGGAAGCTTCCGTACAGCTGTATTGAGAGAAGAGCATTCCATACTGCTTAACTTCTGCTTCTTTTCAGCCACTGTAGGAATACACACCAGAGTTTGCAGTGTTGTAGAAACTAGAGAGACAACTTTTATATATATATATATATGTAATTCTTTATCTAAAGAGAGGTTGCTACTGTACCTTTAGTGAGAGCAACCACTTTGGTTGTGGTGATGTATGACTGAAGCTGGGACAGTGAAGTTTGATCTGTAAGTTATAAGATGTTCTTCCTGAAAGTGAGTGATTGGTTTATTGATTTTTCTTATCCCAGGGTTAATAAGGAAACACTAGTTCTTTGCAGAGTCTGTTGTTCTCAGGTCCAAAGTCTAACTGCTATCCTCCTCACATTTTCAAGGAAACTTTCAGCTCAGAAAGGGAAAGAAAATAGAGAGGTGCAGAAAAGATGGGAGGCTGATGGATAAGCTCCTATAGCAACAATTTGAATGTTGGTTAATAACAAGTATATACTGTACTTGTTTGGAAAAGGATATTGGGCCAAGACTGTTTTGAAATGTGTTTTTATCAAATCTCTTTCTAACTTAGTGAAGTGTTCTCCAGAATAGTTTGCAGTTGTTTCAGCTTGCCATTTACCAGCTGATGCTGCCTGATAACAAGCTGATGAAGAATTTTCTGTGAACTTTCTTAAAACCTGAACCTTTATGAAGTCAGTATTTTTCATAGTCTGTATTACAGACTTCAACAAGAATGGAATTGTTGGCACAAACTAGAGAGATTAATTTGCTCTGAAAAGCAAAAAAGATTGGACGCATTTCATCCAGAAGTCCTGAGTTGTGTCCTTGTTCACTCATACTAGGTAAAGATTTTGAAAGTCTTGTCTGTGTTTGATGTAATTAACTTGTGTGATGGACGAAAGTTTGGTTTCTCTTCCCCATGTAGACTATGTCTTTTAGCTATAGTGCGTAAGTGTTTCCTTGTTTCTTTTGCTTTGTTTTACATACTTTTGTGTAGGGTTTTGGTTTGGGGGCATACTTTTTTCCCCCAATGAAAAATAAAAACAAATTTTCCAGGAAGGGACAATAACTGTCTAACAGACAAAAATACATTGCATACTAATGCTAAAAATCACTAGAAATACTTCTAAAAAGATTTCTTGCTATACTGGTTAGAAAACTGGGCTATCTGTGTGTTTCATTACTGTGGTTTGATTTATATTGTCTAATTGCAGCTAGATTTTTGGGGCTTTAGAAATGTTCATTCCATTAGGAAAAGCGGTAGTTCTTTGTTTAAAGAAAAATTTCTGGCAGGAGGTAGCAAAGTCTGTAAATACACACACCTGTTTTGTGTGTGTACATCTTTGCAAAATTTTCACTGAAATATAAGTGCCTGTTGTATCATAATCAGAGGCTGTTACGGGTTGCTGGCTGAAAATAGTTTGAGTCCTTGAATAAGATGCAGCGTACACTGAAGCCGGATTCCTCAGTACAGTCTGTTTTGTTTGGTTTTATTTTAATTAATTTTTTTTAAGCAAGAGTGGCTGCACATTAATTCTTGAATAGGAGTGGGAAAATATTTGATAAATTTGATAAAGGGAGTTGGCAGTGTTTCATTTTGTAACAAAACATGGCTTGAAAGTTTGGGGGTGTGAATCATATCTTAGTTTCTATTTAAATAACTTATTTGGAAAACAAACTAGATGAGTTTGCTTGAGGGCAGTGTAGGATAGGATGGACAGAAAAATTTTGTTCAAGTTTATGCTGGTGTGAATTTTCATTAGATTTTAGTGTGTTGATTCTGTATCTCATTTATACTGTCAGACTTAATGGATAATATTTCTTCAAAGGTGATGGGCATTAATGTCAGGCCAAGCCATTAGCTCCTATTTTGGTGTGCTGATAACATATGAACATTATTAGGAGGAAGCAGTGCAGTATCTTGACCAGTGCTGCTGAGCATCAAGGACTGTCTCTGGTACATAAAGTGGTGATTTATGATCTGGGATTTTCTGCAGCACTTTTATTTTGTATGCTGTTGTTGTGCATATTTATGTTAGGCCAGCAAATCTGTTTTGTGGTGTACAGTTCCTCTGCAGAAATAAAAAATAAAATTGCGAGAAAAGAGAAATTTTTAGATCATCTTACTTCTGTAAACTTCCTGGTTGTTTGTATTAATTTTGGAGGAGACATCTGGAAATCCTGGCTCCAAATATGTTAAAACTCGTCAGGCAGCTATTAGTAAACATACAGAGGAACATCTGCAGCAGCTGCAGCATTACTTTCTGTGCCTCTCCTCAAGACCTAGCTTAAACGACAACTTCTCTTACAATCTATCTATTAAGACTTTGATGTAGAAGTGAAGAGAAGCAGATGTAAGATATGATCCTTCTGAGTTACTAGTGGGTATTACAAAACAACAGAGATGCAAGTGGCTTAGCAGCTGTTTCCAGTTAGCCATGACATCTTGTGTAACTTGGTGGTGATGCTTTAATCCAGGGATGGAAGAATATGGATTTCTCTTCCACTAATACCATGTAAATATTTGCACAGGGGAAAAACAATTATGCAGATCATTATTCAGTAAGGTTGTGAGTCCCAAACATAGAATCACACTAATTATCTTTCCTAAAAAAGAAAAAAAAAAAAAAAAATTGAAAATTTTGTAAGGCTAGATGGTTATCTATGCAATCTTCATGATCATTTTCAGGCCATTAATATCTTTATATTCCAGTATTTTATCCACTTGAATGCTTTTTATTTTCACTATGCATTCTCCCATCTTCAGGTAAAGCATAACATGTTTCCTCAATTTATCTTGTTTTCCTCGTTAATTTGTCATAATTTTCCTTTGTTCTGCCAATGCCAGCCAAAATGGAGATATTTGCTTCTTTTATTTGTAGTTAAATGTTACGAATCTCAACAGTTGAAGGGAAGAACAACCAACAGGATGGGCAGGCTGAGTGACTGGGTGAGCTTCTGCAGTTTCTCCAGTCTGACAGCATTCATGCAGCGAGTTTTGCAAAAGGTCAGGTCTGCCAGTAGCAGCAGAGCTTTTGTTTGGAGGATAAGTTACATGGTTACCAAGAACTGACACCTTTTTCAAGAGACTGAGAAAGTTTATTGCTGATTTTCTAGAAGTTAATGCAGGATCTCTTTGAAAGAGGAGACAGTGCAGTGGAAGTTTGTTTCTTCCTAGAGATGTGTTGATAGTGAGACAAATGGGTATCTGTGACACAAAGTGGTAAGAGCATGGACTGGCAAAACATTAACTGCTTGCTTTGTCTTGCTACCATTGTGGTTCAGTGCTCCATTTTATGATTATACTGGTAGACCAGGGTCAAATACACCCCTGCAGAAGCGTATGATAACTTGTTTGGTCTTGTTTTATTAAGGACCTCTGAACTGGATCTGCATTATTCTGCTTTAGTTATTTGTTAAAATGTTCTCATACAAGCTATTGAAGGAGGCAGTTTAAAGCCTTGATGAGCATGGCAAATCTCTTGCTTTTGTCAGGACTGACTTCTGGGCTTTAAATGCAATTTTTGTCAGCCTGTTAAACAGCATAAGGAAAATTTAAATTAAGCTTGCATCCGTCCTACTTAAACTGAAGCTTCCTACTTAAAACAGAAATCTGACTTCAGGCATCAGCTTCTTGTATAAGGACTTATCTTCGGCTTGCCAAAAGATTGTCTTAAAAGATGTGAAAAGTTTTCCCTTGCTCTTAGGATAATAGCAACAACAGTGACAAATGGAAACCCTGTAGATTGCACCTCATGGGGGAGGGGTGAGTGATAGGGGAGGGAGAGGTAAATACAAGTATCCTTCCTTTTTCCTTTGCCAAATGTTATATTAACTATATGGAAAGAAGCTAGACAGAAATTGAGAAGTCTGAATTAAAATGACAGTGAAACAGAACAGGAAAATCAATTCAACCCATACCTGAGAAGCTTAATTTTTTTTTTTTGGAGGACAGCTGCCAATAGAGTGAATTAATGTTGAGCTTAAAGGTCATTAAAAGGTTATTTTCAATTAGTAAGGTGTCTCATAGCTGACTACAATTTACTTCACTAGAGAAAAATTTTTTTTCAAACTGCTGTACATATTTTTCATATGTGATTTTCTTTTAACTCTGTGGGATTAGAGAGTGAGTGTATTTTCTCTGAATGTTCTAATGTAAGTAGTGCAGTACTCTTGGAATTGAATACATTTTGAATATTTTCAGATTTATTTCAAACATTTGTCAGCTCTAGCTGATGGCTGGAGTTGAAGAATGATGGATTGTTTTCAGCTTTGTGAATGGTGTTTTTCAGAAGGCGGATGTTAGAAGCATTGAAATTCAACTTGCTGAGCTCCTCATAGCAAGAAGCACCTTTTCTCTCAAAAAGAGTGTTTGTGTTTTGGGGTTTTTTTAAAGTAGCCCGCTGTAATCTTTACTCCTGCAAGGCAGGGATTAATTGCTGTGGACACAAAACCCAGGCACATTGGTATATTTATTATGTAAGTAAGGAGAACTTAAAAAGTAGCATATTCTTATGGTCTACTGTATTAATAATGTTTGCATTACAGACATGAAAGTAAAGAAGGATGTTTTACTTTCTTTACTGTCAGAGGCTTCTGCTAAGGAGAATGAGGTGCCTGGCTGTGGAAATATCCCAAATAGACTGTGAAAACTTGGACTTTTACTTAGGATCTTACTCTGTTCGGGCATGCTAATGTATTAACCTGGGACTTCGGGCATCAAATGACAGCTTAACCCACCTCAGAGCATTTCCCATTTTGGCATTTACCATGCACACTTCTGGCCAATTAGATCTACCCTACACAAGCCCCCTTATTGCTTTCAAGGTTTCTTTGCTAATTTAATTCTTCAGCCTCTCTTACACCATGAAAAGCCCTGAAGGGCTGAGTTTTGTCTTTTGCCTAGGTGACTAAAACAGGTTTTGTGTTAGAAAACCTTAGTATGTGGATTAAGTAAGAGAATATTCCATCAGTAACTGCATTTTACAATTTTGGTATCCTATCTTCAATCTCCATGGCTAAATCAGTGCTAAAAGCTTTTACAAAATCTGCCTGGCAGTATAATTTATGATTAGACCTGAGGGGTGAAGGCTAACTCAGCAGTGTATTTCACATAAACAAGTGCTTAGAGTTGTGGGTTGAAAAGGCAATTTCTCTGGCACACAGGCAATGTAGGACATTTTCAAAGCCTAGACAAACCGAGACAATGCAATAAAAAAAAAATCAAAGGAGGGAATATTTCATGCTCTGACTTGTAATTTTAATTGTTTTGAGGGTTTTGTTGTTCTAAAATGCCAAGTTAGCAGCAAAAGCTTGCTATTATTTTGCCTACATTTTGAGGATCTTGTGTAATGCATCTAAATCCAAGTTCCTGAAAAGAAATGCTTGCTTTTGGACTGTCTGAACTCTTTTTAGGAACGTAATATACTTCTTTGACAGGTTTGAAATCTAAAAAATGGCTGAATGTGTTTCTCCTTATAAAGTATTCTGAAGATTGAACAGGTTAAATTCAACTTCTTCAGGATTGACTGTAAACTCTTACACAAGTTTCAGATTTATATTCAGTATTGTTAGATTAGGCTTATAACCTATTTTGTTGGTAATGAGTACCTTGATTTTCCCCATGAAGAATAGGAGTACTTGTTTGTCTGATTGACCTGGGCATTTCTCAAGAAAAGCATGGACCAAAAGGAGCCTTCTGCAAACTTATGTGTCCTTCCCTCTCTGAACTCCAATTTCTTTGTTGAAAGATGTTGCTGGGGGGCTATTTCCTTAGAATTTCAATTTTTGAATCAGCCTTCTGGGCATATGGTTTAGAATATGGTAGGACTTCCAAACTACCCAGGAAATGTTTTCACAACAGCAAAATCTTGTCATGACAAAATGCATCTGCTAATGAGTAATTACTGCTGAAAATAAATGGCAGTTGAACTGAATAGATCATTACCCTGTGGAAGTGGAACCATGTGACAAACACATCTGAAATCTTTGTTTTGTCCAAATAGGCAGTGAAATACCTACTTTGGAATCTTGAACTGAAGTAATTTTTTCTCTTCCCCTTACTTCTCCATCTAACACTTTCAAGGGTCTTCATTTATTTCTTGTCTCACATTAACACAATGAAAATAACAAATTTTAGGTTGAAAATAACTGGGAAACTTAGTTCAGATGTTTTACAAACAAATTATGAATTTTGTCTCAAATAGATTTTTATTGTGTGTTTCACAACTGAGTTTATAAATAAACTTGCACAGTCTGCAGTTTTATCAAGCCTAATCTTTTCCCAGCACCCACAGGAACTGCCAGTGATACAAACATTTGGGAATTCTAATTGTGTATACAGTGTTACCTAAATTCTTTCATCTCTCTCATAGAAATTCTTTCCTGTCTGTTATCTGGAAACTAAATTACTGAAGTTCGTATCTGCTCTTCCTGAAGGGAAAAAGGAAAATGTGTTGGTTTTTTCTTTTTTTTTTAATACAAATTTATTAATGCACTTATTATATGGTGGAAGCTGTCTTGTTGCTTTCTTTACTGTGTGTCCTTATAGACATCTTACAGATGTACTTTATTTTTCTGTGTGATACACACTTGCAACAGTTTTTAAACTAAGTATTTATTGCAGTTGGAATGTTTAAATATAAATGTTAACACTGATTATTTAAACGTCTGAGAGGACATATTTTGTGTTCAGGATTAGTATACCCAACTCACATGAGTGAGTGTAAAGGTGTTTTCAATTAAGCATGTAATATTAAAAGCGCTCAGCACTTGACAGTCTAGAAAGAGATGGAGTTTCTCAAAAAATATATTTCACCTTCCAGGAGCCCAGAGAAGCCTCCACCAGAGGCCTCCTGTCACTAATCCTATGTTGGGAAGTCATATTTGATGTTCTAATTTCAAAAGCATCCCGCAATAAAATCAATATATTGAAGATAAAGACAGCAGACTGGAAAAAAAGTAGATGCTGGAACTAGATAAGTGAACCAACTGGAAGTTTGTTCTTTGAGAGCTTACTTGGACTCTGTGCATATTTAGTTTTCTTAATGTGCATGTGTAGCTGTAGTTCTGACTGTTGAGCTCCCATGAGGAAATGAGCTCTGAGACAGAGCTTGGAGGATAGTCATGGTAGATGAGGTCAGGAAGAGAGCTCAGGCCAAAAAAGCCCTGAATGCAGCACAAGAATGTGATGCAATAATCTTTGATTCTTGCTGCAGACTGCTCAGTGTGTGGTGGGGTTTTTGTTGCTTTTCCCTTTCCCAAGTGCACAAGTCTAACCTGTCAGCTGGTGTGATGAATGGCGCTAGTCTGTAGCTGGAGAGTGCTGTGGCAAGCCCTTCCCCCTTCAGGACACTTCATGCTGCAGATCTGTGATGCAGACCCAGCTCTGTCCAGAGGGACTGTGGGGCATGGAGAGGCCACAGCCAGATTTGTCTGTCTGTGCAGTAAGGGTTGATCTGCAGGGAATCATTTGGAAAGCTAAGTTACGCACGTCTTTCTGCATGCTCAGGATAATCAGCAGCTTCACGATTACAATTAGCATCCTTGCTCCTAGCCCATGGCATGGAGAGAGCTGTTCTCCCCAGGTCTCTCTGAAACTTTGGGGGTCTTGCCTGGCACTCTCTGACAGGTATCTGGGGGACCACAGGCTTCTTGTGTGACTCACTCTGGTCACAGCAGCCCACCTGGTCAGCGTCAGAGCCAAACAAAGCTGTTCAGTGCAGGGGCAGAACTGCTGCTCCTCAGGCCACTCGCTGGTGTAATTTTCAAACACAAGCATTGCATCTGGGAGCTGGATCACCCGATCCCTTTTTTGAGGTGGATTTAAGTGCTTATTTATTTATTTTAACTCTAAGGTTTGCCAGGATTTGGTATTGTGGTGGGGTCAGCAGGCCGTTATGTATGAAAAATAGAAAGAGAACTCTTCAGAACTTTGTCTGGAGTGTATTGTTTGAGTATGGGTGCAGTTGTAAAGTGGGTAAAGGAGGAAGAACTTTTGATGAAAACAGAATTATTTTTCTAGTTTTAATCTTGAAATGGCTGGGCTGCCCCTGGATACAATTGGATCAGTGTGACTGAACTACAGAAAAATAAGAGTGACTGCATAAAACTGTATTGTTTTCCAACCACATAGATACGAACTAAACAATAAAGATGAGTTCTTTGTGGGTAATATAGGCCGCACCAGCCTGTGAGTCACTGAAGCATTGCTTAAGTGAAATAATTCCAGCATGTGACTTGACTTGTGACTGTGAATGAAGAAATACCAATAGTTTTGGCTCCTGGAAGGAGCTTCTTTTTCTAGGGGCCCCAATCAATGGGGAGATTTAAGCAATTGTTATGTCACACTGTAACTTTTGTAATAATGACCTTCAACTTGTCATGGTGAAGGCCTTTATCTGAAAAGAAGGGGGAGGCCTTGCTTTTCTCCACCCTGCTCCCTGGGGTGTGGTCTTGCTGCTTTCCTACTGCCAGATGGGGTGCTTTTCATCTTCACTGGGAGCCAGTTCAACTTGCACACTGAGAAAATGCCTGTGTGCTTCCTTCCTGGTTTTCTTTCCTACCCTTGTCTTCTGGATTAACTTTTTGCAGGGTTGTCAGATTCAGTCACCTCATGGAGGGATCCAGTGGTTACCAGAATGGTAAAAGGAAGGAGGAAAATGTGAAAGGGGATGGGAAGAACAGGATCATGTTTGGTCTCCAAGGAGTCCCTGCTAGGCTGGCTCTGCTGTAGCATCTAACTCCACTCTTCACAACGTGCATGTGGACATTGTAAAGTAGTGATTCAGGTGCAGAACAAGGGACCTTTGAGAATGCTGTCATGCAGAGTTTTAAAATGTAAGGAAATGCCAGACTTGAGGGTACGTGTGAAAATAAATTCTGTACACTTCTAGGTGCTTTTTACTGTTAACACCCATTTGCTATCCCTGAGTAAGTTGGTTGGGGTTCCTCCTGGAGAGACCTTAACTCTTTCTTCATTACCAAACTCTGTCTCACTGATCCAGACTCTCCATCTTCTTCCACCTCACTTCATTACTTCAGCCCACCCAGTCTCCAGATATGGTGTGGTTGTTGTTATTTTTTTGTGTGCTTGGTGGGTTGTTTTCTTGAGTCTAGTTTTTAAAGTTCTTTGGGTATTTCCTTCTAAAGCAGCCCCCCAGCATGGCCCTTTGCATAGCTCAGTCATTGGCAGGAGAGGGGAAAGCATGCTCTGAACTGAGCTTTGATTTCAGCTCTGATCTGACATGGTCTATGTCTGATTGAAATCACATGTTGTCCCCCAGGGAGGGCGACTGCTCTGCTGGTCTGGTCGGGACTCCAGCTTTACAGAAAGTTGTGCAAAGTGAGGATGCAGACTATGGAGGTTTGAGTCACTGGGCAAGCTTACAAGAGGCCTCCAGCTGCCAAAGCAGGGTAGATGTGCACCCCTCAGTGTCATGAGCTATGATGGAGTAGAAGAGTTATCTACTCTTACAAAGCTTGATTTCCTGAAGAAAAGTCAGCAAAAGCTTTTAATACCGAAAAGCATATCTTCATTTTCTAGAAGATCTAAACTGTTTGGCTGAAACTTGTGCAAAAAATTTCAGCCTCAGGCAGGCATCTGGTGTGGAAAGTTTCAGCCCAAACTGCTATTTTGGCAAAGTTGTAAGCAATGAAAATACATTTTAAGAGTGGAAAGTGATGAACAATCTCTGTACTAAGGCAGAACTTATATTTTGGTGGATAAAGGGAACCTTTGATGGAGTTTGAGGCTGAACTGCAACAACTTTCATTCCACTTTCCTGTAAGGAGATGGCCTTACCCAACTTGAAATTCACCATCAAACATCTGTGTCAATTGAACATTTTTTTAGCACTTACATAGTTGCTTTATGCAGCCTTAGCTGTTACCAAAGGGAATGTGGAGAGGCTCTGGGCAAACATAACTAAAACTTGAGGGAAAAATAGCCTTGGATTGTGATGGCATACAAAGGCCTTCTTGCAGGTTCCTGCAGCACACTGCAAATGTTGACAGGAAGACAAGCAGTAGATTTTGTTATGGAATGTAGTTTTATAATTAGTTCTGGACCATTTTGAGCATATGCATCACCTGGGCTGGAAGTTACTGCAAACCCCCTTGGGTGTCTTGCATCTGCATCCCAGAGGAGGTGTTCAAGAAACACAGCAACTGCCCTGCACATCCTGTTTTGATTTGGTTGATTTATTGTCCTGTAATTTATAGACTGGCCGTGTGAAGGGCATGAATCTTAAGTTTGACTGATTGCACTGTAAAAGAAAGCTCTTTTCAGTTCACTCTGATATTCTTACCACATTTCTGTCCAGCCATGCAAGCTTACCCCAGCCACAGCTGCTTTCATAGCTCTTGCTGAAACTTGAAACTGGAAGAAAGGTAGAGAAAATCTTTATAAAAATTTTTTAAATGGTAACCCTAAACAGATTTTTTTCTGTTCCATTATGTTTTCTTATGGCTCTATTCAGTGCTGCAGTTGTTTTTACAACTACCCATATAGGCTTCTGATTTGTGTTTAAGGTCAAAATTGTTTGTTGGACAAAATGTTAATCTATGGAGGGTTTATGGGCTGATTGTGAACCAGAACTCTGTTTCTAGGATCCTAGCTATATCACTTTAGTTAATATCATATCTACTCTTTCATATGAATTAAAGCTTGTATCTTCCCTCCTGCCACATTTTTAAGACCTCTGGCCATTGTTGCTATCCTCAGATCTTTCTTGCGATCTCTACATATTTTACTGAAATGTTAAGCAAGAAGCTGGATGCTTTGGAAGTGCGTGTAATCACTGCTTTCTGTGTTTTGGTGAGAGTACTAACTGAATTCAGCATCTCTGAATTAGAACATTTTAGTTTTGCTTTTGTCCTCTTGTTATTCTGACTCCTACTCCGTTGTGACCCATTTTCATGACATTCATTTCCTTTTCTATAGTACTGATAGCTGTTCTTCAGTCTGTATTTGTATACTTCTCTTTCTTGCCACTTGCACTCATTGAATGTTGTCTTTTTTGATTTCATGCTAGTTTATGTTGTATTTTTAGGAAATACTGCAATTCTGCTATGTTCAGATTCCTGGATGCTTCAACTGTTTCTAAAAAATAAAAACAAAACTTTATTCACCATCCCCTTTCTGACTGGGAGAAAAGGGAACAGTTTTGATATAGGGTTCATTCTGATGCCATCCCCCTGTAAGACTGCCCTTCCCACCCCATCCCCACCCCCCTCTTTTTTTTCCATTGCCAGAAACATTCCAGATCTCTCTGTCTGCAGTTCTTTGGACATCTGAGCACATACATACATTCTTGAGATATAGCAAAAGATTATCTGCTTCTCATGTACTATTTCTAGCTGAGAAAGCAGCATAACTGTCTTAAAGTGCATCAGTTTCCTATTAGCCCTTTTCCTCAGTTAATCTCACTGGTGTTAGTTAATTCATAGCCCTTGATATACACCAAGGCTTCAAGTTCATTGTGTTTATGATATGCAATTACTCTAGGCAGATCCAATTACTGACTTCTATTTCAATAAATTGAATTCCTCTACATGAATGCCTCCTGAATTTCTCTACTAGAGATTATGTCTGCATACAGTGAAAGGTTGTAAGGTTTACCACCCTTGATTTAATCAGTTTTAACATACTCTACTTTTTTTACTGTCTTCTCCAAATGCAGGTTTGGAAAACCCCTAGTTGTTTGTATTTTCTGATGGCTGCTTGGTGCACTTAATGTAAACTACTGTCTGAGCTCACAATATGGCAACAAGAATTTTGACATAGGCAGTCTTCTAGTGTTAACAGCATATGTGGGCAGTGTGAATATAATGTAAGCATCGGTTTTAATTGTGAAGAGGAAGAACAAGCAACCCTGCTTTTTGGAGAGGGCTGGTGCTCAGCCTTGTTGTGTTCAAAACATTGAAGTCAGGACGTGTCTGATATGCATTCATTCTCCACTAAGTTTCTCCATTACCTGTTTTCTTTAAGAAGCTGTTTCCCAGTGATTTCATGTTGCATGTTTATTCTTCTGAACTTTTAAAAGGTCACTCATCATTTCAAGGGCTCTCTCAGATGATTAGTAATCAGAGTCTCACTTCCTGAATACCAGCCGATCTAAGTGAAAACATAGTAACTGAGTCACTTTGTTATTTTGTTTCTAAGATTACAGTTGTAGATGTGTGTTTAGTGTCCAAAGAAGCTTTTACTCCTGCGATCAAATAGCAAGGCAAGCCTCATGGAAATGATGAGTTCATAAACTGTTGGTAATTAAATTAGAATTTTTGAATTATTCTGAACATTTACAATATCCTGTGAAATATTTCTCTGCCGGAGGAAAAAAAAAAATCTGTGCAAACTTATTTACTGTTTCAAAAGCTTTGCTGTAGTTGAGAAGTCTGATATGTCTATAGCCTTGGTGTTCTCATTACTTTCTTCTGGGAACTGAATTCAGACAATGTCACTAACCAGAGAGATTTGTGTCTTAATATTCTGGTGGGTATATGAAAGCATTTTACCAGCTCAGAGATCAGTATCATAGTCTGTATTTGTTTTGGGCTTTAAGCCACAATTTTAACTAGGAGCTAAATAATATTATGCATGAGTATATCTGTACATATGCAGAATAAATCCAACAATTTTTTTCAAAGTAAAACAAAATACACATCCCCATCACTCCACCTCAGAAAGCACTGCCTGAATTTTGCTGTTGGAAACAAAATCATCCTCAATTTCTTGCTTTCATGGCAGAGAGAAAAAGTGGGTGGGATGTATTCTCCTTTTTCTCTCTGTCTGGTTTTTACAGAGCATCATTTTGACAGCATCCATAACAGTTGATGTGTATTGGAATAACAATTTCTCCCTGAGAAACTGTGGTGGAACATAATTTTGAATTAATTTAGATGTGTTTTAGTATTGTCAGACTTAAAACTCTGCTCTATGCTAATGCTAATTTTATCAAGTTAAATATGAGTATTTTTAAAAAATTATGTTCTTTGTATGCTACCTCACTTAATCAACTGAGGTATAGTATATTCTTACAATCACACGCTTTCGAAAATGTGCCGTATCCCCAGTTTTTCACTATTAATGCAAAAACAACTTATGTCTACCAAGACAGGGAGGGAAAACAGGCAGATTGAGATTTTCTCTGTTAATTGTTTGCACCCTTCATTTGTCTTATAAAGGAATTGCTTATTTTTGAGTCATAAGTATACATAAGTACGCTGCCACCAAACCTAAATGAATGCTTTTTTTTCTCTGCTGTCTTAGAAAGCAAATGAGGGAATGGACAAGTCAACATTATTTTTCTCAGTGCAGTGCTGCTAGACACTTGTTTTTGGATGGTTTCAAAACAAGCTTAGGGTAATTCCAGCTTTCTGAGCAATGTTAGTATTTGCTCATCATGATCTTCAGAACATGACTCTGCAGAGTGAAGGGAAACTTCTGTTAATCTTAGCAGCTGTATCAAGCTCTTGAGGGCTGTGATCCCTCAGTTAGAAGACTTTCAATGGTAGCCTACCCTTAGGAAACTGGATTATTTGGACATTGAAAATGGGATAATGTATCCAGATTTAGTATAACTCGAGTTGTCTTCAGCAGCATTCTTCTGTGCATTTTTTCATAGTATTTTCAGGAGACAAAATAAATTTAAATTGTACAGAAGGATCACTGCCTGCTTGACGACCCTTCTTGGTCTTCTTCCCATGAAGAAATAGTATTTTAAGCTTTGGGGTTTAGCATGTCATTCTAAAGAAATTGTCCATTAAAAAGTTAGACTTACTTCCACAATTTCATGTTCTTTATGGATTTAAGGAAGTTGCTTTTAAGAGTTCATAGGTTTCCTGTTTCTTGGTCTTAGTTGAGTATGGGTTAATTTTTTTACCCTCCAGCACTACATTGTCCAATATAAAAATGTTACTGCTGTTTGATGCATTTCAGTCTTTTATATATTTATATATATATATTTCTTTTTACAAATTCCCCAAGAGTTTCCAAAGGTTAAACAGTGATTGACCATTCTTTTGCATACATTTAAATTATCTGCCATTCTTTTACAAATTCTTATAAAATTCAGTATCACTTCTCCTATATAATCATTTAACTTTTGTATTATAAGTCTTCTGGTAATGTCACTTTTTGTACTGGTGAGTGTTGAAAAGAAGCTGTAAGATGCAAGGACACCTTCTTGTGTCAGACCTTTCCCAAGTCAGTCAGACTGTTTTTGCTCCAGTGTTGTCAAGAAGTGGTGGTGCTGCTGAGATGACCTGCTGGGTTTTCTTGGGGAATGGCATAGGCTTTCTGAGTTGGCTGTCATCAGCCAAGCTCTTGGAGTATGAACAAGCTATCAGTCTCCACACAGGTACAGTGGAATGTCCAACATTCCCTATGGTTCCTCTTCATATTTTAGCACCCTGTTACTGTCTCAGATTACAGTAATACTGCATTGACCTTCTCTTATGCATGCAGCTGTCCTGTACAGGTTATTATAACAGCCTGTGTTTTCATTCCCATAGTGTGCTTTGTTCCACCATGCTCTTCCTCTCACCAGCTGGTTCCTATTTATTTATTTTCTTTTTAACTGTATTTGCATAAAGACATGAATGTTTTACTGTTAACTTCGCTTCCTCACCAGCTTGCAACTGCTCCAGATTTATTTTTAATATTTCACCTTATCTCTTCCTTGCATTTGCTTTTGGTTTAAGTACTTTCTGCTTATTGTTTCTCTTTATAGCTTCCTGTGAAAAAAAAACAACAACCCTTAAACAAAAAGACAAGTTTGAAAACAGGGGATAGGATTGTTTTACTGAGTATGACTGTGACCAGCATGCTGATTTTACATTTCAGACGCACACGACTAATCTAACCTAACCTGTATTGTTTGTTTGTTTGCAAACCAAGCAACTAGACCATTTGTATATGATTCTGTAGTAACAGGTCATAAAAAAGCTGAAATCTAGTACACAGAAGTTTTTTGACATTTGGGGAAAGGAGCTATGTGCATTCTTGTTCTTTCAGCGAATTTCATTGCAGTTTCAACTGTTTTTAAGCCCTCTGGCATGCAAGACAGTGTCTGTGGAATACAGAGAATTAGGGTGTGCATGTGCTGCAAGCAGTATTTGGCTCCAGTGCAATGCTTCAGTACAATTTCTGCAGATTTTTATTTCAGCCTGCAGTTGGAAGACAAGCAACTGGGTATATCCTAGGTAAAAGGACTAAGATTCTGCTAAATGCTTTAGAGTTTTTCTGATGATTTGTTAAACGCTCTGCAGTGAATATTGGTCTTCTTTTGTAATTCTAGTGTTTTGTAAAAACATTTTAGAGTTCAGTACAGCTGCAAGGACTCAGAAGCCTTAAATCACACTGCCAAGGTCATGATCATGATGAGCAAATACAAATATTGCTTATAGGGCAGGAATTACCCCAAGTTTGGTTTTGGAACTGTACAAAAGTAAGTGTTTAGCAGCACCATACTAAGAAAGAAAAATAAAAAAGGATAACTTCGCCATCTAATATCTTCTGCTTTCTATGTTCCCTTTCCCTAAATAGGATAGCAGATTTTTGATTGTAGTAAAAAAGGAACAAAGTGGTTCTTTCCCTTCTCAAGAAGAACATGCACAGTAAACAAATGTGAATGTTCTGGAAGCCAATGACACACTTTGAACACAGAGGAACACAATTGCCACCAATTGTGGCATCTCCTGCACCAATCTGTGTATGTCTCTCTGTCCAGAGAAAATGGAATTTTCTGTGAATTTTGGTGAAAGATAAGCAATTTTTTCTTGTGCTCTATCCAGAATTACTCAGGGAGCATCTTTAAATAATGCTGCAAAACAGGCATCACCTGCACTGCAGATGGCACCAGCAAGGAAGCCAGTGGTGACGGTTTCACTATGAAAGCCTAGTGCATGCTGGGTTTTTCCAAATGCAAAGGCGAGCGTTTGATGTAGATCTCAGCCCTACAAGGGCAGAACCTGCAAGGGCACAGAGCACGAATTGCAGCTGTGAGAAGACAGCCTGCTGCCAGGAGGCTGCTGCAGAACTGCTGGCAGCTCTGACCTGGCTGTGCACATGTACCAACTGGCCTTTGGGCACATCCCCAGGACCATCTGCTTGAAGAGCCTCTCACTTCTGTCTTACAACAAAGCCTTCTTTCTAGGAGAGCTACTGAGGAATCTAGATTTTGCAACACAAGTTATGTCATCTGAAGCAAATTGGTATTTTCACAGCTCAATTCAGATGAGATCATTATCCAAATGGTGAGTCAGTCCAGTTAAATCTTTTGTTCTGGCTGTGCTGCAAATAGACCAGGCTGCACCAAAAAGCTTTGAGAGCTTCTTTCCTGTTACTCCCACCATCATGACAGCTCAGGGAAAAAGTGATTACAGAAGCAAGGACTCATATGCTCATTCAACCTGTTTGGGTTTTGGTTTTTACCTTGGTAAGTTCTGGTTTACCCTAGTGAAGTAAATGCAGTGTACACCAACCAGTGTATTCTTGGAATCTATCCTATGCAAAACACCAGATGGATCTGTCAGCACTTACTCTAGATAATGAATTAAATTGTAGAAGATAAGCAATATTCCAAAAGAAACAATCCCTTTTTCTGAAGATGGCATTCACTGAACACAGATTAATGAGTTTTATTTCCAGTTTCCTGTAGAATTGTATTCTCTGACATAGAGATAAAAAGGGGAGCCTGTTGTGCCATTTTGGCAGAAGAGATGCCAAGTTAATGATCTGCAAGTGTCATAGACACCGTTCATCCAACAGTGCTGGAAGACTGTCAGGGTACTGGGTGTGCATTGAAGCTGTTTTGCTTCCTGTTTGATTTATTCAGTGGATTGTGGAATTTATTACAGTTTATGGCTTTTTCTTAAAGCTTTGAGATGATAATTTTTGAAATTTAACTTTCATAAAAGTATTTCTGCTGGTTAAATAAAATAAGAATTTTGGTGTCCTTGATCTTTTATCTGTCAAAATAGATAAATCTCCTGATTCAACTTCTATTCAGGAAGAATGTAAAATTATTTTGTAAGGATAGAATGTTTCCAAGCTTTTTGTACTATATATATATATATGCACACACATATACACAAGACAAAACTTCAGCTGTGTCAGATAGCAAGATTTTACACCTTGTCAGAGATCTGGAGCTTAATAATGGATAGCAGCCATTGGAAAACATTTCAGTACATTAGGCAGTGCTTCACTAGGAAAAAAACTCACCCCCCCCACCCCATCCCCAAGCCTGTTTTATAGATTATAATGTTGGTCTTTCTACCTGCGTGTTTTTGTCCTCTCTATACTTAAGTAGTCAGTTTGGATTTATTTTCTTTATTTTCTCTCCCTTGATGCTTTGGACATCTCATAACTCCATTGCTCAAAAGTGAGAGAACATTGGGCTAGGCATCTTTAAAAAACCAAACAAATCAAAAACCAGAGAAAATATGGTTTTTTTCAGTATATGCTGGTTTAGGCTGAAATGGTTTTGCTTATTTGATTGCATTATCTGAACTTTTAATTCTGCAATCGTAACATAACCAAATAGTAAAAGACTGACAAAAGAGCATGTCCTATTCACCTGAGATAAAGGTAGATACACAACTCAGTAAACTAGGATGTTTGTCCCAGATTGGGGATTCATGGTACAAAATTCTGAGTAAAATTCTGGTAAGTTTAAGTACATGTCTAGTCTGAAGGACCGTATTTTTTTTCAGCTTTATACATGCTGTTAGTGGTTTATTAAAATCTAATTAATGTTGCCTCTGATGAAATCAGTTGGGTTTTAAGAGAGCATTTATTAGGAAACAGAAGATAAAATTTATAATTTGCAACCATTAATGCTAGTAATAGTCAATATCAACATACAGAATGCAATGAATGCACTGTTTAGAATTGGTTTTAAACAGTGACTTCCATGATAGACAGTTAATGAAACTGTTTCTTGTACCGTACTTTTAATTTTGCTGTGAAATTCTGTGCTTGCATAGAACTTGAAATGCAGTACGGATGTCTAATAGATAATCTTGCATTTAAAGATAATTTTTAAAATTCAGTTAAATGTTTGAAACTTACAGAGTAGACAGATTTCCATAAAGCTTGTAGTATGCAGGGGCTTTTTTCTTAGTAATAATTATCTGCCTATTCCTTGGGAGATCTTCAGATATGCATTTTGATTCATTTGCATTTCCCAATGGGAAAGACATAATCAAGAACTTTCCACCTTTTGGCAGCAGTACAATCAGATGTTACTCTCCCACCAGTCTGTAGACTGCGTTTGCTTTCAAAAGGATTAATGTCACTGAGAACTGACAGAAACTAACCAACCCAATACAGAAAAAGATGGTCTGTGGTGAAGTCAGTCCACTCCTTACAGTCTAGTGGGACCCATGAATATCTGTAGCTTCATCCTCTTCAATGAGTTACACATTTGGGAAATCATCTGCTACTGATGTTATGAGTAAGTTCATGTTTCTGTCTGAAGCACAAGTGGAGAAAGCTAGTCATAGAGCTAAATTTGTTTCTCTACAGGTGAATTTCTGTGCAGCTGTTTTGACATGTTGCTGTGGTAATTGCATATTTCAGCAGTGGTTACTGTAGGAAAAAACAGCAGTTTAATACCTAAACCTTTTCTCAGTGAGCAGAAAATCAAAGTCACTTTTGGAGATGTGACCATGTCCACAGCCCTCCTTTGTGGAGAAGGAAAGATACATCTGTATGTGGTGTGTCAGGGCTGGAGAGTGAAAGTGATACAGGAATAGCTGAGGTTTGTGTTGAAGGATGAGAAGTGTTTGGCACAGTGCAAGACACTGCAGAGTATATTAAATCCCCAAAGTTTTAGGGTTTCTAGTGGCAGCATTTAGGTTCACAGTATTGCTACAGACTTCATTACATGAGTGAGGAACATCTCATCTGGAGGACTGGGATGGTTATTTATGCTTTCTTCCTTTTTTTTTGCCTATGTATTTATATGGCAGTAAGGTCATTACCAGACCTATGTGCATATCCCCACACAGGTCCAGTTTTAGTTTGCACCATTAAGTGTTTCTGTGACACAAACCACGTGACGTCAGAGATAAAGGCATGACAGCATTTTTGGAGAAAGTAAAGCTGAGAAAGATGCACGTTTTTCCCCCTCTAGCCCTTTTCAGTTTCTACAAACATTGATTAGTTACAAATTTTCATGGTTGTATACATTTTAAGGACAGAAAAGGACTGTTAGCATTGTCTAGCAAGTCAAACTGCATTAAAACAAGCCAGAATTTTGCACATGGCTCAAGTTGTAGAATTGTCTTCAGTCTTGGCTTTAGAATTAAATACAGTTGCTAAAAGAAATAATCTGTTTGCTTCTTGCTCTGAAATGGGGTTTCCAGAATTGCAGCTATTAGACTAGATTTTTCCAAGCTCTTTGCAGTGAGCTTCCATTTTAGAGATCCCAACTGAACTCAGCATTCCTGTAATTATTGATGAATGAAACATGCAGTATTGAAAATATCTCATTTCAGTTCTTCTCTTTGGCCATAGTCAAGAGGTTAACCATTAATAACAACTGTAGCTCACATTTAGTTGATGTGCACAGAGATATGCCAGTGTCTGAGTACTTTGCCTTTTCCTGGATAAAAGGTTTTTCATGCACTCTTCAAATTTACTGTTATATGTGGTGCCCAGATACTTCAGACACCCTTGCCAGTATAGAAACATGGCAGCTCTGATCCATCACAGCCCTTTTCACTTACCTGAGCCACAAGTGGTTCTGCTCAATTCAAGTACAATGAAAAGTTACAGTAAAGGTGTTCCTGTAATGTACACACATTTTATGCATTACTGTGCTGAGCTGCTTGGCTGTATTGATCGTTTTTGAAGAATGTTTCACTTTCAGTTTGAATTAAGAGGAACAAGAATGATTGCGTACGTTTTGTGACAAGATGTTCTCCATCTCGTCAGTCACTGCTGTCATACCAGGTAGTTTGCTCGAGCTGTGTTTCTTGGATCCAAAGATCCTGTTGGACCTTACTGTGGGAGTGCTACACGTCATGAACCTGGGGAGCAGTCGATACCTGTAAGGTTTCTTTTCAGCTGGCAGCAATCTGGAAGGACTGACGTAGAAGTTTGTTTGCAGTGAGTAACAGTGCAAACACCTCTGGGTCCTTCCTGCTCGCAAAGGTCAGTCCTTGGATCTACAGCCTTAGATCTCATCTCAGCAGAAGAACGACCCACCCCTGGCTGTTCAGACAGGCTGCAGAGCCATAACCTTTGTGGTTGCTCTGCTAACAGAGACACAAATGTGAAAGAAGATAGTGCAGTGGTTTTCTTTCGGGAATTAACTGAAGTGGTGTTTCCTTCATTCAGGGAACCAAGGCTGTTTGCAAGGCTGTCTGCTTTGTCTAAGGGCAAATGAGGAGCCCAGTATGGTATTCCATGTTGGCCTAACTTCAATAGACACATCCCATAGGTGCCTTTCTCTTAAGCTTGTTTGTCTAAAACAGCTTCTCTTCCCTCCTTCCCTCCCTTCTTTTGAAAGGCTGTTCCTTCCTAAACAATCCTCAGGTCTTTGATCTGCTGTGTTTGTGAGACTTTTCCTGAGCTGGTTTTGTCTTTTTAGTAATTCCCTAGAGTTTGCTGAGGAGTGTCACTACTGAGTCATTCTTTCCTTTCCTGCCTGTTTTTCTCACTAGTCTCATATTAAGCAATAACCAATGTATTAGTATAATTAATACCTTAGTACAATATTAATAAATTATTAAGAGTAGTTCCAAATCTGTCACAATGAACTCATGGGAGTGAACTATTTTTTACAATAAGCACAGATTCCATGTGGGTTTGGTCTGATGCTCTAGCTTATGCACACACTATTAACTATTTAAATAGCCATAGTCTGGCTTCCTTTTAAAGTAAAAATCTTTAGTATAAAAATAGCAAGGATTTGTAGTTCGATATGTAGTCGACTACAAATATTAGTAGTTCGATCCGTCTGACTTCCCATTTTTCTCCTAACCTCCCTTTTTTTTCGGGTCAGACTCCCTTAGGAGCTGTAGTTAAGAGTTGTATGAAGTAATCACAACACAATGAATGTTTTCTGCTTGCGTATATGATAATGTAGGTAACCAAGAAAGGGGGCTTCAGATGAGACTTTAGAAGATTGAGACTTCAGTGAGCTGCTGAGGAATCAAACTAGGAAAGGAAAGTCATGATTCTGCTCCCATTTGGTAAATTCCTGAGCAGTTAGACTATCACTAATTGTAGCCAAGATTGCTCCCTTAGTGATGATTTTTGATGTGATGTGTAATTTTCTCCTGAGAAGCAACAATAGAAATACCACACATTAGCTTTTCTTAACATTGTAGGCTTTAATAAATTTTGGAATTACAAAAGATCCCAAGTAAATTTCCAAAACACAACGTAATGGCTGCAGATTTAAGGAATTTTGTAAGTCAATAAATACGGAGCAATGGAACAAATCTCCAGCTTGAGAATTTGTGCTTCAGAGGCAATGCTGGAAATCTGAGTTACCTTGATCTCCTCTTAGTGGGGGGACAATAAGCAAAGTTTTGTCTGGATGAGGGAAGAGGGAAATGAATTCTGTGTTTAAACCTCCCCTGCAGTTGGTCTGAAAATTTGGAAACTTTCATTCTTGTAGTGATTTTTCAGTGATGTATTGGCCCCATTAAAGTCAGTGGGAGTTTTGCCATGACTTTTAATGAGGTCAGAAAAAGAATAGTACATTTCAACTGCTTTTTTTTTTTTCCAAGTTCGAAAGAAGTTTTATATTTGTTTTTTTTACAGTCATGTAGTCTTGAAACAAATCCACTTGTAATTAGATGGCATATTCCATAGCATTTGCAAGATGGAATGGAATAAACATCATGTCCAGCTTCAGGAGACCAACAGTCCTTACTGTCAGAATTATTTTCTTTTGCTTTATACATTGGTTTTTCACTTGGTGTAAATAATATTTGGGCACATGAGGGATAGTTTAATTTAAATTTTACATCTACATTCCTTTTGTGGGAGAGGCTGAAGTAAATAGGATAATTCAAAGGAAAGACAAGGAAATGGTGTTTTGATTAGAATACTTCAGTGAGTTTTCACTATTTTGAAAAATATTTTCATTTTCCGTTTCATATCTTACATTGTGCCAGCAGGAACAAGACACGATGCATCATAAGTCTACATTCTTTCCATTACCAGTGAAATTCATCTGTTTAGTCTGATGTGTTTTTAACCACCTGTCTCAATAATGCACTCATTAATATGCCTGTGCAGGTTTATAATGGCTAAATATTCATGAGATATGCAAATATTCACTCTCTTTAATTCACAAGTGAAGACTAATCAAAACTTTGCTCTTTGTTCTTCAAGTAAAGAGCTCTGTTCTGGAATGTTGTTTAGGTTGGCAATAATTTGATGAAAATACGTAGGTGAATGGAGAATCCTTTGCTTATTCTCAGCTATTTGTCTGAAGCCATGCAACCACTTCAGCTTTAAAGAACCTTCTCCATTTTGTTATCTGACACTGAATATTTTGGTCACTTTGAAATGTGTTACATTTAGAAAATGAAACAAAGACACAATGAAGTGTCCTTCCCTCTTCTTGGTCCAGGTGCTTCCTGTGGTGAGTGTGCAGTGCTTATCAGAAACCAGTGCCAGCAGAGCTCCTTGTGGTCTGCAGAGAGAGCCTACCCCAAACCATTTGGGACAGCTCGTCTTTTGTGAAGTACTAATCCTTGTTGCTGTTCTCTTGTGACATGGGAGTGTGATTGATGTATTTCTTACATTTGCAAGTCACCTCTAAGTGTGTGGGGTAGAAATGCAGAGGTGCACCTTTCTGTCTCCTGACAAATGCTTCTTGTTCTCTACTCTGCTGCTTTGAAGACTGCAGGGAAGTTTACAGAAATGTGCCGTCTCCTTCTGAACAGCAGTTCCTATAAGAATGCTGAGAGGACTGAGTGGGAGGAGAAGTTTATTTACCAACATTTATCACTTACCAAGAAAATGAACAATCTCTAGTGCTCATACCACATTGTCTTAAGTCCAGTCCCTCTTACCTCAGTGGTTTGATGGCTACCTCACTCTGCCAGGCAGGGTGAGCTCTCAATTGAATAGTTTGCTTGCCCAGCAACACCTAAGGATGGAAGCTTCTTAAAGCGGGAGCTCGTGTCAACCTGGGTGGGGGTCAGCTTGAGGTAATTGAGTCTTAGTGTGTGAGCCTCTTTCTGTTTGTTTTAAACAGTGAGTCAACATCAACACAAATAGGAGCCACTTCCACTCTTGCAGTTCAAAGCATATTCAGAGAATTTGTAACTGCTAATGAACAATGTTTCAGAGAAAGCAGAACCCAGGCTTCCAAGATTTGCACATTCTGGGTTATGAAATGCTCAAGCTTGTGTATGGTAAACAGGATTTAGAAACTCCTCTATGTAGTTGTACTTTGGACCCCAAAAAACTTTAGAAGAAAATGTCTAACTGTGCTTGGATTTATTTTATAAACCAGGATGGCTTCAGCAGTCTGTGTGGCCTTCCATTCAGCTGTTTGCTTAAGCCAAGCCAAAAACCACTTATCTAAAGATGATTTATTCTCACTCTTGAGCTGACAGAACCGGGCCGGAAAGGGCAAAAGCTGAATCGTAGTCTAAGCCTCTGACTTCAGTTAAATCATAAGGGGAGCATGAAGGACTGGCCATAACATTGTTCTTCAAGGTACTTGTGGTTCTCTTGTACACTGCTTGTCAGACACCTTTTTCAAATAAACAGCTGTGGTATGTGATTGACTCAGATTTGAACTTTGCAGCTGTTCCTTTCTATCTGCCTGGTATGCCAAAGCAAAACCCTGCAGTCCAAAATCTTCAAAATCAAAACCTTAATTCAAATATTATAAATTGGATAGGCTTCTCACTTTCTATTTTTGGCAGTGTAAGTAAAATGGAGGCAGTTTTGTTTCTTTATCTAGTTCAGAAAAATAGATGTTGTTTATATACTTTGAACATATTGTGTAGTAAAAGGCAACAGTTGAATAGTCCTAGCTACAGATGTGAAAGTATGACTGGAGGGAGTATGTCTGGTTGTCAGAATTGAATCTGAAGAGAAAGTTTTAGCGATGTTTTAAGTTGGCTTGATTTGTTAGATTAAAACAACCAAAAGAATTTTGCATTTGAGAGATCTTATTCTCTTTGGATGCTTTGAGGATCTGATGTTCTTATTGACATCTTTTCACTGTGTTAGACTTCACTTAATGCAGAGCATGACTATGAGTGTGGTTCTGGTAGCCAAGGTAAATGAGGCTGAAGGTTTAGTTTTGACCCATCCAAGAGCTGTGCTGTCCAGACAAGGAATGTGGGTTATATGGTGGGCCAGAATGGCACTGCCAAGGCCCTCGTGCTCCTGTGGTGTGTGGCTCATGTGGGCACTTGCTGTGCAGGGCTGTTTCCCAGCATGGATGGCCTTCTTCCACACAGAATTGTGGAATGAATACCGCATTATACAAATACTGATTGAATGCAGTAGAAAAAATAGGGGGAGGCCCAAATGACTAAGGGGTGAGGCAACTTCTTGTAATCTGCTTCTTCAGCGAGAATTACTTTGAATGAGTTAATACCAACAGGGTTAAAGAACCATTGTGTATTTTGAATTTGGTTTGTCAAAGCAAATATTTTGACAGTCGGTCAGAAGTGGATGCTGAGTGGCGTGCTGTGAAGAACATACGGTTCTGTCATGGAAAAAACTTGTTGAGGGATGGGAAACTGAGAGGAAGAATAAACAGCTAGTTTTCAGCCTTGCAAGGGCCTGGTTTGGGTTTCTGCTGAGCAAAACTGGAGAAAAAAAAAAAAGCAGGGGGTGAGCAGAGTGAAGCTTCATGAAGCACAGTTATTTAGCACAGCCTGCAGCTGGAAAGGCTTCCATGTATAGCACAAACGTATTGTTGGAGCCACATGAGAGATGGTTAGGTTCATTGGGAAAACCAAAGGGGGAGGATATTGTTGGAAGAAAAAACTTAACCACATAAATGTGACTAAGCTGGAACTTGTCTTCAGTACTTCTACTTACTTACTAAGTCTCAGAAAGAAATGTCTCTGCCCCTCCTCTGTGTTCGCCGTCCTACTTTATATGTTTTTGTCTGTCTGACAAAAAGGTCTTGTACATGAGCAGTGCTCTTCTTTCAGTGATAAGGGTACATTGGTATGTGTATTGGGACATGGTATGTTTTGCACCAGAATGAAGTACTCATTACCTAGGGAAAGCCAAATTGTACAGGTTTTATTCAAAATCAAAGTATTTTCAATTGAACTGTAGTTCTCAGCGATATCTACTACCTCACTTTTAGATGCTGCAAAGTTTCCCTTAGTTGCGTAACAGCAAAGTGAACTCCTGAGATTTGACATGACCTCCATGTCAGCTTTAGACAGGCTGTTTTGTTCATGCAGTGACTTTTCTGGAGATACTGTCTTAAAATTTTGCTGCAGTTTATTGCGCTTACATTTCAGTTGGGAAAGAACCCCATTTTGGTCTTTTCTTCTAGTATAGCATCCCGTGTTTGTTATCAGTGACATATTTTTATGGCTGCCAGTGTTCATCTAGATTATCCACCTACCTAAGTAAATATGAACTTTGTTTTCATCTGTGTTCAATAAACGGTGTTTTATATCCAGTGGTACAGAGTCAACAGTAACAGACATTATGGGTCTTAAGCTCTTACGTCCCTTCCACCTCACTGAATATCCTGGAATTACAAAGATGTGAAGTTCATATGGGTGCAGTTCTTGCAGAAAAATACAGATTTTAGAGCTTTTTGGAGCATCTTTTAAAAAAATAAAGGCATTTTAAATTAAATTCTCTTTAATCATGCAGATGACATCAGAAGAATGTAGGTTTGTAGTGGACATTTCCTACATTCCAATCATTATTTAAAGTGGAAATACTGAGCAAATTAACTTACTTTGGCAGGCTGACACTTCAGCTCTCTGTTATTACAAAGGGTGTATTCAAGTCATTAGTATGTCAGGTTGCTTGAAAACTTAATGCTCTTCCCCCACCCCCAAACTGGAAAACTAGCGGAACTGCTCACTGTGTCTAAAAGCCCTTTTCAAAGGCAGTGGCATAACACTGAACTACAGGCACAAATTCTGTTGTTGGCACATCAGCCTTAAGTCTCTTATGCCAAAGGAATCCGCAGGTCTAGATAATTCACTACAACTAGTACGGGGGGAGTAGAAATTTCTGGATGAAATTTTGAATGTGTGAAGCTGCGTGTGTATGTTTCACTTTGCATTCAGTGGGAGTAATATTCAACCACCCAACTCGGAACTCGTAAGAAATTAAATACCAACCCCATGACAAACCTAAAAAAAAAATTGGGGATGCCTGTTTTTCTGGCATCTGGTGACTGCAGCAGCAGCACAGCAGTGAGGTCCAGATCTGGTTCTCTACTCTTGCCTCCAGTTCAATGTCAGTATTTGGGGTTTGGTGAGGAAAACTTCCAAGTGCTACATTCTCATGGTGGAGGGGGTAACATGAAGGCGTTTCCTGCTCCCACCCTTGCTTTCAGGCAACACTGTTTCACTTCAAGAGCAGAGGCCTGTGCGATGACCTGTTTGTTATTTTGAGGCCGATATTTGGATAGGAGTTGGAAGTATAGTGATCTCTGCCTCTTGTACTAAGATAAGTGTAACTCTGGGAATGTCATCAGCCCCTGTTGAAAGGCAGTATAATGGCTTGGGGAAAGCCCTGGGGAACGCTTTGCTGCAGTTGCAGCATACACAGGGCTGTGGAGGAGGGGAATTGAGGGGAGTTAGGAATCTCAAGGCTGACTGGCAACCCCTCTGACTGGGGCTTTTGGCCCCTTGGCAGTGACTGGGGCGTTTTTCCACAGATTGCTGTTTACAGTGGCATAAGTCACCAGAGGCTGCCAGTGCTGGCAGCAGTTCAAGATGAGGTGTGTGACATACCTGCAGGCAGATTGTTTTCCTGATATACTGGTGCGAACCTCGATCCCAAACCCAGGGAGGCACCACTCCTTGCAAAATCCAGGCTTCAAAGAGGTCACCACATCACAGGGTGAGCTGTCTGCAACTGTAATCTTGTTCACCTCTTCTTGAGGAGGGGTTGGCTCAGCTGCAGTCAGCAGAAACCCAGAAGGTTGGAACAAGGTTTCTTCATTGCTCCTTGTACCCAGGTCCCCATGGCATGTGGAGCTGTGCTCAGCCTCTGTCCTGAAGTCAGGCTGTGCTGCCTCCCCAAAGTGAAGGCAGGAGCTGCACATCTGTGAAACTGCTTAAACATGTCCAAACATTTTGCTGGGTGACTGCCAGCACCCTTGGTAATTTGGACTCGAAGAAGATGATGGGGGTGTGGTGGTAGGAGTGGGTGGGACCGCTGGGTGTTACTGAGACCTTTGCTTGCAAAGTGTTTGACAAACACCCTCCATGGGATAGGGCACAGCAGATACTGTAAGTATTGGCAGCAGTGGGGGGGGAGATGAATTACTCCCCTGCAACAAATCAGGGAGGTTTCCAGCAGGCTCTGTTTGACCAGCCCTTGTTAGAGCTTCGTATGTTGATGTGAATCTGTGCCAGATCTTGGTTTGTTGTGGGGGTGGAAATGACTTTTTTCTCATTGCTGATGTGTTTTCTCTTTTCTTGTAGGTGTGTATGATGTCAAACAGTGGGCAGTCCATGTAGCTTCCCCCACCAGCCTGCAGTATCATGTGCCAGTATGAATACTAAGAAAGAAAAGCATACTTCAGAGCTCAGCATCCCAGAAAGAGAAAAGGAGGAACTAAACAGAGAGAGCAAATGATTGCACCGCTTGCAAAACTTCAGGCTGTTCACTTTTTCTCCTGAGAAGCTTGATCTTGGCCTTTCTGAGAGAGTTGAGAAAGTAGGCAGAGCAGCCACAGTGATTTTCTTGGGGTCTTTTTCCTTTTTTAATTTAATTTTTTCTCCCTTGTGTCTGAATTTTTAAGTGTGCCGCACTGATCACAAGCACTGGGCATCAATATGTGTCATGTCATTGTAACGTGTCGGTCGATGCTGTGGACTCTCCTGAGCATCGTGGTGGCTTTCGCAGAGCTCATTGCCTTCATGAGTGCAGACTGGCTGATCGGCAAAGCAAAGCCTTCAAGCTCCGAGGAGGTGGACAACAGAACGGGGGGATCGCAGGAGCCCTACCGTCCCACGCTGGGCATCTACGGGCGCTGCACCAGGATCTCCCACATGCAGTTCTCCAGACGAGACACGCTCTGTGGCCCTTACGCTGAAAACTTCAGTGAGATTGCCAGTGGGTTCTGGCAGGCAACCGCTATTTTCCTAGCCATGGGAATCATGATTCTCTGCACCGTGGCATTTGTGTCTGTTTTTACTATGTGTGTGCAGAGTATTATGAAGAAAAGCATTTTTAATGTCTGTGGGCTGCTACAAGGGATTGCAGGTACGTGCACTTTGAGAGCAACTAAACTTTTAATTTTGGGGTAATTCAGATGGAGAAACGTAGCAATTCTGGCCTGCTTGTAGACAGACTGCATTAGGCAGACCCAAAGCGATTCTATATGCTGGTGTTTATTCAAACATAACTGAAATTTATAGCTACACAGCATGTAATACATTGACATTGGCAGCAGAATTGCAGCCTGATGTGTGCCAAAATGAACTGACCAGTGTTGCTTTTGTTTGCTGTTCATTTTTTTTCCTCTGTTTGAATTTCCTTCAGTTACAAAAACTTCTCTCCTTTGCTACCAGCAGAGAACAAAGTTAATACTCATGTTAAGGCAGTCTATCTCCCTCTTGCTACTTTAGTAATTTTTCCATGGACCAAAGGCAGTTCCCTCAGTGTCTCAAAGGCTTCATGACTGTGGTGAGAGTAAATACCACCCCAGGGCTAAGAACTGGTTATAGTCGCACACCCAGTTCGTCCAGCATTTCATGCTAAGCAGCCTCCTTCAAAGCTGTGAGCTTGACAAGTGATACCTTGAGATAAACCTTTCCTTTAGCCAGCTTATTGTTCAGCTGCAGTTACACAGCCCAGTGAGCTTGTCTTTTCACTGTTCAGGGATCAGCTGTGCTTTGCCTGAAAAGATGAATTTGTTCTAGAGATTTGGTGTTTCTGCTTAAACCCATAGATTTTACAGAGATTAAATGACTGTTAGAAAATCAACCCCGGACAGCCTTAGTTAGAGAAATATTCATTTTTCTGTACTTGCCACTGAGCCGTGGGGAAAACCTGTCTCATACACACATTTTCATCTTTGGTGCTCTGTGTGTGTGTGGTCATCTGGAGGAGGAGAGTGGTCTTCTGCCCTGCCTCTGGCAGCCCTCAGAGACCTGTGAGGAGGGAGGGAATGAGCAGGGGCCCCTCCTCTTTCTATCTCGGTGGGGCTCTTAAGCAGATGTTTTCAATTCACAAAATCATTTAATCACAACAAAAATTAGGTTTTAACTTGTTCTGCTTGAAATGTGAATCCAGCTTTCCCCCTTCTCACCTCCACTGAGGTGGCCAAACGTGTCTGTGATGGCTATACCTAAACAGGAGATGTAATGATAGATATTCAGACCTTTATCTGAAGCTGGATGGTTTCATTTGCTTAGCTGAGACCTAACGTAATCTTATTCTAAATACACATGGGGAAGTAGATGAAAACGGACTTTACTGCCTGCTGCAACCCTCCTGAGCCGGCGTGACATGCCAGGGACTGGCTGATGCTGGCTTCTGAAGCACTACCACAGTGGCTTTCGCTGTTGGCTACTTCATTCATGTTCAGGATAGACGCTTAACACTTATTTGATGTCACCCACAATGTAAGGTTTGTGCTTCTGGAGCAGAATTATATCCCTAGATTGGCTAAAGATGCTTCTGTTCATATGATGGCATACAATTAGCATGTCAGGTCCTTTAGATGAACATGACAGGTTTTGCTGTAGTCAGTCCTGGTATACAGGATTTGCCAGAAGCAGTATGACAAGGAAGCAGCTTGGCAGTGCAGATTAAGCCAGGGGAAGTTGTTAGTTTCTTGCTTTCTTACTCTATACTTCAGAAATAATCCATGACTATTTTTCCAGGAAATGCAATTATTACTTGTTTTCTTTTGGAGGGGTATTTGTATGGGAGAGATTGCTTAGCAGCAATCTTTAAGTAGATCTTTAAATAGATCTTTGGCATGTCAGATTTGGGTCTTTTGAAAATATAACTTTACTTACAACTCTGATACCATCTCAAAATACCTGGTTTATCACCTAGGATTAGCAGGCAGCAGGTACTTCTATTTTAGAATAGTGTTCTGGAGACCATGCATTTGTGAGAAAATGCATGTTAAGACAGTTTTTATGTTTTATTATCAATCCAGCTGTACCCGTAATGGGACTTGCAGCCTAAAACATTGATCAGTAGAGTTGACAAAGCATTTCTTAAGTGTTAGGGCATAGATCAATCCTTCTTGAGCTCTACTGCGCACAGAAGCACTTTCCTTCTTACAATTCAGATAAATGATACAGCATGAAACTGAGTAAGAGAAAGGTCACCTTACTGAAACATTGCTGCCAGCATTTACAGCCAGGCATCTTGTGTCTCACCACTCGTTTCCTCAAGATTCGTTTTATAGGGTCTGCTGCTACTTTTGTGCCAGTAGTATTACAGCATATGCTTACTTAGTTGCAGTTGTTTTCCTTTTGACTAATGACAGCTGCTAATTTAAACTTTCTCAGTTCCTGAGTTTTGAAAAATGCTTAAGCAAGTTGCTCAAGAGGGACAGTTGTCAGCATGGCTAATTCAGACAGGGATCACGATAGATAAACTAATGCCCTGACCAGAGAACAAGATAGAACCCTGCCTTAATAATTGTAAGCATAGCATAATTCTTTCTATTGTGAACAATTACGTTTTTAATAAGCGTACAAGAAGAATTCACAAAATAATTTTGTTAATCAGCCTATATCAGTACAATATTTGCAGGTATGTCAAATATCTCCTTTTCAAACATGAGATGCACACATGGTAGAATCATCTGCAGGAACTCAGGATCTTGCAGACTTAATCTCATTTAAAATCTCTATGTCTTTGCAGTAGAGATTTAATATAATTAAAAACATACAACAATCTAATTTATTCCTGGAATTCATCATGACAAAACAATAACAGACACCGGATATATCTTTCCAGTCTAGCAAGATCAGTTGTGGATGATGCCTACGGTGAAATTACACAACAGAAAGCAGTATTTCTTCTGTTATGGCCCTTGGACAAATGGGCAAACAGTCATTTAGGAGGAAGCCATACACATATCTGCACCGTAGGGATTTTTTTAGTACTTTTGTGGCAGAAAATGAGAAATATAAGGCCATAAAGGAAGAAAATATGGCTTGTTCAAACTCCAGTAATTCCTTTGTTATAGAGCAAGAACTTCTACCACTTTACTTTCAGACTGCAGTGCCTTTCATTCTGCAGCTGTAGAAACAGTAATCAGTAGCCCTGGTTTTGGAGATGTTTGAAGATTGTTTCATCTGGATAAGCACCTTTTCTCTGCATTAGGGAGTGCAGAGAATGGAGACATGTAATTGAATAGATAATTACTATGCAGCAGCAAGAAGACCAGGCAGACCTTCATTTCTATATCTGTTTAGGGAAAGTATTTTACTTGTAGTCTGTTAATCACTTGAAATGAAGAGGCTGGAGGAGAAAGGATATTATTACATGCTAACTGACAAGAATCAATTCAAAGTAAATTTTCACAGTAATCATGTAGCTATAGGAAGCAAATACTTGGTGATCCGGTACTGACGTATCTTGGTATGCCTATAGTGTCATTGCATATGTATTTACAAGTCTTATTTGGGCTTGTGTACTTCATTTGGTTGCTAAGTAATATAATATAAACATAAACTAGCCTCAAAGGAGGGTGGGGAGAGCTTAGGACAGAGCCTAAACCAAGTTTGGCTTTCATCTCTGATAGTTTCCTTTATGAAGTTCATAATCAACAACTTGGCTTCCTTTTTTGGCCTCTGCCATGGCTAGGCAGACACAACCCCTTCCCCACAGCCAGTGTGTCTGCCTGACTTGCAGCTGAGCCACAATGCACCAGCGGCCCCCTGACTGCACACCACGGGGAGGAAGCTAAATTAGCTGTGCCAGTATTATATCAACCACAGAACCTGAGCAAGCTCCTGTGGTTTTCTGTGGGGAGCTCAGCATCATGTGCCGGCAAAGGCTTTGGGGAGAGCAGTGGGGAAATGGAGCTCACATGTCAGGAAGGCTAATGGGGTTTGGGAGTTCAGTTTCTTTTACTCCTGTTTTGCTGTGCTGGAGCAGGGCTGCCTTGCTAGGAACATTTACCAAAAGAGGATAAAAATAGTTCCTCTTCTCTAAAATCTTTCCAGGATGGTTTCATCTGGGAGGCCTCTTGTGGGTCACCCCTTTCTCATCTCTTCCTCTGTTCACAGTCCACTGTCTCCTAGCTCTAACGGGGCTTGACAGAATCATGCGGAAAAAAAGCATGTAAAAATTGGGTTGCATCTGTCAGAAGACCAGCTGTGTCCCAGGTGCATACCAAGAAGTGTCTTTGGTTTATTCAGGTGAATGCATGGCTGCATTCTGCTGTCATGTGGCTTAGCTGGCTGTGCCGCTGGCACTTGCATCTTTAACAGGTAGATGTCCAGGCAGGCAAAACAGAGGTTTGTGTTTTCAAAGGCTGCTGCAGGCAGGCCAGAGAGCATTAAGTTCCCTTGGATGCTTAGTTGAAGTCTGTCTGCTTGGGCCCAGATGCTGCAGCTTCGGGCCTCTCTCTGTCACCCCAGCAGTTTCTCCTCCAGCATTGCTGGGGAATGACTCAGCTTCTTCTTTTCCAAGGTCTGAGAGGTTTGGTTTTTCCCCTGACAGTTGCCCTGCTCAGTCCCAAGCTCTTCCACAGTACTTTCTCTTCTCAGGTATCTCAAGAGCTCTTCTGCATTCTTTCATTATTTCTCTCTATAACTGTCCATGTCTTCTCCTTTTCCCTTCTTCGTATCTTGGAGGGTTCCTCCATCAGGAGCTGCTGCAGTACCTTGGCAATAGCTCAGTTCCAGGAGTACAACTTTACCCTCAAATGCAAGGAAACTTCTCTACAGCTTTCTAAAATGAAGAGGTGAAATTCAGTTTCAAACCAGCTGTGTGTGTAACAGTCTCTCTTTGCTGCTGAAAGAGTTTGTTTTACATCTCTTGAGCTGAGAAATTGTTCAGCCTGTTATACTTACTTGGCATCGTTTTCATTTTGGGAGGCTGGGTGATTAGGAAGATGGCCTAAGCAGAGTGTGATAGGAACCATCTGAAGGGGATGAGGATCTGGAGCTGCTTGTGGGGGTGGGTGAAGTAGGATCCAGCTGCACAGGGTGGGCTCATGGTGTGTGCAGCCATGCGACTGCAGACTCCTGGCTGCTGGAAGTTAAGGAGGCCGGTGGGAGTTGTGGAGGAGGAAGCTGGGGAGGAAGTGGGAGGTCAGCCAGGCCTTTCATCATAGAGGGGAGAAAAACCAGCAGACACAAGCTGTGGTAGAAGGGGCATGAGGCTTCTAGAGCTCTTTCATATTCAGACCATAACAGAAAAGGTTACGGTAGTTGCAGCATAGTTCAGGATCTTTGTTTATAGGTGGCATCACACTGTACAAAGGCATTATTTTGTCTGAGAAAGAGACAAACTGGTGAATAACGAAGAAAGCACCTTGTGAGCTGATGTTGCCTGCAGGCAACGGAAGCTGTTGCACAGCCAGGGAGCCCAAGCAGTAGGAGAGCAAAGCAAGAGTGGGTTTGCCCTTGAAGGCAAGGAAGCTTCTTGTTTGTCTTTCTAAAACGCAGAGCATGCATTTTTAAAAAAGCATATTTCCTCTTTGGATTCAGCTCAGAGTTTTTCTTTTCTGATGCCAGAATTCTGAATTCTTGGGGTGGGAAGAAAGAAAAAAGGGAGGGGAGAGGGATTTCTAATGGAAATCCTGACAGTCTGAACTGCTTTTGCTGTCTGCGGTATAGTGCTTCCTGTAACCTATATGGCCCAATGCCAGCATGATATCTAATACACACTTGGCTGCTGAAAGTTCAAGCAAAGGGGACTGCTGTCTTGGAATATGCCAGGGAAGGAAAACTGAGTTCAAGTGCTAAATTGCTATTGAGCCTGAGGGAGACAATTAGTAACTTCAAAGAAATAAAATGAAGATTTCAGTGTTCTGTTAGATTTGTTGGTCGACTCATCTCCTGTGCTATCAAGGTGGGCACTTAGAAACCAGCAGACACACAGCAGATTAAAATGAATAGAAAAATAAACAAAAATTTCAGGTTTTCGGTGATCTAATTTGGCAGTTGATTATCTTGGCTACATAAATCTATTCCAACAAACAGCACTTACCATGAGAGCGACTCCCATGCTACCCACATTTTACTGTGGCACATGTGCACACTGAGGTCTCTTACTTCTACCAGCATAGGTGAAATACTGAGCACTTCTTTACACCCCTGCCCTGGTGATGTGGGAAGGAGTGCTGGTGACCCCAAGAGGCCATGGGGATATCAGGAGGGCACAAGGGCTCTGTTTCTGTGAGATTTTTGGTTCTAGGCCTCAGAGCTGCTATTTGTATATAGAATGCAAACACAAGGAAAATATTTAAACTTGGCAAATGCTGTGTTCTCAGTCAAATACAAGAAAAAAAGATGAAAGGAGCTCTTTCAAGAAAGGGAGCAAACTTTTGCTTAGCTCCTGTCTTTGGTGTTCCTGATGTGGTGGTGAGGAAATAAGTGGATTTGAGTTGTACTTTCTTAACCAGTACAGATGCCCTGCACTCTGCTGCTGCATAGCTCATGAAGCCACTGGAAATACTCCCCTTCCTGCATCTCCATTTGCCTTTTCCTTCTGGCTGAGTCCTAGTTCCTCTGCAGCTCATCTCCCCCACCCCTAAGCTGAAGTTTTGTTTGTACTACGGGATCAGTATTGAGGAAATGTAAGGCCATGAAAAAGGTGACCTGCAGCCCTTTTACCTCTGTTTAAGCTAAGGGAGGTGGTTGGTTGGGCCTCCCTTACTGAGATATAGTCATATTTCATTCCCTTTTTGCTAATCCAGCATGAGCGATTGGTGGTTTGGAAGCAATGGCACTCACTGATTGAACAGCAGTGGAAAAGGTTATGGTGAATGGTAGGAAAGAGACTGGGTCTTGGCCTCTACCTTTCCTTCTCTGATTCAAGAACCTCCTTGAATTTACCACCCACAACTGAATTTCTCATTTAGGAGTATTAACTGAGCCTTTTATTGGGTCATCCCAGATTAAAAACATTCAGTGCTTTTTTGGGTTTTAAGGTAAAATGTGAGAGGTGGCTGTGCCCAAGCAATGGCCTGATAAGTGGAGAGCTGTTGTTTACCTCTGTACTCCTCAAAACTTGTAAACATTTGACTTTTCTCCTGTAAGTTGCTTTATCTTGACTTAATTGCTGGGTTGACAGCCACCACATGGGAGCCCTCAGAGTGTGGTGACTTTACACGGCTGACAGCCAGCAAAGAGGCAGCAGTGTTATTTCAGGGCTTGGGGCTGATTTTACTTTGAGTCTACACATTTTCTTCCCTCCCAGCTAATGGGCACTCTCACCACATACATAAAAATTATTTAAAAACTAATGATGAATTTATCCTCTTCTCTCTTAAAAACAGCAGTCTGCAGGCTCTCACTTCAGAGAAGTCTAAGCAGTAAGATCATACCAATATAATAAACAACCCCCAAATTCCTCACATTGAGCTAATAAACAAAGTTATTTTGCGGGGTTTTTTGGGGGGTAGTAAAACATAATGGTTGAGGGTCCCTCCAGTAGTCCCCTGCACTGTATTTCTATCTCTGTGTCCAGATTGGAACGGCACTAATGCCATCAGATGTTTGCATAGGGTTGGTTATGAATAAGTATCTCCAATTTGCATAATACATGGGAAAAGAAACATGAGAGTAGGGACCTTATCCTCTTCTCACCTTGGGGAAGGCAGTGGTTAGGGAAATATTTTTTCTTCTAGTAAGTGCATGCCCTTATAGTACCCTGAAACAATTTTAAAGGGAAAAAAAATCTGTGCGGGCTTTGAGCCATCACCTGGTTGCAGTATTAAACTACTAATTCTCCTGCCAGAGCTTAGGGTATCCCAGGTACACTGAAATCTATATATGTGAGCAGTCATATTCAGTGATTGAAGGTATGAAGGTGTGCACTTGCCTCAGTGCAGTGCCTGCTGGCAAACCTCTGCCTCTCAACAGCCATGATTCCAACATACCCCAAAACACACCTGCTTGTGTTAGCCTGCACCATCTGTGGTGTCCAGGTATGTTTTTAAAAGCATTTATCTTCATAATGCTGTGAATTTTTCTTTTGTTTCTCATGCACCATTTACGAGTGGGCCAGAGGCCATTTCCAAGGCACTAGGGCATGCAAAGTCTCCCCTTTCTTTCTGGACAAAGACCTACTTGCCTCTGGTCAGCTGCTTGCATTTGGTGGGTCTGGCAGCCGTCCAGGGGCTGAAGAGCAGCTTCAGAGGCAGGTCTGGGGCCCTGGGCTGTGGCTACTGTAAGCAGTGCTCCATTCAGCATCTCACGCTTCTCCTATAGCCAGTGTGGCGTGCTAGAAGCACCATGTCAGCAGGCCTGAGCCCGCCTCTTGAGCTCCCCTCTGATTAAAATGGTATTACTGAATCACTTCACATGCTGAAGGTGTCTTTTGTGCAGCTGCCAAGAAGGAGGCTGTCCCTTCACCTGTCTGTCAGGGGGCAAAGTGATCAAAAGTGCACAAGTGGTAACCTGGTATCATCCCTGCTGGGTTTGTTGGGGAAAAATTTGCATATGGGAAAGTCTTCTTGGCTTAAGCTACACTAATACATTTGTACAGATATTTAACACATGAAATGGTTCTGGTAGCATACTGACACGTGTGGAAATGCAAGCAATAAAGGCAGGGTGGCTGGCTGAGGCAGTGTCCCTGGACTGATTCTTAATCTCCTGTGTTTTTGCAGAAGATGAAAACAGTCAGGATCATTGATTGCCACTGGGGATGCAGCCCACCTGCACTGCACTGCAAAGCTAGTCCCTCCCTGCTTTTACCCTTTTACCCTTTTTCTTTTCCTCTCTTAAAATGTTGCTCTCTTAAAATGTAGTGCTCAGTTGTGCTGCTCCATAGGAGCCTGTTGCAATGCCACCTCATTGATCACAGCTGCCTAATTTCCTGTTTCTTCAGCAGTATTTAAAAGCTTTTTTAACTATTTTGCTAGGAAATGAGTAGGTAGTTTCAGGCTTCGCAGTGGAAAGCAGCTTTGTTAGTATATGCTCTTGTTTAATATGGCACAACAGCAGCTGCACAGGAGACTGTCAAAACTAAATAGCATGCCTTCACCTCTGCCTTACCTCTTTGTCTCAAAGGTTGCTTCCAGGGAAGAAGAAATGTTTTCCTCAGGTCTGACCCCAGCTCATAATGTGACATAAAAGTGCCCACAATGAAAGGCTGGTCTGTTGGTTTTCCACACTGTTGACCTGGCAGCATTGCTGCAGTGTATAAAAACCAGGAGGAGTGATACCTTGCTGCAGCTGCAGGCCTTTAAAAGGGGAAGAGTTCTTGGTGCACAAATACAAAAAGTCTTCTCTTATAGGAAAAGCATTAATGAACTGTCATCTGGAATATTTTTGCACAGTGATGCAGTCTGCTACATTGGTACTGATGTTCTCAGTGTGCTGTAAGGTTTTGCTTTGGTGTTTTGGGAGAAAGGAGTTGCTTTTACACCATTTAAGTAAACAATGCCTGACATTTAATAGGCTGTTGTAATCAGGAGATATATAGTAATCTAATAATAACATTAAAACCTAAATCTCATAAAGGCCATACATCTTTTCGAAAGCAAGTAATTAGGGCCTGATAATAAAAGGTTATGTGGCCAAATTGCCTTCAGTGAAAGATGTAAAAATGTTCTCTGCTGACAGAACTTACACCAAAGAGCTATAGGTGAGGTCTCTGGGTAAGAAAGTAATTTGAATAGCTTTCTGTTGTCATTCATAGGCTTCTGGCAACATTGTGTGACATTCTTTTATACTTCTGTTTTGAGGATTCCTAAGAGGAGAGGTGACTGAGAACTGGCAACAACTAACAAAAAGGAAATTTTGAAAAATTATCATACTGATTTCAAGAAGTCGGATTGTGCTGATTAAAAAGTAGGAACAGCAGTATGTGTACAGGAGAAGCTGCAGTTTCAGCAGTGCAGCTGTGACCAGAGAGGGAGTTAAATCTAGAACAGTGCAAGCATAGCTCTGTGAGCCTGTAGGGTAGCACACTGGAAAACAGCTTGTAATGTTTTCAGAGTGAATTTGTTCCTCCCAGCAGGGTGAACAAACACCAATAATTCCACAGGTAGGTTGGCTGTGAATTAAAAATCATTCATTGTACAGCAGCACAAAGAACTGAAAAGATTCATTGTAGAAAACTTGCTCAGACAGAGCACCCAATTTTTATTCTCTGTTCTTTTTCTTGAGTATTGGCTTCTCTTCAAAGACACGGGACAAACAAAAACGGATTTATTAAGAAAATTAATTAATTAATATTTACCGTCCTCCTGCTAGATATGTCTCAAGGCAAACTGTCAACAGAAGATAGTTTTTTCCTCCTTGTCCCTTTGCATCCATGTTCGCAGGAGTAGAGGGGGTGGTTCTTTTTGAGGGGTGTCTGGCTGCAGTAGTTGAACAGTTTAAGTGCTTTGGTTTGCTGTCTGCAATTTTAGGCAATTTAGGCAACGGTTTGCACTACTAGTGTGTGGTGGAGCATCATCTGCCTGTTTTGTTCAAGCTGTAGGAGTCATTGAGATGGAACCTGTGACTGTCTCTTCTGAGCTACTGGGCAGCAGCAGGCAAAGCTCCTCTTTAACTGAGCACTCCTTTCTGGGCAGATCGGGAGAGCTTGGAAGGGACCCTGCGCAGCTCAGCTGTTGCTCTGGATATTGGAACTTTGAGCTGAGTATGTGATGAGGGGCCTGTATCTCTCCACTTGCTGTTAGCGTGAACCGAAGGAGTGCCTTTCTCCTGTGGGTATTTTGAATTGACTTAATGGAATAATCTTTATTTACTTTTCCTGTCAAGCAGGAACCAGTTATTAATGAAATAAGAAGTTGTGATAAATATTAGAGATAGTGCTAAGAGGCTCATGAGACACTTTCTGTCTGCACTGAAGTGAAGTAGTAGAAAGGAGGTTTGGTAGTGAAAATTCTTTTTTTTTTTTTTTTCCTTCAGTTTTCTTATGCTGGTCCAGTATAGGAGTTGCAAAGTTAGCTATCTGAAATCATGTACGTACTCTGACTGTATTCAAATCCATAAAGCTTTCCTCCAGATTTTGTTTTCATCTGTGAGAAAATAGCTGAAGTTAATCAAATTATGGCCTTTTATAGTATTTATTAGATTTATATATCCAGGAATTTTCTGTACTTGTGAAAAAAAAGATATAAATCAGTGAAGTCCTGATGACTACATTTGGCAGTAGTGCTGTGCCTTTTGAGAGCCTGAGTTTTGGGTAATGGCTTTTCAGCTTGGGGCATACATTCCATGAACCAGTAGCTTTCAGAAGGCGCTCAATGCTCTAGTTTTGATAAAAACTGATGGATGTATCTTCTTGGTCCTGCTTGTGACACTCAGCCATAAGCCATGTTTGCTGTTAAACACGGTCTGTCTAGGTTTGTGAGTGATGGAGTGGTAAACTTAAAAAACTTCCCGTTGACAGCAGCTACACTGGCATTTCAGATCCAGCTTCTTAATTCAGTGATGGTGATTTTTACCTACCAAAGGGCTTATGATCCTTAGAGAGAGCAGCAACTGGCCCATACCAGTGTGCAGTCAGAAAGATACATAGTGCAGTCATATTGGTTGCACAGAACAGGAAACTAGTGATGAATAGAGGAGAAGGAACTGCTGGTGTTTAGTCTAAAATGGCTGCAGGGCTCAGCAGGATGAATGCACAGCTTATCCAGGTCTGTCCAAGATAAAGCAATACTTTATACTTAATGTATTTGGCCAGCCAGCCAGGAAACACTGCATAAAATTTGTCATTGGTTCTTAAATGTAAGCAGTGATGAAATCCCTCCACAGAGAACGGATATCACTCACTAATGGATTTTGCCGCCCCAAAGAGTAATGACATTTAGGTCATTCATGCCCATGGTGTTGTGTCATCATTAGAAAAATGCTGGAGGATGGACTTTCTTTTGTGAAATGCCTGGCATTCGCAGACGTTAATTTTAGACAGTTGGATGATGGTTTTTGCATTTTGTGTAAATTAACTGCTTACTAGCCAGGACCCACATTTTCATTGTTGGTGAGGAAAATCTCATATATCTGGCTGAATTTCCTTGAACAAGCAATTAAGGAACCCTAACATACTGCAGAGGAATCTAACTGCTAGTCTAACTTGAATGGAAGAAGATGTAAACAAGTCCTTAAACCTATTCTTTGTAATCTCTGGGTTACAGGAAAGAAAAAAAAGACTGGTTTTAGTGCACAACTTTTAGCCTACTTCTAGAAGGTGACAGCACTTTTAGCAGCTGTTTTCATCAGGATACCAGGTTAAATAAAGGACTCTAAAGTGCAGGAAAAGTTAATCAGAAATATTTATGGGATCTGGAAGGCTATATTAATTTTCTGGATAAAATGATTGTATTTAAACAAAAATTGTTTTTCATAATTTTCATGTTCTTTTAAGTAAATTTTTAAGGTAAACAGAAAGCAAACTTTGATCCTGTGAGCTGTTCTTCTGTTTAGCTCCTTCCTCCATTCCTTGTAGGAGGAAGGTATGTGTTTAATTCATTGTGATTTTTTTTAGTGTTCATAAGAAAGCAGAAAGCACTGTAGCCACTAGCATATCAGACATTTTGATTAAATCTCTTTTGCAAAGAAATCAAATTTCTTTGTTTGCAGGGACACTAATGTGACTTTCAATTTCCTTAATGAAGCCCTTCACGGCTTAGATAGTCTTAAGAGAGAAACCTATGAATACGAGAGACAGTCACATGAGCAAAACAACTAGTCTGAGCTTTTCACTTCCAGCCTGAGGCACACCAGACTGGGCTGTTTAGCAAGATGGGGAGCTGTGCCTTTTGCTTCTGCCATCACTAGGAAAATGCTTTCCTTCTGAAGTAGTCAGTTGCCTGTTTGGAGGATCCCAAGGTTACGTATGCATTGGCTGTGGGTACTTGGATCTGTTTGTTTGAGGCTGACTCAAGAATCCCTCTGTTATGACAGCAGTTTAGTGAACTGGCAGTATTATTTTTCTGCTATGTCCTAATGTGGCCAAAAACATACAAATGTAAGTGGGTTTTTGTGTTTTGGTTTGGTTTGGTTTGTGTTTGTGTTTGGGTTTTTTTGGTTGTTATTTGTTTGTTTTTTTCCAGGCAAGAAAATCAATGTATGCAAATCCAGAGGAAAAAAGACAAACATGTTTATGGTGAATGGCTAAATAAAGCTAAATGAGGGCTAGCTAAATACAAAATCAAAAGTGGATGCAAGTAGTCCTACGTTTTTGGGAAGTGCAAGCATAAGCAGTAGGTGAAGATGCTTGAAAATTCTGCATGCTCTGTATTTGTAGCAATAAGGTGTGAGAGGAAAGGATGTAGGAGGAGTACAGAGATTAAAATAAGGAACTAGGCCATTACCATAAAAAATAAGCCTTTCATAACATAAATCACAGGGTAGCTTCAAATTTAGTTAAAAGACTGCATGGCATATACTAGGGAACAATCAGTAAAGGAAGGTTGGATGGATGAAATGGCAGTTTTCTCCTAATCCTGGTAAATTACGAGTATTAGTGACCATAATAACCATTACTAGATGTGCTGCATCTAACAAACTGATTGTTAAACTTCTTTCTGTTTTTATTTCTAGGGCTCTTCCTTATCTTAGGCTTGATACTTTACCCTGCAGGTTGGGGATGCCAGAAGGCAATAAGCTATTGTGGACCTTATGCTTCTGCTTACAAACTAGGAGACTGCTCCTTGGGCTGGGCTTTCTACACAGCCATCGGCGGCACTGTTCTGACGTTCATCTGCGCAGTCTTCTCGGCGCAAGCTGAAATAGCCACATCCAGTGACAAAGTGCAAGAAGAAATAGAAGAAGGAAAAAACCTTATCTGCCTCCTTTAACTCCAGTGGGGAAAAATACCAGCACCTGGATCTTTATCTGCTTTCCATTGACTGGACAAGCAGATCCATTTACCTGTTTTTACCATTTGTGTGATTGAGCCCCATGCATTCCAACCCTGAACTACTGAAAGGGTCTTTCTTCTTTGCTGGGCAATGAGGATCAGAGAAAGGATCCCAAGAAAGCAGAATGTAAATACTTGGGGATATTTTTAGTTTCATTCTGTGATCAGGACACAGTGGAATATATTAATCCGACTGGGGATGTGAGTAATCACATGTATATAGCAGGAATGTTGTTAGAACTGACAAATTCTGATTGATCGGATTGCCTAACCCACCTTGGTCACTTTGAAGAATTTGGGTTTAAAATAATAAAAGCCAGCACATTTTTTCTCTTAAGCAAAATAAGCCTATTTTAATAAGGCTTTGTTTCCAAGGGCTCCCCTCACTGGTGAATATTTCTTCACCATCACCTGGTTTGGTACCATTTTCATGGAGGTGCTTTTTGGTACTGAACTTTGTAGAAGTACAGTGCCTTCTTGGATATTAACTCTATTTTGGAGAGAGCAAAGCTGACGTTTACACCAATCTTAAGGCATTTAGTAAGTCAAGTCCCTGCCAGGTTTCTCTCTTGAAACTTAGAGCATAAGGTGTGTGCAACTTATTACTTAGCAGGTAAATACTGTTTCCACTGACTAGACAGAGAAGCTGTTGTTAGACTGGCTCTCACCTGGTTCAGATAAAACTGAAATATTTCTACAGCCTTTATTAAAACTTCTGAAATCCCAGCCAGACAACAGCTCCACACAGCACCAGCCGTATCTGGGCTGCAGCCTTTCCTACAACTGTGGATTTCACATTGTGCTTCAACAGTATTACTTTTGTCAGTGAAACGTCATTCCTAGTCTACAAATCAGTCTGTCTCATGACCCAGACACACATGAGTCTTTAGGAAATTTAAACTTTTCAGGAAGCCTTGACAAATTCTATGTGGCTGGGAAGATTTTGTTTTTTGTGTGTGTGTGTGTAGTAGTAGACCTTTTTCCAACTAAATCAGCAGAAATTAAACAGACCTTGCCACAAATGCCATTTTTTTCTCAAAGCCAGCTGGTTGTGTTATTTGTGGTGTTGCCTCACTTACTAGAACTACTTCTGTTACCAAGTTTGTAAGGTATTTTAACAAAAAAAGGAATGATGCAACTGTGCCCATAGGAGCATTGGGGATAATTCATCCGAGAAGTAGTTCTAATGAAATACTAGGTGAATTTTAGATTCCTTATCTTATTTCTTGGTAGTTTAACATCATCCAGTGACAGTGTTGCTTCACTATTACACAGAGCAAAGATTCTTGTTTTTGCCTGGTCAGTCCCTTAAAACATGCCATTAGTTATGAAAAAGTCGTTGTTACTGTCCAGGTAGGTAGCTGCTTTCAAGGCACTGCTGACATGCTTCACAAGACAAGAGCTGTTTCGCAGTCCTGAGGGCGGGCCCGGGGCCGCCTGGAGGACTGGTGAACAGTCACAGAGCTGGGCTCCCCATCCAGTGCCTGCTGCGCTCCGCAGACACAGAGCAGCTGCCAGCCTGCGCCTCTGTGCCCATGGCACCTGCAGCCTGTGCGCTGCACAGATACACAGGTGACCTCTGAGACACAGGTCAACAAGGTCAGCTTCTGCCTCTATTCAAAAAGGGATTGTTTTAACCTAGCTTCTACTTGCATTCACCTGCTCCTGCAACCCACATCCACCATCTTCTACGTCTCACTCTTCTTTTAAATATTGGCTTTAAATCCCCTCCAAAAGTTATGGTCTGGGACCAACTGCCTGCACAAAACAAGATTTTAATAAAGCAAAATCAGCAGCACAAAGTGGTGACTGAGGGTGAAAATCATAGCCCATACACCCTGTCGACACCTGTGTTTGTCTCGTTGGCTTTGCCCCATACACATCCCCCACACCTGAAGGACATACTTGTACTTGGCTTGTACTTGGCATCCAGCAAGGCTTCCTCCAGGCATCCCTCCTGAGCCCCTGCTGGAACATGCACTGAACCTGGGCCACCAGCTCAGCTCTGCCCTGCCCTCGGGGGCCCTGCAGTTGGAAAAGAGGAGGCAAGCAGTTGTTTGAGTACCATATAAAACCAGCTAAAAATGAATTACTAAGCAGATATACAGTTTTAGCTTCCTTAGGTGGGTAGCAATCCAAAGTCCAGGTCACCACTGCCAACAAATCTTGACACAGCATTAGGGTGAAAAATGCTGCTTTGGCTTAAGCACTTGATTAGTCAGAATTGGGTCAGGTCAGTTCATACAAAGGTTGAGGGCATACTCTGCTCTGGCTGAGAAGTAAACAATGAGCAACCTTCATTCACGTTACTAGCTGACCTCTGCTGTGATTCACGTGATGCTTAAAAAAATTTCTGTAGTACACTTTGTTTGGGTTTGGTTTTTTAAGTATTAAAGAGATTTTCAGTGACACATTTTGCTTTTGTTTGCATTCGTATCCAAGAAGAACCAGCTTTTCTGCTTGTTGCTGGTATATTATCAGCTTGCTCTGCAACAGCATAATTAACTAACTTGCAAGAATATCCATGTTCATCACATAGCACAGATAGAAGACAGGCTGGGAAGAAATACAGAGGAGAAATAATCAGAATTTCTTTTCTCAGGGTTCTGTTTTTCTAGCAAGTGGTAAGGTGGTATATATTGCGATTTTTTTTCCCCTGGATGAGGTTTTCAGGTGCAGGGTGCACTCATTAAATTTCACAGCTGTTTAAATTGCTCCTGAAGTTCACCTCAGCAGTAGCTTTCAAAGGCACTTTGGGAAAGAAAAAAAGAAAAATCAGCTTAAAGCTAATTTAACTGATTTCATGAGGGGGCTGCAGAGTGTAACTGCTTCTTAATGTATGTGCACTGCATAGGATCTAGAGGAATTTGCTGTGGATTCTTTAAAACCTGTGTGCCAATTAGTTCAGTTTAACTTTGTTTTGTGGTATTGAAGATTTCTTCAAACATCTGTGGTTTCATCAACTTCTTAAACTTATATTCAGTAAAGTGCCATAGACATTTTTTTTTTAATTGTAGCATATTTAAATATATATATATACACAGATTTGTGTGAGATGTGCAATACAAGGAATGGGTTTTGTGGGGGTTTTTTGGTTGTTTTGTTGGTTTGGTTTTTTTTTAGTTTTTGCTTTTAAACAAGTGATTTGAAAAGGGACTTCCCAGGGAAGAAGCGGCTGGAGTTTGGTGGTGTGGATATAGAGTAACGCAATAAAATCACTGATGTTGAAGATCAATACAACAGTAGTAATAGCAGCTTGAAGATTTAACAAAAGTATCTTCTAGATTGATTTGAATTACTCAGAATAAAGACACTTCCAGTGTGAAGCTGTGTCCACCTCTGGCCATTAACACTCTAAAAGCTGAAAAGGCTCAGCAAGGTTTCTTAGTGTGCTTTATTTGTAATGTGGCACTGCAAAAAACATTGCTACTGAGCTATTTCTGGGTTGTCTATATCACCTTTGTATCTATTTTACTCAATAAAGTTCTCTGGATTCTGAGATTTTTTTTTTTCAGCTAAATAATTTCCATTTTGCATTGTTACCCCCACACTGAAGTTTCCCACATCCTAGTGATAAATGGAGAGGAGTTCAGACCTTCCTTGAAAGCCATGGGCACTGGTGCCTACACCTCAAGGAAAGGGCAGAGTCCAACAAAAGCAGAGCATGGCAGCAACGTATACACAGCTCCTCAGTATAGGAAGAGCGGCTGCAGCGATCCAGCTAGAGTAGGTTTTGAGCCATGGTTTATTTGTGGTACTGTTTTTCTGTTCTTGACTCACCACTATGTACATTTGTTAGCATGGATGATGTACCTAATGTCTTCTTTTTAATCTAAATTTCAATTAAATGTGCGTTTTTGAACTTAACAGGAGTCTGACTACCTTAATACAAGCATATTGGACAAGTTGAGCCAAGCTGAGCTTCGATTGTAGCTTTAATAGCATTTAAGATCCCAGTCCAGTGATGTATTTCAGATTCCCATCTGACTTAAACACGTATTACTGCTTACTGATCAGATGTATGTGATCTGAAATTGTAACTATGTGTAATACAATATAGTTGCATTAAAGAGACTTTCTAATTGAATGTTGCTCTGACAAAACGTGTTTCATTTTGCACCTAAAGCACTGCATTTCCTTTTTCATGAAAAAGGGTAATAACAGTTGTAAAACAAACATTGCTTCATCATACACAGAATTTTTAAAATGGTGTTTGCCAGTGTGTTTTAGCTTTCAGCTGTGACATGACAAACACTAGAGAAAGGTTACAAAGCCTCTCTATAGCAGAACCAGGAACAAGGCTTTCAGCAGTTTGAAGAAAAGTCAGCATGTCACTTATTTGTCAGTTGCAATGGTCCACTTCTATTAAATTTATATATAATTAATCACATATAGTTTAATTACACTTCTAACAGTTCCTAAACTTCAGAGAACTAGCTCTTGGTTACAATTTGGAACATTCAGAAACCTATACTCCAGAAGTTAGGGGATAGATGCCACTGCATGCACCACTGCCATAGTCAATTTATGAATTTCAGAACAGGTATAGATAGAGCACTTACTCTCCAAATATAAAACACTGCTTAAAGAAATTACGAAGTATTGATTTGAACAGCTAAAAAGATTACCTTCCTTTTTCAGTAAAGTTAATGGAGTCTCCAATTGTGTGTATTGTTACACATTTCTGTATTCTTGTAACTATTTCTCCAAGCTCCAGCTGGGTTTAGAATAGTGGAGGAATCACAAAGTGGATGTCTGTTATTAGAGTGACAGGAGTGTAAAGATGTTGTCTTGTTCTGCAATTTACTGAAAGCTCGTTTTCAAACAAATGCCTTTTATTTGGAATATCTTCATATTGGTGAAATTCTGAGAGCGTAGGAATCAGTATCTGGCTTTAAGGTATCACTCAGATGTGGTGGGATCAGTAACTTGGTCTGACCAAGATAAAAGAGGAAGAATGCCAAATTTAATCACACAGATCTAGGCTGGAGTCAATGATCTCAGGTGTGTTTAGGTCTTTTCCATCCTAATTGATTCTGTGATTCTGTATTCTGACTACTTCTGGCTGTCTTCTTACCTTGGATAAAAAGTGTCATCCCACTGCCCAATCCAGGATATGCATTTTTTCATTTAAAACACCATGCACTCCTCTAATAAAGAACATCATGCATTCTTCTAAAAAAATACAGGCACAACAAAGACAGCACTGGAAAACAGCAGCCATGCCTTGGCATGTGTGCAATGACTACAGCTCAGACATACACAATTGTTTAATTAGGCTATAAACAAGATAAAATCTACTAGCAGCATTGTCAGCTGGAGTAGTGGCAGAACAGCTGATGCCACAGAGGCACCAGTGGTCAGAGGCAGCTGTTCTGCATAGTGGTCTGGGCTCCAGCCAGCGTTGCCTACCCAACTCCAGCTGTACAGAGCTGCAGAGCAGAAAAGCTGAGGGCAGGGCCACAAGTAACTGAGGCCAGCCTGTCTTCCAGGCCTGCACCAGCCCTGTTTCTACTAATACAGCCTCAAACTCTATCAATAAAAATCAGTCCCAAGTATTTCCCATCTCTACAGCTGGAAGTTTCCCTTCCTGAATCATGGATATAAAGAAATAAAACCTGATATTCTCAACACTCTAAAGAGCAGCTCCTCTCTATTGAAGTATTTTCCTTCATGTCAGAGTGTAATGTAACAGGAACATGAAGGAGCACTCACTAAAAGCAGGACAGTATATATAAGCAGGACAGCTTATATATATATATATAAAATTATATATATATACACATACACACATGACAGTCAACAGGAAGCTCCAAGTGTACTGACTGTATTGAAACCACAACTGTTCAATGAAATCACTTTCATCCATCAAAAAGCATTTTAGTTGAGCTGTATATACTTCCATTAAACTGCTGGAAAATTAACTTTTTTTTTCCACAACAAAATGTGTGGTAGCATGAGCCACAAGTTACATGTCCTTATCAATACCTTTTTTCTTTTCCCCTCAGTATCATGTGACAACGTATCTAGTTTAATCCTTGTATAAAGTTTCACTGGCTTTTGCTGCTGAGCTAGATCTGCACTACTGCCTTCGTAAATCTTCCTGATTTTTCTAATTATGAAAATAAAAGCTAATTGCAGACATAAAATTAATTTGTAGGAAAAAAGTACAGACTAGTTCATACATTTTAATGTAACTGAGTCAAACCTAATTAATTACCTGACCTACTGTGCCCTACTATGGATTCATAACCAGAATGTTCTAGGTGTGTGCCTTTTCCTTGACAGAAATAACTTCCCAGAAGCATCACTGAGTATTTTTAATTACAGTTCCCTTAACCCATGTTTTTTCCTCAGTGTGTGCATGCTTTTCCAACTCCATGCTTATAACTTCTTGAAGAAAGTAACCTGAGCAAACCCAAGGAGTTATGTCCCACAAAGAGCACTAAAATTGTATAATAATTCTAAACATAAAACATGACTGGATCCTATGGCACAACCATGCTTACATTTACAAGAAAGAAAGTACAAAACCTCTTCCTTTAGTCTGCTGACACTGCCATCCTAGATCTGTGAATTATAAAGATCAAGTGGCTGAAGAATTTCAATACTGGTTGATGCATGCATGTGAAAGTGTCTTCAAAAACACACGTCTGCCATCTCCCAAAATAATCCTGACTGTACCTCAGAGCACATGTATCATTGCATGAATAGGCATCATGCATTTGCAAACTTACCTACATCACAGTCGTCTCGATGAAGTCATTCAGCCCTTCAGAGGGAACCCAGTAGTAAGATGAGTACTAGAGAGCAGGTGCTGCAACTGACATTACATAAAAAAAATCAACTGATTGTGATAATGACTAAAAAAATAAAAAAGAAAGAAAAGGTAGGACAGCAGTGACACAGAAATGTTGACTCACTGGCAGAAATTAGGAAAAGAAATACTACCAAAGCAAAGCTTTTTTTCAGCAACTTCATTTTACTTTCAATAATGTTTTAAGAGTCACTTAATACCTGTAGAATTCCATTCAGTCATGACAGAGCATGTTTAATTTTAACCCTTGTGAGTTTACAGCACAAGAAGGTAAGCTGCAAGTATGTTTCAAGAATTTTCTTCATAACAGCTGAGTAGACTAATTCTCTTTAACCAGATTTATTGATAGTGGACATTTTGCTTCACCATTTCAGCAGAAATACAGCATCTATGTACAGAATTATAAAAAGCAAGTCAGACTTTTACATCGATCATCCTCCCTGCACATCACCCTGACTGTTAGAAGAAAAATCCCCATTATTGGTCAAAACTATACAGAGCAAACACCTAGGAAAAAAGTCTTTTTTTTATTCTATGACACTGTGTTAATACAATAAATATACAAAACTTCTGAACTACCCAGACATGCAACAGAGGGACAGAAGAAGTGCATTTGTACAGAACCATGACATTCACCAGGATGGCAGAACATTGTTAGTAATTTACAAAATATACAGACATCCTCAGATAAATAAAAACAACTCCTAAATTACAGATCAAAGACTACTGACACTCCAGTGTTTAAACTTTATACCTTGTACTCTTTCACAATACTACAAAAAGACAACTCAAGTGGGCGCCATACTCTGATTAATAAGAGATCGTAAAATCTAATTTTTGTTAGGTACAAAATATTTTAACAAATCTCAGCCTTCTGTTGTCAAAGCTAAACAAAATTTTCCCTCCCTTTTGGGCTGCTAAGTGTCACAGATTTCTGGTTTAAAGAATTCACGTGTAATGCAACCCTGAATTTCACTCAGAAGGCTTAAATCTGTACATTCAACCCATGATATTACAAATCAACAATTCTTATACACAGAACATTACATATGTTTTCTCAAAGAACCTTCAAACATTTGAGAAAAAAATCTACCTGTCAAATCTAGGTTTTATACCTGATGTGTTTGGGGTTTTTTTCTGGTAATCTATGCTATTATGCAATCCTCAACTTCAGTTAAATTGTAAGGATGATGTGCCTAGGATTCCTATCCAAGAGATACCAAAAGAATTCCCTAAATTCAGATTTAAAAGTAATCCATAGCAGAGTTCCTAGATACAACCCTCAAGTTAAGTTTAAAATATCAAAAGAACGATCTTGATATATAGCTTCTAGAATGATGGTCCCGCAATCTCAGCAGAGAACAGTGGCGTTCATCTGGAAAGCTTTAAAAACATTCCATACAAATTTAAGTTCAATGTTAGCATGTCCACTGTTATGATATTTTAACAGCCTTGTTAGATAGAATATTTAAGCAAGTATATTCATTGTGAACTTCAGCATAGGTGAAACTATGACCTTTTTTTCAAATTCAAGTCTGATTTAAAGAAATCAGTAAATCAAAGGAGACTAATAGAATTCATGCTAACAGTATATTACTGATTCAAGGATTAAGCTGGGGAATATTTTTTTAAATGAGCTTCTGTTATTATGAATACAGTGTATTTAAACAGACTCTATGAAATTCAGTCCACTTTCCGAGCATGGAGGAGCCTCAGAACTTTATGCTATGTTATTAAAGATGATTTACTTTAAGAGCAGAATTAATTTCAGCCACGGTGTGTACTTACACAGGTTGTGGGATGTCCTCTTTCCATTTTTTTGAACAGTTTGAAAAACTGCCTGAGTATTGTATGTAAGTCTCATGAGGCTATCCAAGAATATAAGGTCTTCAAAGGAGAGAAACTTTACTAAGTCCTGACAATATTATATTCTAGAATATTGTAATGGTATGTACCATTATGAATTTCACAGCACCAATCAAACCTCTTAGGCTTCCAATTCAATGAGTTAAAATTTAACTTTATTAAAGATTTCTCCCTTTGCTGAATCAAAATAGTTTAAAAGCTTTTTTACTATAGCTTAAATCACATCACAGAGATGGCTGAGTTAATATTAAAATTCATTCAAGTATCCATTAAATGCCATTGCTTCAAGACCCTGGTTTTAGACAACATTCCTGTTAGAAAATTACATACTGTATATATATGGTGTTTTGGACAGGCAGTTAACAGAGTGACTGTCTGGGCTAGAGATTTAGTACCACTGTTAAACATAAATCTATACTTGAAAAAAAACCCAAACAAAAACTAACCGAAAAAATCCCAAATAAAACAGAAGTATCACTGCACATAGAAGAGGGACAGGGGATATGTGAATACTGAAGTTAAAAATAGCAAATACATAATCATTTAGCTCTGTGATTGAAAATCACCAGTTAACTTCCTTAAACCGAACTATTCTATTACAGAGAATGTTTATGCCCCATAGTAATTTCTCACAGGTAGAGAATACTCCATGGAAATAGATACAAACAAATGCTATAAAGTGGTGCAGGTTAATTCTGGACAAAACACTACTGAAACAAGATCAGGTAACTCAACAGTATTCATGCAAACTTACAGGTTTATATCAAAAGACTTACCTAAAAAAAAGAAAACAAAACCAAACAGGAAAAGAATTTATATTCTGCCTTATTTGTATTTGACCCCCAGCAGCTGCTGAAATTGCAAAAGCAGTAGTCAAACCTAACTGTATCTCTCAGTCAACCCCACTTCTTTATGGCAGAAATAGGGAAATAAGTTCTTGCAAAGAAAAATAATTAATCCGAAATGCTTTCCTAAACTTAAAAAAAACTACTGGAGTGAATTGCTTAAAAAACCTTCCAGATTCTTACTACATTGATTTGATCTTTATATATCATAGTTCATTCTCAGGCCAATTGTTGGAATTATTTATCCTCCATAAAATATGGAAAGCTTTACATTGCAGAACACAACATGTTAAAGAAGGAGAAAAATGGTTTTCTTCTTAAAATAAATAAATCCATAATAAAATAAACCAAATATTTCCCATTTAACCCATGCACAGCTGCAGAAGAGACAAACATGCTGTGTGAATTTTGATCTAGGCATTTACGGAATACAGTGAGTGACTGGAAAATAAAGAGCAGTTGAAGAGAACCGTGGTGGCTTTGTCTCTTTACATCCGGTTACCCTTGAAGGCGTTCTGAGCTGCACTGGTGGCCGCCGTGGAGGCGGCGTTGGCCGCAGCAGTTTGTACAGTTTTGTTGGACATCACTCCCGTGGCAAACTCCTGCTGCGCTTTCTCAAAGCTCGCGCCAGTTGTGCGGTACAGCCCGTGCACCTGCGGAGGGGAAAAGCACTGAGAAAATGGTGCTGCGCTTTGCATATCCTTAGCAGACCAATAGCTAAGTCTCAAACGCAAAGTGGAGCTGTGAGGCGCGGAAATGTGATTTGTTCATGTGTTTGAGAGAATCCAGAGATGAGAACATGGAATTTTTTCCCACAAACTTTTGAATTTTTCATTGTCGTGTTGCCTACACAATTTGACTTGTGGGGGATACCTGTAATTATCTGCAAGTTCAGAGGGGTCTCATCATGTTCACTAAAATGTGTGATGTATATTTGGTAAATTTTTCTCTACAACAATGTTTAGAAACATTTTAGTTGCTCTGACTGGTTACAAGAGTAAGCCACACTCTGACTGAACATTAAAAATTTCAAAATATCCTAATTACACAGTTACACATTTGCAAAACTAGTGTGATAGCTCTGCATAACAACCAGAGGAATAAACACTATGACTTACAAACACTCTTAACAATATGAGATATAACAAAATAAAAACCAACAAAACCAGACAAAAAATCCTGATTAATTTCCAATTACCTGAGTATTAAAATTCAAATGCTATTTGTGACTCAGTTAAGTCCCAAGAAGTTTGTCAAATAATACTAAAAAGACATTTTCATTCCAATGTAGCAGGAAAATTACTGTAACTTTTTTCTCTGTTATAAGTGTGACTATTTCTCATCCGTAAAGATATACCAAGTCATGATATACCAAGATATACCATGAATATAAAGATTTTTGGAATGAATCTGGATGCATACAGTAAGAAAAGTGTAAAAACATATTCCACCATACATTTTTCTTGCTTGTTTCTTCTCATCCGTAGAGTATTTCTACAGAAGACAAGAAAGGACATCTCCAGGCACACACTTAAATTTCTAATTTACTGTGAACAGGTCAAAAAAATTTGTGCATGTGTAAAATCTTTAAACCTAACTGTAGCTGATGTTGAATTACTGGAGTTCTGCCAGCACATCATCATCAGAATTCTCAGTTACATTTACTCAATGACTTACTGCACGTCAGTATCTATACTTAGATCTCCTGGGTGGAAATTTGCTGAAAGTAACCACAGAGAAAGAGTTTATGTCTTTGAGTTTCCATGCTCCTGCATCATTAGCTGGCAATAAAATATTAAAAAATAGAGACAGAGAAATAAAAATCCTTTTCTGAGGTGCTAAGCATCTCTCTCTTCTATTGATTTTAATGGGAATGATTTTGGAAGAGCTGTAACTTAGCAATCACTTGAGTCACACTTCTCTGCGCCTGATGGACAACCTGGCATCTACAGCTACAATCATAGTATCCAGTGCTTTCACCTGCTCCTTTTTGGTGGGGTTACCTCCCAGGTTCTCTAATTCAGAGCTAGCCTTCCCTGTTTGCAGAAAATACCTGCACTGTACAAACAGCATTTTGTAACTCCACAACAGTATAAGCAAAACTGTACAATTGTTAATAGGTAAGGCTCACCTTGAAGGATGTAATTTAATCCCCACTACTTTGTGAAAGAGTACTTCTCTCAAGACAGAAAGCAAAATCCAAATCAAACATAGGAAAGAGGGGAGTAATATGTAACTTACCTTTTTAAACATAACTAGTGAGATAACAGCAGATGCTGTGAAAAGTGCAGCTATGATTATCATCATAATGCCAACAGGAATACTCTTATTAAGTCCAGTAAGCGATGAAATCCACCCACTGAAGGAAGGAGAAAGAAAAAATTTTACTAGTATAGCACATTTAATCAAAGATATCCCCACCAAAGAAAATGTTATAGCCTCCTGGTTCTGAACCATTTTAAGTATTTTTGAAGAAAAATCATGGGAATTTTACATAAGCATATTTTGGTTCTATGATATGCTTTTAAAGTTTAATTTCAATTTTTTCACAGAAAATGCAGTGAAACTGTATGAAAAATTGTGGTAATTATTATTGTCCTTGAGCAAAATTGTGGAGAAATTAGAGAGCTGTTTCTCAACTTCTTGAGGTTTTTTGTTATACTGTCATTTCAGATTGATTCAATACTACATGAATTCACAGATGAGAAAATATCCCTAAAAAGATAGTTTCTAACTTCCATAAATACAGATCAGGAAAATACCACACATACACAGCTTCTATGTGAAGACTCATTTAATTGTATCCACACAGTGATGCTTTCTCAACTGAGGTTAATATAATTTTTTTAAGTAGAGAGCATCAAATGAACTAATAGAAAAAACTGCTTTGTAAGTATCGACTTCAAGCATTTCCCTATTCTTCAAAATTGAAACACCAACAGACACCAACAGTTTCAGACCTGAAAACTAAAAAAGCAGGTTGCCTTAAGAACAAAACACCATGCATTAAGATGAAAATTATTTTTCCCCATTATTAAAAAAAAAAAAGGCAAAAAATTATGTAAATCCAAATCTTTAAACTTTCCCCTACCTGCTTCACACTGCTTTGATACCTTCTATATCCCACTGTAATCTACCACAAAACCCCAAAATCTGAACTGCAGTTAGGATTTTCTGATGATCTGGCTACTTTCAATACTCCTTCCCCAACTACGCTTAAAAGCACACTTCCCAGACTTGGATGAATAAGCAATAGAGGATTCCAGAGCAAAAATAATAAAGCAGGATCTCTCCTTAGATAACAATACTAAAGCAATACTGTTTTGTCTGCCTTGCATATATTTTGAGGTTTGCAGCAAAAAGCATTGACAGAGGAGAGTGTCATTACCCAAATACAGCACTGCTACTCATGACTCTTCACGTTACCAGCTGGCTACTACAACCTTGCTTTTAGGTAATTCCTTTATTTCAAGGAGAGTGACGGATTCACCATAGTTTCTCCTTGTAAAATCTAAATATTAGACCTCGAAGACTCAAATAAACTATAATATACATACAAGCTTCATGTAAAAGCTTATATATTTGCAAACATTTAAAAGAAAGATCAACTTATTACAGAATATGGATGTGACTCAGATAAATGTACTTTTCAAATAATATCAAAGATATACCACTATATTCACCCAAATGCCTTGTTAACTCATTCTACACATTTCACCTATAAATTTCTCAGTAAGTAAGAAGTCTATAAATAAAATTAGAAATACCTAACAATAAAAAAATACACAAACAATATATTATTGATGTCTAAATTTTTGCTTTCCTGTACCTTAAATACAGAACAAGTAATAACTCCTTACACCACCAAAATAGAGGAGGTAGTGTATGAAAGAGTAAGTTCAAAGTGGTTTAAATTGAAGGATAAAATCTTGACCAGCCTAGTAACAGAAGCACCTCACATTCTTTGGATGCATTTCACCCAGTTCTCCTAGTTAAGAGCACTCCAGCAATGCTTTCTTTTGAGAGTTAAATGTAACATTCCAGTGAACACAAGATTATTCCTTTGAAAACACAGACTGTATTGTAGTTTTTACTTCAAATATGAGTGTTTGTCTTACAGACAGTACATCACTACGGCAAGCAGAATACTCACCAGTTTCCCCATCTTTGAAATCCTGCAGCTTGAAGTACATGTACAGCAAACTGACAGATATATACAAAGAAGAACACAAAGAACCTGAATGAACTGTCACTCCTGAAAGAGGTGGGGGGAAAAAGATTAAAGCAGACAGAAAATTCATTATTGTTATTCATATTCTGTAGTACCAATCTAACGTTTTTCTGCATTAACTAGAGGAAAAGTACTTTCATTTATCAAGTGACCTGAAGTATCAGCAATTCTGTGGTTTTTAGTGTTTATTTACAAGAGCTGCACTTCCTTCTTTAATATAGCGATTTTGCCACCTACATCTCTAAGAAAGGTGAGAATAGTTGTATTCAGCCCAGAGCATGGCCTCTTCAACTAACCATTTAAGTTTGTATAAAGAATTCTACTCCACTTTCATAGTGAAGTTCACAGTGATGGTAAGAAGGGAAGAGAATATTTAACTTGTGAAAGGAAATAAGATCTCATATGGAATTACTGAAAACACATGGCACACCAATATAGAGAAGCAGCTGTTATTTTAAGTAAAATGTACAAAATACGTTTGCTGTTTAAATTACTAAAATGCCAGCCTTACAAAGACTGAACAAAAAAAAAAAAAACCCAGCCAAATATAAATGTACAGGCAAAATTTCAACGAAGACTCAACTTACTACTGTCAAAACTATGAATCATATGATATGCTTGCTACTAGAGTTCTTAAGAAAGTAGAAATCATTTAGTTAAGTTACAGAAAGAGATTCTGCCCTTAACAGCTCTTCCTGCAGAAGGGAGTGAAAGTAGAGTTTTCCTTCCTCAACCAACCAATTTTCCCTAAAAAAAGCTATGGATTTACTAGACAAGAAATGTAAGTTGAACTATACAATTACTCAAAGATTTGTAGGTGTAAGAATACCTCCTTGATTAGCAAAAAGAAACACTTCCTGTTGTCTAAGTGTTAACAGTTAATTGCAACTTCTGGCCATCAATCTTTTAATGCAAGAATAAGAGTATTTTAACTGAGAACATCCTGAATTACTTCAATGTAAAAAGAAAAAACAAAAACCAAAAAACCCTTTAGGAGTACAGGACTTGAAATCTCTACATGCTGATCTTCACTAAGAAAAAGTTTAATTTTGCATGCAAACACACCATTCTATTCTTAATCACTCACCTCATGCTTCTGAAGTTCACAAAGATTACTAAGCCCAGGAAAAATACTAGTTTGTTTACTATATACCTGCTCTACTAATTCTTAAGAATTAATTCAGAAGGCTATTTCAATTACAGATACTGTAGGTGTCTATCACTTAAAAATACAAGATTTTAAAAATTGTTATTTATGAAGTTCATTCAGGAAGCAAAAAAATTAAGACACTATTGACTACTAACCTACTCAAATTCTTGTGTGAAGAGACAGATTTAATGAGAGAGAATGTTCTTTGCAACTGTTACCAGCCCTTATTAACAAAGTTAAGTATTTCCAAATATTGTGTCTGTGGTAAAAATGCTAAGTATTTTAAAGAATATTCCATTATATTACTAACTATTGGCATCTGTATTTCAAATTCAACAACCGAATTAATGGCAAACATACTCTTTGTTTCTAATGAAAGCACTTTCAAGGATTATCATCATGATAATCAAGCAAATTCTGGAATGTTAATGCATTTTGACAAGTCTTTAAATATCCTAAGTCAAGCTAAAGTTTTTACCTGAAAGCTCCATAAAGTGGTCTGTACCAGCAGACAAAAGAACAAGGGGTAAAAAGCAAGAACCAGAGAATACTCAATCCAAAATCAACCCCTCGCGTAGCATCAACGTAAAACCAGGCCAAACATCCAAAGATATTAAGAAACAGTGTCACTGTATGGACTGTAGAAGCAAAAGCAAAATTGTCTTAATTAAGTTATGTTTAAACAATAAATTATTAAAACCACTAAAGTTACACCCGAACTTTTAAACATTTTAAACATTTTAAGAAAAAATCAGCATGCTGACAATACCAATACCCTCTCAAAGCCTTCTGTAATAAATGGATTTTTATAGTTTTCTAAATTTCAGGTAAATCCTGTATTCACAAGTGAGAGCACGCTACATGAAAATTCAAGTACCACCAGCTACCTGGCAATATCTTGTCATAAAAAGAAAACACTTTCAAACATTAAATTAAGAAAAAAGAGGTTTCGACAGCTGCAATAATTGATTTTTTCTACAGTAATAACTGAATACAAATATTTATGAGACTACTGAATATTTTTTGAGAGAAAGCTTAAAAATCACATAAAGTGCATCACAAAATAGACACTGTACATATTCAAATTTGAAAACAAAAATTTCCCAAGTAATCTTTCAACAGAAAGTTCTTTGTCTTCCATATAATAAAACAAAAAAACCCACTTACTAAGAATGTTCCTCAGTAAAACGCAGTGTGCAAGAAGCTGATCTAGAGGCTTTAATCTATTTTGTATATTCAAAAATTTCTTAGCACACTGGTCTTTCTTAGAACATCTGCCTTTTTGGTGGTCTGTGGTTAGCTCAATACTATTAATTTTCTCATTGGCAGACCTTGTTACACATTAACTATTCAATTTCTACTAAAGAAAATGCATTTGAATTATGACTTCACTTTTTATTTCAATTAAGTTTACTTCTTAGAACAGAATAAGGCAATATTAAGAAACATTACAACTACTACCTTCATGCTATCTGGCACAGAAGTTAGTTCTGCTAGACTTCAAAGATGAACATGAATTTCTCTCTTTTTTCAGCAATAACCAGTGATTCAGGAAGGATTTTGCTGCCTCAGAGAACAATTTCTTTCCTTGTGGATCAGGATAAAGTAGGGTATTTGTAACTGCACAAACTGCTCCTGACAGCAATGATTTTTATTTTATTTAAGTTCAGAGCAACATTTTAGTCATTCTGCTGGATAGTAAGGTTAAAAGAACAGGCAAGATACTAAAGATTCTGAAAAAGAGAGTCCGGAAACTCTTTGGTGCTGTCTTAATTATGACTTGAGTTCTAAATCAACACAGTGGGAAAAACCTCTTAAAAGCTAGATGCACAGATCATTGCACGGAAGACTGATGAAACGGAAAACATTTCCTCAGATAAATCATATTTTCCTGTAAGAGTAGCCAGAATAAAAACACTTTGTTCTTTTAAATAAAAGGCAATTATTGCACCTACATATCTTAGCACTGGCAAAACAACTAATTTCAGAATTTGTGTGTTTATGCCTCATAAAGCAAAAGAAAATATAGAAATCCCAGTTTCTGCCTTCATTTGACAAGTACAAGAAAGAGGTATTCTCTCTTTTTCTACTCAATACTGGAACACAGGGAGACCTATATGTTACAAGAAATACTCGACCTCTGGTGGAGCCTGAACTTTCCAAAATTATTTTAATAACTGCAATTGTGGTAACAGGACAAGTTTTAAAAAGAGTACCATCAGTGCAGAAAAGGGTGAAGCATCTTTATTTTATCAATCACAGTGGACAAGGCAGAAGAAACAAGTGTGGCATGTGCACACTTGTTCAATCCAGCATTGCTCCAGTCAAAAGACAGCCACCCAGTGAAGGCAAAATTAATCCTACAAAGATGGTGTAGAGCATTCTTTGCCTACAAAGGATAGTTTTAACATGGATTGATTCTTCAGCTAATTGACACTATTTCTTAAAATAGGGTGAAACAATATTAAGCCTTTGCTATAGATTAAAACCGTATTAAACTGTATAAAACTATATATATTAAAGCAAATGGATATTTTACATCTTGAACTCAAAAGTCTATTAACACTAATTGTGAGACTTATTCCTTAACATATAAGCTGATTTTAAAAAGAGTAAAATTATTTCTAAGTTAATATATGGTCAAAGTTCATTTTACTGGAGAAACTTACACCAGACAATTGCAATAAATTAGAACCAAATTGCCCTAGCATAATCCTCCTTTTTTTCTGTGGAAGCTTTTATGATGTAATTCAATACTTTTAAAACTGAAGCTAACATAAAATTTTGCTTCAATATTTGGCTTCTGGATTTAAAATAACTTTCATTATAGAAGTTCCAAAAGTCAAAGTAGCAGGTATGTATTACCAAGTTTGAATAGGTACTTTATTTGTCTTAAAAAGAAAATACTTACACATCCACAAATAGTACATAATCTTTACTGTCTTCTGGAATTCTACAGGAATGTCTACTGAAAAATCCTGGTAAAAACAAGGACCTACAGGAAAATTCTCAGGAAGAGGTGGCCAGTTATTTTTTCTACCTGCAAAACAGAAAATTAAAATAAAAGGCCTTTAAAATCTAGTTTCAGTCTCTGTACACTTGAAAGACATTTGAACTTGTTTAAACTGTTTAATGCATGAGTTTCTCAAGTGGATTGATAACTTGGGCTATCAAAACCCAAAAGTTTTAAGAGCAATCCTCAACATAAACTTCAGAAATTAAATACAATTAAGTGTAGCCAGGTCAAGTAAAGTACAATATTTTATCTACATAAAAGACTGAGCAGGCATCTGACATTTCCTAAAAAGTAAGAGAATTTTTCACAAAACAAATATGGACAGAAAAACAATTTCTGAGAAGTCCTTGACTTTTAAATGAGTATTTCCCTAAAGTCCTGCCATACTCACACAGTCTGTTGAAGACAAAGATAGGGGACCAAAAAGCATTCTTTATTTTCAGAATCCTGATATTTTTAGTGTCAAAGTATCTGTAGTTTTCAATATGATTTCCTGTCTAAACTTACCTAAAAGGCAAGAAGTCTCAAGAAAGACAGATACTGAAATGGTCTTTAAGTACCTTTTCCTAACAAGAACATGCCCTAGAGCATCACTGTATTTTGATACAGTTGTGTGACAGAGTGAGGACACTGCAAAGGACACAAGATCAGACACTTGGATTTCCTGTATGTTTATCTGATCACAGGCTAGAGTATACATTCTGCTGAACACAAGTCATACCAAGCACAGACTCGGAGATTCCACTGAGACAATCACTGCAACAAACCTTTGCCACAGCATTTCAAACTCTGGATGCAGGAGATATATTAATCACCATGTGACCAAATGAATTAGTTGAAATAGGCTGCAGCACACTTTTATTAGCTCTAATACAATGCTGCACAGAACCTGAGCAGAGATGGCCAAAGGCATCGAGCTAAGGTGATGTACCAGCTCAAAGATCTTTTGCTGTAGTAAATTAAGACAATGTATAACAACAGTGCCCTAGATGTGCAGCCAGCATCTAAAAGGCAAATGAATGCAAATAGCTAGAGAATTTCAAAAGATCCTGTTCTCCAGTCAAGACCACTCTACAGTGTTTTCACAGGTGTCCAAATTAGTGTGCATGTCCCTGGGATCTAGAAATGCAATACATGGAATAGTTCAAAGTTGTGCCAGAGTAGGTTCCCAACAGACATCAGGAAGCATTCCTTTACCAAGAAAATAGTCAAACACTAGAATGGAGGAGTGGTCAACATCCTCAGCCTGTCAGTTTCAGGGCATATGAACAATGCCCTTAATAACATGCTTTAACTTACTGTTACTGAAGTGAGCAGGCAGCTGGACTATATGACCATTGTCAGTAAGGAGGGCAGCAGCAACAACCAAAGTTTGGGGGTGAGCGTTATATCAAGCTGTCCAGAGGTTTCTTGAGCTCAGGGACATCTGAACAGCAGCCCAAAGCCCTGTCAGGACCCAGAAGCTCTCCTTAACCAGTCAGGCATGGAGTGAGCACTACCAGGAGCAGTGTAGGAGATTTAATTGGCTTTAGTGACCAAGGACAGGAGTGACCAGGACAAGGTGCATCAAAAAGATGTAGTGTGGCAGTTTGTGCAGCAGGGCGAGCAGGGAGGGTGCTGCAATCTGCAGGCAGGTCCATGCCTTAGGTAAGTGCTATGTGCTCTAGGTCTCTGCCATAATGGTGGGCACTTGTCTCAGAATCAAAACGAGTGTGTCTACTGAGACAGCCCTGGAGAAGTCTGACTGACACATCCACTCAGGGAACTGGTAAGGAAAGAGACACAAGTACAAGTGGTAGCTTGCAATGGATGCACAGATACTTCTCCTGGAGAAAACGCTTGTACCTGCATGAAATGTGCATAGTTTGGTGAACTGTTGCAGAAGGTGGACAAATTGCAACAGGCTGCAGTGTTAGAGGGACTGAAATGGAGACAGAGAAATGGCTTCAAAACCACACACCTACAATGGAGACACATCTAAGGTGTGAGACACCTTAGATCCTGATGACCCAGAAATACAGAGCTCAAGTCCAACCTCTACGCTCTAACATCCACACCAAAACAGATATGATACTTTAAAGGCTTTAGATGTCCATTACCAAGTCCAACAAGGGGCATCTGGACCAGCAGCACACAGTCATTACTGTAATAAGAAACGCTGAGTAACTGTGGCGGGTGACTCTCTTAGAGTCACTGAGACACCATCTACCAGCCCAATCAAGAGTCACAAGAGGTAATGCTGCCTACCAGGCACTAAGATCCATGATGCTGCCAAGAGGGTAGCCCAACTTGTCAAGAGCATGGACCACTACCTGCTATTACTTTCTCACATGGGTACAAATGATACCACAAGCCAAAAAATAGGCAGGATCAAGGAAGACTATAAAGCGCTGAGTGACAGGCAGATAGATATCTTTATATATATATCTAGGCAGATAGATATCTATCATAGATATCTTTATATATATATATCTATAAAGACAAGTGACAAACACTGGTGCCAAGTCATCTTCTCATCTATCTTCCTGGTCACAGAAACAGGGACAGCCAGAAGCAGCCACACTGTGCAGATCAGTATCTGGCTTCCTGGCTGCCATCAATGGCTTTTGGCTTTTGTAACAATGGGTTGTGCTTAAATGATTGTAACCTGTTAGGGAGGAATGGGATCCACTTGCTTAAAAAAGGGCAAGAGAATCTTCGGCCGCATGCTGGCCAGTTTGGTGAGATGGACTTTAGACTACAGGACTCAGGGGGTGCGGTCCAAAGTGGCTATCATTCTATTGCTTCCTTCTACGGAGGAAGTCATGTCAAACAGTGCAGCAACAGATGTTTCTTGACTGCTTCTCAGGATGAGAATCACAGGGCAAAGGGCACCAAGGGTGTTCATGGTTACAATGAATCCTCTTACACTCCATCTAGGGAATCTGGATGCTTGATTACCTCTCTGAAGTGCCTGTACACAAACACACAGCAGCATGGGGATTAAACAAGAAGAACCAGAAATCTATGTGTAGTCACAAGGCCACCATCTCACTGCAATTTCAGAGATATTTTAGGATAGCTCACGTGACTGGAATAGTGTCATGCATGGCTGTGAATTTCTTAGAAAAGACAGGCAAGGTGGTGGAGTTGTTCTTCATGTAAGAAAGCAACTGAATTTTATCAAGCTCTATTCAGGGGCAGACGAATGAATTGACAGTTTATGGGTGAGAATTAAGGGACAGGCTAATATGGGCGATACTGTTGTGGGTGCTTACTTATAGGCCACCTGATGAGCAGGAGGAAGTAGATAAGGCTTTCTACAGACAGCTGGCAAGCGCCTCATGGTCATAGGCCTGATCCTCCAGGGGACTTCAACGATCCTGGTATTTGTTTGCAGGACAACATGGCCCAGCACACATGGTCCAAGAAAATCCTAAAGATCACTGAAGATAATTTTTTGATGCATGCAGTAAAAGAGCCAATGAAGAAAGATGTGTCGCTGTACAATTGTCTTGGGTCGATTTCATACTCTATTCCCTAATCACCTGCTTTATTCCCAGAAATGGCTGCTGTAGTTTTAAGATAAATCAGGGGGAGGGGTGTGGAGCCTTGGGCTCCTGCATAGGTTTTACTCAAAGCCTCTCTCCAGAGCGTGCGGCTGTGGTACAGACTGGGACATCCTTGCTTTCACTAGATTAGTTTGTGCTAGCTTAAGCACGAATTTTGTTTTTATTCCTTTCCCCTAGCCTGGAGGCTGCAGCAAGAATCCTTTTAGCAGCTTTTTGGTTTTTTTCTTTAACTGATTCTGCTGCGGTTTTGGTCGGAGATCTGAATCGCCGAGACAGTGGACAAGCAGGGGGCTGCTCTGAGCCCAAGACCTTGGGAAAAAAGGCTGAGCCAACAAGAGAAAGGCCACCAAAATCCCCTAGCTTCATCTGCTGCGAGGGGGACACCAACACCACCAACGCCAGAAGTTCAACAGGTTCCCATCTCTTTTGCCTGAGTTGCCATGTGAACTCCTTTTTCGCCTTCCCTAAGACAAAGGGGCCAGCCACCATTTTTTGCCTTCCACACCACACCTCCAGGTGAGGGTTGAGGGGTAAGGTTCTAAAATTTAAATATCTAGCATTTATTCTTTTTTCTTCATCAATCTTTTTTCTCTGCCTTGTGGGCAGGATGCTTTGTTTATAAACATGTTTTTTTCACTTTCATCCACTGGCTTTCACCTCTCATTGGCTAAAAGGGATTACTGAAGCCCTTCTCTTTAGAGGAAACACTCATTCCAGAGCATTTTCTCCTAAAATTTGCCTCTAAACCAAGACAATGATCAAACCAGGAGGGACTGGTTGAGGATGTGATGGCTGAGGCCAGTCTTGGCTATAGCAACCATGAGATGGTGGAACTCAAGATCCTGTGTAGAGGAGGTAAAGCAGCAACCAGGACTAGAATCCTAAACTTCCAGAGAGCTAACTTCAACCCCTTTAAAGACCTGCTTAGCAGAATCTCATGGGTTAGGGCTCTAGAAAAGGGGGCCCAAGAAAGCTGGTCAATATTCAAGTATCACTTCCTCAAGTCCAGCGCATCCCCATAAGCAGGGGGGCAAGAGGATTGCAAGGGCAATCAGGAAGAGGGGGCAAGAGACTTGCATGGATAAGCACGGTGTTTCTGGTAAATTTCAAACACGAGAAAGAAATTCATGGGATGTGGGAAAAGCAGCAGGTCATATGGGAGGACTACAGGAACATCAGAGTATGCAGGAATGCAACAAGAAAGAACAAGGCCCACTTGCAATTAAGTCTGTCAAATGATATCAAGGACTACAAGCAGGACTTCTACAAGTACACTAGCAGCAAAAAGAAAACTAGGGAAAATGTGGGGAAAAAGCCACCCTCCACCATCTTTGAAAAATCACAGAAAACAGGAACAGGGCCTCATGACTGAAGGACAGCCAGTGTTACTCCCATCTTCAAAACTGGCAAGAAGGAGGGGGATCCAGGAAACTGCCAGCCAGTCAGCCTCATCTCCATCCCTGGAAAGGTGATGGAACAGAACATTCTGGAGGCCACCACCAAGCAGGCAGAAGAAAAGAAGGTCATCAGGAGCAGTCAGCAGGGATTCCCCAAGGGGAAACCATGCTTGACCGATCTGACAGCCTCCTGCGATGGCAGGGCAGGATGGGTAGATGAGGGGAGAGCAGTGGTTGTTGTCTGCCTTCACTACAGCAAGGCTTTGGACACTGTTTCCCGTAACATCCTCACAAGTAAGCACAGAAACGTGGTTTAGATGAGTGGACAGTGGGGTAGACCAAGGGCTGGCTGAATGGCAGAGCTCAGAGGGTCAGGATCAGGGCAGCAGAATCCAGTTGGAGGCCTGTAGTCAGTGGTGCTCCCCAGGGATCAGTATTGGGTCCAGTCTCACTCAACTTGTTTATCACTGGCCTGGATGAAGGGATCCAAGGTACCCTCAGCAGGTTTGCTGATGATACAAACTGGGGCAGTGGCTGATACACCTGAAGGCTCTGCTGCCTTTCGGCTGGACCTTGGCAGGCTGGAGAGTTGGCAGAGAGAACCCTAATGAGGTTCAACAAGGGCAAGTGCAGGGTCCTGCACCTGGGGAGGAACAACCCCCAGTGCCAGCACAGGCTGGGGCTGCCCCACTAAAGAGCAGCTCTGCGCAGAAGGACCTGGGAGTCTTGGTGGATCACGAGGTGACAATGAGCCAGCCCAGTGCCCTCGTGGCCAGGAGGCCCGGTGGGATCCTGGGCTGCATTGGGAAGAGTGTGGCCAGCAGGTCAAGGGAGCTGATCCTCCCCCTCTGCTGGGCCCTGGTGAGGCCACATCTGGAGTGCTTTGTCCAGTTCTGGGCTCCTCAGTACCAGAGAGACAAGGAGCTCCTGGAGAGGGTCCAGCGAAGGGTCACAAAGATGATGAGGGGTCTGGGTCTCAATCTCTTACGAGGAAAGACTGAGGGAGCTGGGCCTGTTTAGTCTAGAGAAGAGAAGACTGAGAGGGGATCTCATCAATGCATATAAATATCTCAAAGGTGGGTGCCAAGAGGATGGTGCCAGACTTTTCAGTGGTGCACAGATACTAGACAAGAAGTAATGGCAATAAACTAAAACACAAGAACTTTCACTTAACATGAGGAAGAACTTCTTTACATTGAGAGCACTGGAACGGGCTTTGTGGAGTGTCCCTCTCTGGAGACCTTCAAAACCCACCTAGGATGCATTCCTCTTCCTGTATCACCTGCTCCAGGTGACCCTGCCTTGGATGAGATGATCTCTCATCTCATCCAAGGTGACCGGGTGGATGAGATGATCTCCAGAGTCCTGCCTTGTGACCCTGCCTTGGATGAGATGATCTCCAGAGTGAGATCTGCTCCAGGTGACCCTGCCTTGGATGAGATGATCTCCAGAGTCCCCTTCCAACACTATTCCAATCACTATTCTGTGATTCATTGTATGTCCCTTCCAACTGCAAATATTTTATTCTATTCTACAAAATCCCCTGACAACTTGAATTACTAAGGAATTATGCAATTTGGAATCGTAACACTGCATATTCAAAAAAAAGACCAGCATGTGTAAAAGTAAAACAGAACTGTAGATAAAAGTGAAATGACCAGATAAAGTCAACCTTATACACAGTGGTTTGCTTTGTTGGGTTTTGGGGTTTTTTTGAACTTTAGTCTGAAGTTCTTCCTTTTGAAAAGGAATATTCCCATAGATGTACTTCTAGCAAAGCAACTTCAGTTAAGAGGATGTAAATCTTCTCCCACGTGTGAAACTGCTGTAAAAAACTGCTGATTTTGCACAGCAAAGAGTTTGTAGCATACAAAAAGTCTAATAAAAGATTAATAATAGAACAGATCTTTCTGCTACTTGTGTAGAATGTTTGTAACACAGCAAAAGAAATTAAATGTTTCAAACCAGAAAAGTTCTCATACACCTGTACATACTGACAAATGAGAAATCGAAGAGATGTTACTTTAAGAAGTTAGTTGTACTTCATCTCAAAATGCTCCATTTTTATTCAGTAGTATTACTCAGATACTAATCTAGAATAAAAATAGAAGAGAATAATAGATAGAAAAGAACAACATGCTACAGAGGCCACATTTAAATTTTTTTCACTGAAAATCTCAAAGGACAGTGCAGTTTATTCACTGTATGCATCTTCTCAATGCAGATAAACTTCCTTTTCCTGAAGACATTACAAAAATCTCTCTTCAATCTGCTTCACAATGTCACTGTAAAATTAGAAGTTTCTAAGGAAAAATGACATTTCTGAAATTTAAAGTATCTTTTTCATGCATACCCCCTTGCTGATTGAGACTCTGCATTTCCCTTTCTCTGCGATCTAGTTCAGCTGCTTTTCTTTCCAGTTCTTCTTGACGCTTTAGCAGTTCTGCCTGGGCCAACGCATGCTCCTGAACAAAACAAATATCACCAGATATTGACAAAAAGTATGAATATGGCATAAATATTCCAAGTCTTTTCACTACAATTAGGCATCTCCATTTATGAAGACTGACCCAATATAGCACAAATTCACATATTACCAATTACTTAAAGGAAGTATTAATTTTAATCTGGAACGAAATACTTATTTACAAAACACATTATTCCAGAAGCATATTTAAATAATTATGATTAAAAGGAACCTAGTGCCTAGAAGTTGCAGACAAACCTTTGCTATTTGCGTGTAGGAAGATGGTTCTTCTGTTGGTTTCATTATTGCTGGCTGGGTACTGGGTACATTAGGCATTTTCACATTTCCTGGAGGAGGCTAAGAAAACAAAAGACAATTATAGGGAAACATTTTCCTATTCTAATAAACTTCTTTTCATTATATCTGTAAGAACCAATTTAGACGTTTTAAAGGAAGTGCTACTGATACAAATTGAAAACTTGAAGTGCTGCTTGCAATATTTACAATCTTTAGAAAAAAGACATCAACTGAGTTCTGTGGTGCAGCTTATCTTGCACTACTTTCAATTAACACCCAAAAAATTTTAGGAATTTGCAGCCTTTAGGAGTCATCTATTCATACTCTGAAACACAACGTAATTTATTAATAATGTCTTCCAGAGCTTCCTACTTAACAAAGGCTTATATCACCCGGCTAACTATGGAAGTAATGTACCATATGAAACTTCCAAATTTAAGATCCATAATGTATTGCTTGACTATTCTACCAATTTTTGCTAGGCATCACTCCAGAATTTCTGCTAGGTTGATACATGTGTTAAGAATATAATTCCAGCAAAAGTTGGATTTCAGCCATTGTATTCAGAGGATACAGACTGTTGCTGAAATGTATTTCTTTCATTAAGTACAGAAAAAAGTGCATGTTTTTCATACTACTGTGTTTTCATACTTACTTAGCTTCATAACGTGTGCACAGGCAAACAAAGTTGTAGTGATCAAAACAATCTTAAATGCTCGAAGTTCAATACGGCTTTAATGTGTTTTTCCAGGTTACTATTCAAAGATCACAACAATGCACAATAGGCACAGGTACTGTAAATTATCTACGATAGATTAAGAACCTAGTGAAGAAAGCATCATGATCATAGAGCATTTCAGGTTGAAAGGGACCTATAAGGATCATGGAGTCCAACTCTATGCTTAAGTTGGTTAAGCAGGACTTTCCCCTCATGGACCAATTCTGGCTCTGACTAATGACTGTATTGTCTCTCAAGCGTTTTTTCCCTTGCTAAGAATAACCTTCTCCATAATTTTACCAGGCATTGGAGTGAAACTTATTGGCCTGTAACTGGCAAAGTCTTCCTTCTTAGTCTTCTTGAAAACTGAGACAACATTTGCCAGCTTCCAGTCAACTGGAACCTCTCCAGTCTCCCATGACCATTGAAAAATAACATGGAGAGGACCCATGATATGATCAACCAGCCCTTTCAGTACACAGGGACAAATTCCATCAGGCCCCATTGACTTACATGCATTCAGCTGGAGCAGTAAATCTTGAACAACTTCAGAGTTTACAAAGCCTTCAAGTCACAGGACTACAAGGGTCCCTGGCTGCATCAGTGGTGTTACAGATAGAGGTAAAAAAGGTATTAAACATCTCTGCTCTGTCCACATTCCTAACTGTGAGGTGACTGACCTCATCAAGTAATGGACCAATATTATCCCTGAACATCCTTTCACTGTTGACCTTTTTAAAAGGCCATTTTGTCGTCCACCACAGTGTTGTTCAGCTTGGATGCTCATCAAGCTTTAACCACATAAATCTCCTCCCTGCAGTGGCAAACTGCATCTCTGCAGCCCTCCTACATCATTTGTCCTTGCTTTCAATGTCCAAACACCTCCCATTTTTATTTAAGTTCTAGAAAAAGATCCCTGCTCAGCCAAGTTGGCTTTCTGACTCACTTCCTTGAATTACAATACTTTGAAATTGCTTGGTCTTGGGCTCTTAAAAGATGGCTCTTTAAAAAATTACCATCATGCTTTTTAAACTCAGTTTGGTCTAAGTCTTCCTGCCAAACTAAAGTACTTATTTTTACAACCCTAATCAAAGCTGAGAAGCAAAAGGAATACGACAGCTACTTACAACGAAACAAACAGAAGTATTCACATGCCTTGGAAAATCATCTAGCTGCCAAAATAATGCTTAACAAAAAACCCTGCAAAACATAGCTGCACAGTCTGAGATTTTCCTAGAAGTGAGAAGCACTGAAGTTGTATCAGTGTACTCTCAAGCTCTAGCATTGTGCTCACAACCTTAGCTGCATCCAAAAAAGCTTAATCAGATGTGGCCCATGTCAGGGGAAGCAATTCTGCCCCTCCTCTCTGCTCTCGTGACATCCCAACTGGATCACTGCATCCAGTTCTGGGGCCCCCACTCTAAGAAGACCATGGACATAGTGAGTTCAGAGGAAAGATACCAAGATGATCAGAGGAAGGGGCACCTGTCCTGCAAGGACGGGCTGAGAGAGTTGGGTTTGTTCAGCCTGGAGAAGAGATGGCTCTGGGAAGACCTTATAGTGCCTTCCAGTACCTGAAAGACAGCTTGAGCTGGGTGCCGCTTGAGAGAAACCCTAGAACAAAGAAGTCCCTAGGCTTTTATACCTTCACAACCTATGAATTAATTCTCCACATGTTCTTTATGAATCCTGCATATGCCTTTTGGTCCCATATGATTTTTGATGTGGGGCCCACTAGTTCTTTATAGAATTCTTTATATGTAGCTGTCTTTATCTGGACAGATTGCGACTTCAGCTGACAGTTGCAGCTTCTTAATCTTTCCGTTTGCACTTGTCTTAGAGGCTCCCTTCACAAAATTAAGTAACAGTTAAAGAATAGTTCAACTTCCCAAGGTGAAAGTTTGTAGTTTTCAGCCAAAGGTTTCAGCAATAGTCAGTTTAAAAACAATCAGAATACAGTTTAAAAAATTCATCTAACTAAACTTGTTTTCAACAGGTGACTGGGGATAGGTGTTCAAAAGAAGTTCTCTCTTTAATTGATTTTCTCATACAGGTGAAGTTTATTTATTCGGGACAGGTTAAAACTTCCAGAAGAAGCCAGGAGCGGATGATCAGTTTGGTTTCTTACAGACTTCTGTGTTTTTCTGCTGTGTTTAGATCTAAGATGGAAGGATAGGGAGCTATCCTGGAATTTACTGGACAAAAAAGTCCATTGAAATACATCTCTTGAAACAACAGAAAGTCCAACTCCACTAATGATTTTTTCCCCATTTTTTAATGCAGCAATTTGGAATTTGTTGCTACGTGCATTATTATGTATAGGTATATATGGGTATGTAGGCATATAGGGTATATAGGCTTATCTATATACACAGAGTGCTCAGAGTTCAGAACTTAGAAGCAGGAAGAGATTAAAAGCTTTCTTTAAGGTAATTTCATTAAACGATGAAGCAGAAATATTAACTGTATAATCTAATCTTCATTGCTGATCTTCAGAAACATGACAAAAGATACAATGTAATCTCCATGGTGACTGTTGGAGCTGGAGACAAAGGATAGCCAAGGATACTTAATCTGAAATTTACACAATTCCCTAATTTTTTTTTTTTTGGTTTAACAATCAAAATAAGACAGATTTTGAAATCTGATAAACATAAAGAAAAAAAACCCTAACAAAACTCCTGATTTCTCATGTTAGATACTAAGGTGGTGACATATGCAACCTAAAATCTCCCATGCCTACCTGCTCTTCTCTGTATGTCTTACATGTTACCTTCCTACCACTGAAGGCGAAGGATGAAAAAAATGTCAAGGCACAAAAATACCAGAAGTAAACAAAATAAGGAATACTGATAAAAAGTAGGATTTACTTTTTTTTTCCCCTGTCCCATCCTGTATCCAAAAAAGACCGGTAGGAAGCAACTCACTTGACAAAGGGAGCATAACTGAGATAACGTAACAAATATTAGTATTCAGTTTGAAATCACCTTCTCTCAGAACAATCATCCATAGAAATCTATCTGGATTTGAAATGGATAAATATTTTTGCACTCCAGCATACTTCATTAACCTCCATTTGGAGAGAATGGGGAAAGAATCACAAACACCAGGCTGGAAGGAGACCTCAAGGACCATCTAGTCCAACCTTTCTTAGCAAAACCATGGTCTAAATAAAAATGATGGCCTCGCACTCTGTCCAGCTCAATCTGAATGCTGCAGAATCCAACACTTCCCTGGGGAGATCAGTCTAGCCAAGTTGTTGACCAGGTTGTTCTCATTGTGAAACATTTTCCTCTTGTGTCCAATTGAATCTCCCCAGTAGTAATTTTTACCCATCACCTCTCATCTTTCACATGTGACTTCTTGTAAAAATGGAGTCTCCATCTTCTCTGTAGCCATCTTTTAGAGGCTGGAATGTAGAATTAACGTTTTCCGTAAGACTTCATTTCTCAAAGCTGAACAAACATAGTTTCCTTAGTCATTCCTCACATGTCAGGCTTCCCAGGCCTTTGATTGTCTTTGTGGCCCTTCTCTGGATCCTCTCTAGCCTGTCGATATGTTTTTGTACAGCAAGGATCAAAACTGAATGCTCTGTTAATCCTAGAGTCTGCAAGATACCATCTTGCTACAACCACTATAAATCTGGAAATTAACTCCCACCAAAACTACTTGGATGCTTCTGCTCTGAACAGCACACAAAACATAGAGTGATTTCTATCCCTATCTGATGGACATCAGACAGAGATACTGACAGACACTTGGGTATTTCCCCAAGTCTAAAATTCAGACCCTGCTCATCCAGGGTCTACCTCTGTTCATCCAGTCTATAAAGGCATTCACTTCCAGGTTCTCTTCCATTACTCCTGTTGCACATATTTCTTTGTACACAGATAGTATGCTCTTCTCTTGCATACAAAGCTGTTAGGAAAAGAGAGCGAGTGGAATTGTGAGTATACCCTCAGGTACTTAGGTACATGTTGCAATGCATTGAACAGCTCAGGCCAAAGCGTGCCCCAGCCAAACCATTTGTAGGTACTCTCATCACAACTCTCTGGAATTCATCAAGGTTACTGAGGCATAAACTGTTCTAAAATAATAAAGAAGACGCTGAAAAACAGACTACCAAGGCAGCAAGAACTAAGATAAAGGACAGCTGTGAGGCCCTGGACTGTAACCAGTCATGTTTTCTGAAGAGTGTGTGCAAGGCACGTGGACTAGATAGAAGCACCAATCATGGAATGCATGATCGTGTGAACAGTAGTTTCAGAATGTGCAACTAGAGCCTAATGAAAACAATAAATGGCTTCTGCGTAATCATACCGGTTCGTTGTTCAGAAGTCCTGAGCTCCCACAAGTACATTCCATTATATGCATATAAGTACAGAATAAATACTCGTATGTTCAGCATCCGCAAGATAGAGAGGAAGGGGAGTAACACGTAAAGGTTTATTATTACTGCACTCTTAGCTTTATTTTTTCAGTCTTGCTCTTGTCAAGAAAACCTGTGGAAGTTCTTTACCTCTTCAGAAAAGTGTTCATTCAGTGGACAATTTTTATTAATCTGTAAACATGCCATAGATTATTAACTGAATCACAGTGCATCATAGATCTGGCCATTGACTTCCTCCATCCTCCCAGCTTTTTGAGTGACATCTCTAATGAACAATTAGAATTTTTTATCCAAGCACATCTGACTGTTCAAAGCCAGATACTCTTAGCCACATGCTTCCTTTCTCCTTTTCCCACAAAGCTGCATGTTAAAGTAAGTACAGAAGTAATAAAAAAAGTCAGAGTAGCTCGAGATTATATTTTTTTAAAACAAGATCTACTTTCTTTATGACTTATGGTCATTACAAAGTAATTTTGAAAATCTTCAAGCTTCATAAAACTAAACCTAACATAATTCCTGATATTGTGACCTAGGAGAAAAAATTTTGCAGACTTATTTAACATTGTTGCTAGCTGTAAATATTCTGCCTTAAACAGCTGATCCAAGGCGCACCCAAAACCAAGCTTCCTCCACACAGAATTTTAAAACAGTAAAACCTTACTGTTTCATTGCTATGAGAGTCTGCTCTCCCTGCCCCCACTATTTCCCACACTCTTGCTCAAGTTATAACCAGTGACAGCTGTAATGGATCCATCTGGTCATGAACACTGCATCCAGCTCTTACATAGGTTTTGGAGGAGACAGCTAACAGTACCCAAGGGCTTATCTGAGCAATGAACCCACCTAACCATAGTGCTACTAAAGATATGACTCAAGCCAAGTTTTGAAGAAACTAACTTCTGTAATTGGTATGCAAATATGACCACAAATCAATCATCTTACTTCATCAATAGTGCACAGCCCAGGGCCCCTTGAGCTCTCTCACAGCAATGGGCTGCACACCAGGACCTCCCCTTGAGTGGGGACACATCTCAGCATTAGTCCTTGAAGCGGAGAGATTCTTGCCACAACAGAATTTTCAGTAACTGACACTAAACTTTAAAACCTTAGCTAAGTGATAGAAAGGACTGATTGTGCACATGTAGTTCTTTAGACGTATATCACTAACAAAATCTGGGACTAAGTCTGGATCCACACATACCAAAACCGCCCTCAGAAAGAAGTCCAGAATTAAATGGGGCTCTTTCTGAACCTCATGACTAAACAAGAGGGACTTCTTGACAGCTTTTTCTGACCATGTCCTCTAGGCAGTAATCAAATGTACCTCGCCATCGAATCTTGTTAAACCACTTTACTACCAAACTTTGCATTTGCTATGCAACCTTGTTAAAATGCTGGTTTATATCAATTAACATAAGCTCCTTCTCTCCCACTAGTGAATTCTGTTGCTCCATCCATGGCATTGCAAATACTCAAATATGAACACTCCCTAACAGCACTACTGGATTTGTCATAAAAAATAAGACTGCATTTTAAAAATACAGTATTTAAATGTTCATAAATTATATTAACAGACAATAACCAGCCACACATTTTGATAATCTTGCACAAGATCTTCACTATCAAAAGCGGCCACTGAAAAATGTTGTAACAGTATGAATTTACTATCCTATTTCTTGTATTCCTCTCCACAACGGAAAAGAAAAGCATAAGCTATATTGAAACTATATAAATTAGAGGCGTAAAACAACTGTTTCTCTGATATAAATTTTTCCTTTCACTACTGCACCACTATTCAAAGCCTGTGGACCATTATTTCAACACAATGTTTTCCTTATTCTGAACAGCATTTTCATTAAGTGAAACAGAAATCAAAAGCAAAATCCTGGGTAAGTGTGCCACACTCAAAAGCTCCAAAGCTAGTGAAATGCAGAAAACCAAAAGGACAGACTATCAGAAATGTGTAAAAACAGGAAAATGAAGTCAGTAAAAGCTATCAGACGTTAGTAAAAACAGGAAAAAAATTCAGTTTTGTTTTGGTCCCCTTTCAGAGCGCCAATCTTCCTTAAGAAGTCAAAGCTCTCTGAAATCAACCTTGCCAAGTCATCCTCCAAATACTTAATGGAACTATCTATTCCTACACATCTTCCACTATCTGTAGCTAGCCCATTTACATTCTACAGCATCAGTCCCAATTCTGAAAATAAAACTTCACAAATGAAAGATTAACAGCATGATTAAGAAATGCATGTGCTTACTGTTCTTGAATCAGAGAACGGATTGTACTCATCAAGCCCCGGAGGAACATTTCTTGTCACTTGTGTAACAGAAGGATCCTAGAAGAGGAAACAATTGTGTAAATCTGTGCACATGCATATAATCAAAAACTTGACACCAATATCCTTATATTATATAAAAGTCAGATTTTCTTTCGAAGTAAAAATAGTTTGTTTTCACTAAAGGAGTCTGTAAACATCCACCTCTTTATCTCTAAACTAACATCATTTCATTCTGAGCTTCTTAGAAACCTAGATTAACACAATATAACAGAAACCCCATCTGTCATATACTTGATTTATAAGGAAAAAAGCTCTCATCAGAGACGGGAAAAAACCTCTATCCTGCTATGTTGACCAGGCGTGGACTCCACGTCCATACACTTGAAAAGCACAAGAGAAGAACTTTCTGTAACCCTTGGACTTCCCTACCCAGAAGTACATCCAACCCCATCAAGAATAGAGAAAGCATTCCATAAAAATGAAGCTGAAGAAATGGGACCCATAACACCAAAAGCACTTCTGATTCAGCTTCTACCTGAACTAGTAAAATTAAGGAAAAAAGTTTAACTTTTTCTACCTCAATTAATTATACAGCAAGAAAGACTGCTCGAGATTTAACCTGAGAAAACAATTTCAGGAATGAAACATTTCTCTGTGCTACAGACAGGCAGGCTTTGTTCTGCAGAAGAGCAGAAGTGCCCACCACAATGGACCACACTAACTCAGTTTGAAAAAACCTGTACTTATTCCATATGATGCCTGGTTCTGCCAAATTGTTTCTGTGCCTTAAAGTTCTTGCATTTTCAGAATATAACAATGGATAAAAGGTAGGCTTTCTTGAAAATCAGTAAATCCATTTATTCAATACTGTTAATTACATTCATATTTGTACATAAATGTACAAATGTACAATATTCTATACATACACCAAGCAAAAAAAAGAGCTATACATACTATTTACTTATTTTATAACTATGATATTTAGATATAGGTATTTTCTCATTTCCAACAGTCTAGTTCAACTTCAGAAAACAAAGTGGAGTTGATAAAGACTGAGAAGAAAATAAATACATAGTTATATATATTTACATTCATATTCCCTTTAAAGACAGATACACCTTTACATGCGATGCAAAGAATAAAAAGAAGGGCTTCTACAGGTATGTTAAGCAGAAAAGGAAGGTCAAAAAAGTTCACCCCCAATAATGCAGCTGGTAATAATAGAAAGCTGGTAACAATGAAGGAAGAGAAGGTTGAGGTACTCAACATTTTTGCCTCAGTCTTCACAGGCAACCTCTCTTCGCACACCTCTGAAGTAGATGGATGACAGGAGGAGAACAAAGTACTACCCACTGTAAAAGAACATCAGGTTCATGACCACCTGAGGAACTGGAATTTACCTAAGTCTGTTGGACCTGACAAAATGCATTCCAGAGTCCTGAGGGAATTGGCCGATATAGTTGCCAAGCTAATCTCCATGACATTTGAAAAGTCATGGCACTCAGGGCAAGTCTCAGGGGATTGGAAAAGAGGAAACATGGTAGCCATTTTTAAGAAGAGTAGAAAGGAGGGCCCTGGGAACTACTGACTTGTCAGCCTTGCTTCCGTGCCTGGGGAGATGATGGAACAGATCCTCCTAGAGGCTGTGCTAAGGCACATGGAGGACAGGCAAGTGACTGAGGACATCAGTGACAAGTGTCCCTCAAGGATCTGTACTGGGACCAGTGTTATTTAATATCTTCATCAATGACATAGACAGATTGGGTGCACTCTCGGCAAATCTGCAAATGACCCCAAACTGAGTGGTGCAGTTGACACAGCTGAAGGATGGCATACCATCCAGAGGGACCTGGACAAGCTCTAGAAGAGGGCCCATGGGAATCTCATGAGGTTTAACAAGACCAAGTGCAAGGTGCTGCACCTGGGTCAGAGCAACCTGGTACCAGCACAGGTACCAGGGGATGGACAGATCACAGCAGCCCTGCCCAGAAGGACTTGGGGGTGCTGGTGGCTGAGAGGCTGCACATGACCCAGCCATGGGCACTCACAGCCAGAGAGCCAAACGTGTCCTGGGCTGCATCCAGAGCAGCGTGGGCAGCAGGGCCAGGGAGGGGATCCTGCCCCTCTGCTCTGCTCTGGTGAGACCCCACCTGCAGTGCTGCATCAGCTCTGGGGTCACAGCACAGGAAGGACATGGACCTGCTGGAGTGAGTCCAGAGGAGGCCACAAAGATGATCAGAGGGATGGAGCACCCTTCCTATGAAGACGGGCTGAGAGAATTGGGGTTTTTCAGCCTGGAAAAGAGAAGGTTTAAGGGTGACCTAATTGTGGCCTTCCGGTACCCGAAGGGAACCTACAAGAGAGATGGTGAGAGACTTTACAAAAGCATGTAGTGACAGAAACAGGGACATGGATTCAAACTGAAAGAGAGTTGGTTTAGATTAGGTATTGCGAAGGAATTCCCTACTGTAAGGGTGGTGAGACACTGAAACAGGTTGCCCAAGCAAGTTGTGGATGCCCCATCTCTGGAAGTGTTCAAGGCCAAGCTAGATGGAGCTCTGGGCAACCTGGACTAGTGGAAGGTGTCCCTGCCTATGGCTGGAGGCATGGAACTAGATGATCTTTAAGGTCCCTTCCAACCCAAGCTGCACTATGAATCTATTACATAAAAATAATTAAAAAAAAAAAAAACAGTAAGTAACTTAATCTACACTTAAGTAAATACAGAAATTATTAAGCTAAATAAAATAAAAAGAAGATTTAAATGCAGAATCTACTTTCTTAGAATCAGCATCTATTACGGCCTTAGCTTAGTCTTGTTAGCAGGAACTTTATCTGCAGATGCAGGAAGAGGACTTTCTAAATGGCTGCAGTCAGCTTATTTACAGGTAGGAAAAAAAAAAAGGGCAGAAGACCAATCAGTTCTAAAATTCTAAGGAACAGAGCAAATGAGAATAAGTCTGTTTTTTCCAATAGCTATGCTCACAAAATTGTTCATATGATGCAATTTTAAAAGTTCGCTACGAAAAAGCTTAAGAAAAATCATTGCCTCAAAAATGAAAAAAATATCTGTTGTATATTTTAAACAAATTCATGACCATAAACATACTTAAAACACCCTGTGGTCACAAACTACTTTTCATTAAAGCATACATTTAGTTGCAAAGTAATATTTCAACAGTCACTGAACAAGAATCACCCTTTCTAAAGAATCATACAAAACAATGTTAAATGCAATTCACTATCAGCTTTCTTATATTTGACTCATCTTTAATTAGTTGTTTCAAAATAGCCATGCTGGTGAGTCTCCCTCACAAGCCTGCCCTAGGTAGCATGCTAGACTCATATACACTGTCACAACTAAAGTATCATCAGGTCTTGCATAAACTGGTAATCTAATTAATTCTTACCATGTTCTTTGCTAAAATGGCTATCACAAAATACTGTGCAGATGAGCAACAAAAAAGAGGGAAAACATCGTGTGGTGAGTACGTTTCTTGTCAAAATTCAACCAGAAATTACTTGAAATGTTGAATAGAAAAGTACATTAAAAATATGGGAATAATTAAATATAACATTTGAATTACACATTGGTTTACTAGACTCACCAGTACAAGATCAAAAAAGATGAAGTTAAAACAAAGTTAATATAAATAAGACAATTTCATAATTCAATATACAGAATAGTAGAAAGTTGTATACAGCTGAAAACTTTTATCTTATTGTGGTATGTCTACTGTAGCCAGCAGCAAAGCCCCGAAACTAGCTGCTCACTCACGGCTTTCTGCAGTCTGATATGGGAGAGAACCAAGAAGGAAAAAGCAAATAAAACTTGTGGTTATTAAGAAAAAAGACAGTTTAAAGGTGGGAGGGGAGAGGGGAAGGTAGAAGCAAAAAAAAAGGCAACAAAACCTCACAAGTCATGCAAAGGCAATTGCTCACCACCTCCCACCAACAGACACATGCCCATTCAGCTTCTGAGTAATGGTTGCTTGGAACAGCTCCCCCCACTTACTACCACCACCACCAGTGTTGCTCCCAAGCACCATGTTACGCCACATGCAAGATCGCTCTGGTCAGATGGGGTCAGCTGTCCTGCCTATGCCCCCTCCCGGCCTCTTGCCCAAGTCCATTCCCTGAGGGGAAGCAAGAGTGTGAAACAAAGGTGGTCTTGGTGCTGTGCAAGCACTGCACAGCAACGAGCAAGCACATCAGTGCCTTCCCAGCACTGTTTGGTCACAAATCTGAAACACAGCACAACAGGGACTGCTATGAAAAAAAATAACTCCATCCTAATCAGACCTAGTACACTTATTCCAGTCTTTATATGTTAATGTCCATTAACAGAGCATAAAACACTTTGTTCTGACTTTCAGTATGATACTCCTTTCAAAAATGCTCTCATGTAATTCCCTCTTCCACAGAAAAATGTTCAAGTATAGCCACAAGTGCAACTTGTGATCGCTAACCATCAGCCACCCAGTGAAATGGCAGGTGTAACTACCAATACTTGAATAGCACTTAGGATTTTAGGTTGAACTAGCTGCTTAAAACGTATATTTCAACACTGAAGTTGTGTTTGAAGAGTGCACTACTAATCAAATAACTCAGCCCAATTGTGCCTGCAGACCACAAATTAAATTTTTTAGTAACTACAATATCAAGACTCATGAGACCCACTGAATAGCAGCCATTTCCAAAAAGCACAAAACAGCAGTCAAGTCAAATTCAGAAGAGCAACCTATATTCAGAAATACAACATACAAACAAAAATAAATATCTGAGGAATATCCTTTTTTTCTCTAAGAGAAGATGAGGGTAAAAAACTCCACAGATCTCTTTGTATATCTACTGTCACATTCCAACACTAATAAAAGAAGGAGAACATATGTTGAGATAACAAGGTGTACTAGAGCAACAGTCTTCACACTCAAAAATAAGTTCAACACATAAATACGCGCAGTGATTAGAGCAAGAAGCCCTTTACCAGAAGTTCACTGCCGTTTGGAATTAACAATTGATACACCTCTGCCAAATATTGCTACTGTTTGCTAAAGTAGCAGCAGCTCTAAAAGAAACTTGAATGATCCACAGGACATTCAATAATAGCTCTATTCAAGTAATGTTTCATTACTCAGTAAAGGAAGAAAATTACACTTGTATTGAAATACAAAAATTGAACTCCACCACTGCAAGTAGCATTCAAATTCTGCATTCAGAAAACTTGAATTACACAGTCTGGACTTCAACAGAAGTTTGTGACACAGAAAGACTCAAGGAAAAGTAAACCAGTCATCACAGAAAAAGAGGAATGTCACAGCTGAAGGAGGCAAGTACCAGCCTGGAAATTAGTATCTCTCCTGTAACTCATTCATTGCTAGAACTATCCTCAGATCTTCAGTCAGGGTGCCCAGGTGTCGGTGCTATTCTATTTGTTCAGAACACCTACAGTGCATCAAATGACTGACACCAACAGGAGCTACACTCCCTATTTCAAAACACTACTTACAATATTTCTGAAGAGATTAGACCTTACATCCCACAAAACACAAAGAATTGTTTTGAATCATTTACCTTACAATCACTGCATCTAATTTTAAAAATGGAGCAAATGCCAACTCATCTAAACACAGTGATGAAAACTGTGAAGAACTCATACTCACTGCTGCAGAATAAAAAAACCCATTGAATTTAGAAACTGTTCAGGGTTCGAATAATGAATACAAACAATAAATGTTATGCAGGATGACATACTCAGAAGAAGTGGTATTTAAATGAATGCTATCGAATTTTTATGTTGCATGACAAGCATATTCTACTGGTTAAAAACAGTAAAAACTAATATTCCACAGGAATAAGAGAATCTATGCTGTAATAATTTATTTTCCATATTTTATGTTCCACCTAGCCTTATCTCACTCAAACTCCAGCCAGTTCAAACCCAGAGCTTCTGATCTTTTTATTTAACTATTAGTCATACAGTCACAGAACAGAATGAAAAACAGACTATTTTTCATACCCAGCTATAATAGCTATTGGTGAATTTAAGTCACACAGTCATTTCAGATGACATTTTCAAGATCTGAATTAGTTTAGGAGACTGAAGTCTTAAGAAAGTAGCACAACTTAATTTAGCCATTTTCCATCTGTATCTTTCCTTTTACCTGCTTCTTGCAGTCTCTCTCCTGTAACGTCATTCTCAAAAGGAAATATTAACACAGTTTTTTAATCCCAACAAGACAGGTACAAGCAGCAACCTATTTTTTATGCCAAGAATGGAAAAGTCATAAAAAATACCCCAACAAACAGTAACACAAACTGACAAAACAAATGCAGAAAAAACAACACATTTATATTTCATAACGGCAAGAAACATAGTAGAAACATCTTCTGTAACAAATTATGCCCACATCACTCAGATATAGATAAAATTAACTGAATAGCCAGTCATCACAGAGGGCGTACAAACACAATTAACTACAAATGAGAATGTTTAAAACAGAGCAGACTAATCCATTCTGTGTGAGCTTTTACAGCTTTTTAAAAAACAAAATTGAAGGGAATAGACCTCTGTTGTCTAGGAGACCAAAACTAGTTATCAACTACCAGTTTCACTAACACAGAAGACACTACCAAATTAAAGACTGAAGAAGTAAATACATCTGTAACAATGCCTGGTATTACTGTTCACTGGATATAGGTCCAGAATTGTTCTACCACCAGTAATCTACTTCTATAAAATATATAATATAATAATTATCTGAAAAACACTATCGGCTAAGCTTATATAGTTAGTTGTGATTTTGATTTAAGTGAAGGAAATACAGTGAAGTAGGAATCAGCCTCTCCAAACTGTCATTCCTGTTGCTGAAAAAACTTTTAACTCTGAGGGATACCTACTCTTCTACCAAAAAGACAAAAGCATTTTCTGCACTGAACATTTTTTCAGTTTAGTCCCAAGGACTAGCAGAGAAGTAAAAGCAGTATTTTATTGCAGAGGTCAGGAAATGGGATTTATAAACACTTAACACTGATTTGGATAGAGATTATAATGCTTATACAACACATCAGCAATTGAAAATAATTCCAAATAAAAATCACTGAAGCTACACAGAACCAAAAAAGTAGATGGAAAGTATGATTTAAGTAAGAACTCATCCTGAAGTTTTGTGGATTTTGATTTTGGGGGTGGGAAGAGGTTATAGTAACAGCTGTACTTCCTGCTTTCTGTGATGTACTCCCTAAGATAACACCCCTGGGTCAGAAAATTAAGTGTTAATTTATGTTGAAAAAATGCAACACAAAATGCCTAAAACTGTTGGTCTGACTTTTTTGATTTCTTGACTAAAGAGAAAATTATCCATCACACTTTTCATAAACAGGTTCTGGGGTGTTTCTCAATCCCATAAGACTGCTAGACTAAGCCTCTGAAATTGCAATTCACACATGTTAAATAAACATTTGGTAAAAAATTCTGGACTTACAATAATAAAAATAATAAAAATACCCAAGTAGCCACATAACAGTTCTTTCATAATTCCACACTTTTCAAGTTTACCATATCGAATGCTGCCTGTTATATGTCACATTCATCACATGAAAGCAGAGCTGTGAAGGGTTCTGAGCAACTGAGCAAGGCAAGGTCCACACCTCTGAAACCTAGAAGAACTTCAGAGGCTGACAAGGCCAAATTTGTCCTGAAGTTTGCACCAGCCTCATCTTGCAATGGAGTACTGGATGCCTAACAAAGTATCACCTCCATCTCACAGCTGTTCTCAAATCATTCTCCTTTCCCAGCTCTGATATGTCTATGTTCCTCTTTGTAATGTTGAATCTCAGTATACAGTGCAATAACAACACTAGGCAATACGTGCTAACACTTCAGTGAAAATCTAGAGGGAAAAACACAGCTATAAGATACTGAATAACTATTAAAACACTTCACACTTTTAACAGATTACAGTGCCGTTACAGCACTGGTAAAGTGTACTCTTGAAAGCCAACTTACATGTAGGACAGCTAAAGAACAATCCACTACCACGAAGTTCAGCATTAAATTATGCAAGGTTTAGGAGCATTCATAATTTTTGAAGACACGAAGGGAAACCAGACAGTAAAAGTCAGAAAAAATACCTATATTTTATGTCCTTCACTAACTTTAGGACCAACAATTTAAATCAGTATATTTTATAGTGAGATATTGAACTAAAACTCAGTTATGCATACAAGCATGCGATAAAACTGCTTCATTCTAAAGCTGCACAAACGTTTTATGTAATAAGGGTCCCAATTCTTAAATAAAAAAAATCAGGACTTCTCTTTCTTCCTGTAAGTTTTTATCACTTTAGCTTCACTTCAGCAACCACAGTACAAACTGTATAGATTCTGCTGCCTTCTACATAAGGTAGCAGTCATTTATATCAAATCTCCAGGTTGTATTTCCCACCAAACCAGACAGAAGATTAATTTGTGCTCATGTGAGTCAAGACTAAGTGTAATATCCAACTTATAACTAGAATTACTTCTGTACTTAGCTCTTGTGACTCAAGTAATTCTGTGATCCCAGTGGGAGCAATTCAGCCCAATTTCTGGGTATTGCAAAGTATCTCAGTCATCCAAACAAGAGTGTCAGTCATGACAGAACTACGTAACATCTGTGTCTTTTTGGAGCAACAACTCAAAGACACCAACTCACAGTCTGGATCCCTAATCCCACTCAAACAAACTACTCAAATACTTAACAATACATACATTTGACATCTGCTCTGATTTTGCTCTCCCACACTAAATCTGATCAAGAAAAAAGAAAAATCTTCCTATCCCATAGTGATTTGGCTTTTCCCTGAAGGTCACCATTCACATTTGAACAGAAATGTATCTTAGTTTTCCCGCCCATCATAATTTCTGTGGTGTCAAATACATGCATCTGCTCAGAGCTAAACACATCAGATGAACTGACACAATAGAATTTATCACACAACTCAGTCTTTGTAGTTCTCATTCTACAGCCATCATAAAATAACCATTTAATATGTTTGGATAATTAACAGTCAGTTTTCAAACCTTTTGCTATCTGTCAGCTAAGATCCAAAGGCCTATCAATTCATAGCTCTACTTAAAAAAACTTATTGGAGAAGTAGGAATGCTCACTTATAAAAGAAAAAAAAAAAATCAAATCAAGAAAACAGAACCAACAATTTTTAACTGCAGGTGAACTGCTGATTGTTTCAGTGTAAATGATACTTACACTGAATTTTGAGACTGCTATTTCAGAACCTTTGTAACTGTATCACTTCCCAAGACAGAAGACTACAACTATCACCTATCCTATGACATTAAAAAAAAAAAAGGAACACAAGGAGACAGCTACATTAGAAATGTGCCTTTGTTTTGTCATACAAAATTTATTTCATGCTGCTTTACCCTATTTAAGACAGACTCTCAGGACCTCAATCAGAGGACTGTTGGCTGATCCGGTTTACTTTCACTGGATGTGATCCTGACCCTCGCTTGGCTTTCTAACTTGGGCTCAGATCTGTCTCCTCTATACAGATTTGCCTAGCACTCAATGCAGTTACCATCACCACATCCACTCTGCTCACCTTGTTTGGGTGCTGTGGGACTGCAGCATTTGTAAGTGAGAACTTTACAAAGTGTGAATTCACACTCACAAGCTATGACTAGTGCTTCTCAGCAAGCAAAATTAATAGATTTCATTACTAACCTGCTTCCAATCACGATACCTGAGATTATACCAACTGTGTACTTCTTCACACTGCTGATACATCATATTATAAAAAGATTCTCACACCTTTATTTGTATGGTACATGGATGCATTTTCTTCTGCACAACTTTAATGCTATCAAAAGCTTATAAATGTTAGCATGTCACTCGTCTGTTTCAGTACCCTCTATCTTTCAAAAAAACCTCAGATTTTGGCTTTGTTGGTGTAGCATTCAAAGGACATTTATTTAGAGAGGAAAACTATGACTTCAAAAGCATATCTGACTCTGAATTTAGTTCCATTTTGTTGCTTTTTTAAAGCAACAAAGAATTTAAAAAATGCAAAGGTTAGGTAGCCACTTGTCTCAAAATCTACAGCATTTCATGATCAAGCCAGGTAAGCTTATTTCAGTTTTTCCAGCAGATAATTTACTTTTAGACTTCCGAAAGTATTAACTACCCAAAATACTGAGCACTAGATGTTTAGGCTTTATCTTTCCAGAGAACACTTTTATTTGATTCAACATCAAGCAAGAAGCTCTGCTTCTTTTTATTAAATCTTTTTATTAAAAGGCATAAGAACAGTCACAGGAAACCCCCCATGTAGATCACAGACAGCTAGTAAAATCAAAATGTTTAGGTAAAAAAAGGATCTATATTTAGACCTTGGCAACAACTCTTCCACCTGATGCCTCCCCACCCCTTCTCTGCCATACTACTTCGTGATTTTACATTAGCACAGGAAGCAGCTTCAAAAGCAAGGAAAACATCTAATCACATAATACATAAAATTATCAAGCAAAGACAAAAATATGAATACATTAGGATACAGTGTTTAGACGACATAACTTAGGCTGCAAGGGTCCATCTGGAAATACTGGTTCTATGCATAAAGTATTTTAAAACACATAGATGAAACTTAAATACATACATGCATTAGTACCCACTAATTTCAAAGCTGTTTTGCCAACAAGATGGCCATCAAGCTTTAGCTTATATATGAGGCCTTTTGCCCCTTCAAGTTAAATGCATGGGTAAGTAAAGGTATGCAAGATTACCTTTTATGGGCAGTAGAATGTGATGGAAGTTAGCACAGACTGAAGGAAAGGAAACAAGCCTCTGAAAAAGGAAAAGGGAACAGCTTTCCTGAACCATCTTCTGCAAATGAAGAAATCCAAACAGAGCGCTTCAAGTTACAGAGAAGCTGTTATAGAGTCCTTTTATCATGATCCACTGCAGATGAGAAGCAGAGCACGGATTCTGCCCAACAGTTACAATAAAAGTCTTTCCTGAGAGAGAAACTGGAATAAGCCTTTGCACTTTAAGCAGTATCTTCAAACTGGAAGTATAATTCAGGTGTGTGCCTCGGTTAGGTCTCACAACACCACACAGGACCAGTTACACGGCCTGATGAGCACTGCAGAGGCAGCTATTTTGTATTTAATACTCCCTACTACCCTGGATTTTGCTAGATATTATTTGATTAACTATTACAAGAAGGATGGAAGTAGGAGGAAAAGCATCATGTATTTCTGTTGCTGAAGACACATTCAAGAATGACACCTTTTCAGTGCTTGGTGCCAAAAACAACAGTGCTCACTGACGCTGGTACCAACCCAAACCTTTGTTGGCAGCAGACTCAACACCAGGACTTGTGTTCACCTGGAAGGTCATTGCACTGCATACAACAAGTGAAAACAGATCTTAGCCTATGGAATTCTAACCTAATGAATATTATTGCCTATGTTTTATGACCATAAAAACTAAACTAATGATTCAGACCAACTCTAATGAACAAATGTTAGGAACATTATGCTTCCAGCATCTATGTGGACAGAAGCATGCTTGGCTTGAAATGTGACAGTTGATTTTCTAAAAAGCTTAATTATTCCAGTTAACATTCTAAACTCGCTGCCATTTACTATCTGTGTTCTTTAAAGTGCCTGCAAGAAGTTCAGTAATATTATCAAAGTGGGTAGCTTCAGAAGTTAATTGAACTGGATTCAAATGACAAAGAGAAAAAAAAAAGGATGGGAAGCATCCAGGGACGTCAGTTCATTTTGATAGCTGAAGCCAGTGAATGAAGAAAGAATTCACAGCTGTATGACAAGTCAAAACCTAAAAGCTTTACACATTACAACAAAGCAGTTTGACATGCAGCATAGAACTCATGCCCAGCAATTGGTATCCCTGATTACTTCAGACATAACGTAAGGGAAACAGTAAGCTTGAAGGGGTGGAAGGAGGCTAGAGAAGAGGGTAAATTCACTAATTCATTAAGTTTAACTATTTGGCTCAACCAGACCGAAAAAAAAAAAAAAACCAACCCTCTAGTAGCGTTACCCCTAGCACAAAGGTAGGGTCAAAATAAAAAAAAAACCCAAACTTTTCTTCTTCTTTTTCCATCGAAATAACGCATCTGAAATACGACTTGTGTTATTTTAGCTACAGAAGGAAACACGGAACCCTGAAGTTGTGAAACGCTGCTTATCCTCCGCGCCCTGCCCCCACCCCTATTCCGGGCCTCCGTAGCCCGCTGAGGGCACAGACCCCGGCCCGCAGCTCCCACGGGGCCCTTCCCTTCTTCCTTCCTTATTCCCTTCCCCCTTTCCTTCCTTCCTTGCCTCCTCTCGCGGGAAGCCCGAGGCTCGGCGCAGACCGACACCGAGGAAACCTCACGGCCCCCTCACCTTGAAGGGGTTGTTGAGGTCCGGGTCGGCAAAGGGGTTGCTGTCGAAGTCCGACATGGCGGGGACAGGCGGGGGCAGCAGGGCGCTGCGGTCCCCGGGCGGCAGCTCTGCCCCTGCGGCGGCGCCCCGACAGTGCCCGGCGCAGGTGTCACCCCCGCCGCTGTCACAGCCCCTGTCACAGCCCCGCGGCCCGGGCCGAGCCCGCCCCGCCGCACCGACCAGCCACCGACCGCCCAAAATGGCAGCCCCGGAAGTGAAGTTACGGGTGGGACGGCTCTGGGCGGGAGAACGGGATGAAGGCGGAGCGGCTGCTCCCGGGGCGGGCGGGAGCAGGGCTCATGTTTGAGCCGGGCCGATGTTTGAGCCGGGCCGCTCCCGCGGCGTGGGCGGGGCGAGGGGAGGGCGGAGTGCGAGAAGAGCCGGTTCCTGGACTGGCTGAGGGCTGGGCATAAGCTGTTGGTGGGAGGGTCTGCAGTTAGGGGCCGGCTTCGTGTTCTCAGGCGCTCTTGTGGGGCAGCCGGGGCTGTGTCCCGCGCTTTCGGTAGTTAGCGCTGGGTGGCAGCCGCGGGGGAAGGAGGCCTGGGGCTCCCCGGCGGGGCCCGGTGGGTGCGCGAGTGTCCCGGCCCCAGCCGAGCCCTGCCGGCTTCAGCTCCCACACCCTTCAGGAGGGGTCGGGACAGCCGGTCTGGTTTGGGGAGTGAAGTGGACGTGCGAAGGTAGTCAGAAGCCTTATTAGTAAAACATGAATTAACTCTCCCGTTCCCGCTTCCTGTTGGCATGGTAAATAGTTTACCCAGCTTGTGGCTGCTCAGGTGACTTGTACAAAGGTTCTGCAAGGATGGTAGGTAAGGGACGGCTTTGAACCACGGTCACAAAATCCCGCTTCCATGGCAGGAAGCATTTAAAGGGCCTCTTGGAAGCATTCAAGCATTTCCAACAGTTCAAAAGACTTTTAAAATACTTCCTCAGAAATGCTGGCAGTGCAGTTCGAACAACCTGGTCCAAAAGATGCAACTAAATGCAAAGGAGCACCTTTGGTTCAGAGCTATGGTTGAAATGTGAAATTCAGTGCTACCAAAACAGTCTACATTGATGCAGCACTTTCAAAATCTGCAAATCCTGAATTTCTTTACATGCTTTCTAAAAAAATTATTTGAACATTCATTTAAATCCAAAAAAATATAAAAGAGCTTTGAGGCAGGTCAGACAAAATGAAATTGTTATGACAGTAAACCTGTTCTTTTTTGCTGTTCAAATGTGTATTTTTTTCCTCACATAATAATCTAGACTGTGAGGCACACTAGTGTTAGCACTTCTATGATTTTTAATAGCTCTACATGTATCATTACTCTGATCTTTATGCTGACAGTTATTACAATCAGGCTGTTCTGTCAACAGGTCAGGAAGAATACTATATGTAAATGAGAATTGATTTTGCATGGATCAGTAGAGAAAGCAATACTTGCTTCAGGGTCTGCTCTGATTTATGCACAAGTTTCTCAGTTTGTGAAGTACTGTCAGACATAAAATGGTATGGAAATGGGACAAATCATAAAAGCATAGCTTCTAAGCAAAACACTTTCAAACTTGGTTGCTATGAAGTGTAAAATACTTCTTAAAAAATTACAAGGCAGTTGTTGCACAATCAACAAAAGTACGTTACAGTATTACTCCAAATCATACATATAACTCAGTTATGGTGACAGCACATGAAGTTATATTTTCCAATATTCACCCATGGCTATATATATCATGGTTCAATATATGTTGATAGTCGAAATGCTGTGTGCACTGATTTGCTTCTCTTTGAGCTAAACACGAATGAATGCATGCATGCATGAAAAAATGAAAGTTTGGCTGAAAAGAATGTATTTTCCTGTATGGTTGCTGGTGCTTCAAATCACACATTTGACATTGTGACATTTCTCTGATAATAATTTGTGCACAGTTACAGAGGAATAATCTCTCGTATGCCTTTCAAGGCAATTATGAAACTGCAATGGGATGTTTTCTTTGGAAAGAATAGTATGTATTTTACAAAAACATCAGGCTGGCATCCAGTCAACTAGTGGGGTTCTGCAGGGCTCTATCCTCTTCAACATACTCATTCACCTGGACACAGGATTCGAAGGAATACTAAGTAAGTTTGCTGGCAACATTAAACATTAGCTGTTGACTCCTTTGAGGGCAGAGGCCCTGCAGAGAGATCTCAACAAATTAGAGAGATGGACAATCACCAACCATGTAAAGTTTAACTTAAGGGCAGGTGCTGGATTCTGCACTGGGATGGGGCAACCCAGACTGGGGAATGAGAAGCTTGAGAGCAGCAGTGTGACAAGGGAGCTGGAGGTCCTGGTGGATGGCAAGTTGAACATGAGTCAAAAGTGCCCTGGCAGCCAGGAGGGCCACCCGTGTCCTGGGGGCATCAGGGACAGCATCAGCCAGGCAAGGAAGGGGATTGTCCCACTCTGCTCTGCACTGGGGCGGCCTCACCTCGAGTGCTGGGGGCAGTTCTGGGTGCCACAATATAAGACAGACATGAAGCTATTGGAGTGTCCAAAGGAGGGCAATGAAAATGGTGAAGGGTCTGGAGGGAAAGCTATATGAGGAGAGGCTGAGGTAACTTGGTTTGTTCAGCCTGGAGGAGACTGAGGAGACCTCACTGCTGTCTGCAATTTCCTCATGAGGGAAAGAGAAGGGGCAGACACTGATCTCTTCTGTATGGTGACCAGTGACAGGACTCAAGGTAACAGCATGAAGCTGAGTCAGGGGATGTTTAGGTTGGACATTAGAAGAAGGTTCTCCACACAGGGAGTGGCTGGGCACTGGAACAGTCCCCCCAGGGAAATGGTCACAACCTGACAGAGTTCAAGAAGCATTTGGACAATGCTCTCAGGCACACGGTGTGACTCTTGGGGTGTCCTACATAGGGCCAAAAGTTGGACTTTGATGATCCTTGCGGGTCCCTTCTAAATGAGTGTTCTGTGATTCTATGATTAAAAGGTAGAACTTTGGTAGCATGTAGGTGCCACCAAATTCTACTATAAGTGCTACCATTCTACTACAGATGTTAACTTTGGGATATACCAACTAACTGAAAGCTAATTGAAAATGAAAATTAATCTATCTATCCAGCTAATTGAATCATTTGTTCTATACATGAACCACATGGGCAAATAACTAGTTATCATTTGATGCTTGAGGGTTGACATTGTCATTTTCCTCATCTTCCACAAGAAAAAAAGATTGAGACCAAAAGGTATGGGGAATGCTGCTTTCTTGGTTTTGAATCAACTATAAAGAGTTTGCAGAGTCTGAGTTAGAAAAAAGACATGATTAGCCAAGGATGCTCACCCTCAAAAAACCCCTCTTGACACTGTGCTTTCCAAATGGTAGAATAATTTTTTTTTTTTTTTAGAATAACCTACTTGCTGTTAACTGTTTCTAATTGTTTCTAATTGTTACAAGAAATAGCTCATAAATCCACCACTCTGATTTATAAAATGTTAGTAAGTTTATTGAAAATTATCTCTTAGTAGAGAATGGGTAAATTGCTTTAGATAAAAATGTCTCTCTTAACCGAAAATTCTCCAGCCTTCTGGAACTGGTTTAGTTCAGCGCTTTTCAATGACTCTGAACCAGAGGCTTTCTTAGCAAACAAAACTATCTTAATCTGAATTGACTTTTTCCTCAGAAAGAGGAGTTCAAGCTGCTTCTGTGAGTGCTGTACTTGGATACTTGTGTTTATGAAGTCTTGTGTAAGGAACTGACTTCCTATTATTCTTTCAAATCCTGGTTCTCTCAATTTTCTATGACTCATGGGATTTGTAATGTTTATGCCAAACTGAGGTGGTGGTGAGGAGTGCTGAGATCAGCTGGTAAGAAAATCCATCAGGTTTTTTTCAGTCTAAAATGTTCAAGTGCTGAGCAGACCATCAAGTGGTCTGTCTTGATCAGTAGTCTGCTCCAATGAAATAGATCACAGTTTTACAGAAAATGGACCTTCAAATAATAAAACCAAGCTGTAACAAAGACCTTTAACTCTTTAACCTTAACTCTTGTAAAGAGTGTTTCCTCTCATAAAGTGGAGCAATCTTTCCAGCATCAAATGCAAGCATGATGGTTAGAAGAAAGTGGGGATGATAAATGTCCGTGTGCCACATGAGCACATAGCTAAGACTGCAGAAGTTGGACAGAATTACTGGCATGGAAGACTGGACAACTTCTAGAAACTCACACAGTAGAAACGAGGAGTAGAACTCTGTGGTAGTATAAGTGCAAGTTACAACTTCAAATAAGATCGTGTGCAGATACCAAGTGCAAAGTTTTGCAAAAGTTTAGGCAGAAGACACCTAATATGTTAGATAAAACTTTAACTGAAGAATTATACAATAGTAGTTCCTGGAACAATTTGAAGTAGCAAGATCATTTTTCCAGGCTATACAGCAAAGACATTTACTTGCAAAATTTTGGAAAGATTTTAACTTTAGGGGAGGGAACAGAAGTGTGATAAACAAACATTTCAATGTAATACTTGAAGATCATGAGCTGCATTATTTCCCAAAGTCTTTTACGTCAATTTAAAAGAAAAATGCATGGAAAAAATAGTAGAAAGGTCAGAAATCATGGTAGCATGCAGAACTATACATGCAGACTTCCATTTCACCTCTCGTTCTTATAATCAAGGAAGCCCTGATTCCACAAAATAATAACTTCAGTTTCACTGAATCAAAATATCTTTGTTTCCAGCATACAGAGTGTTGATAAGCTAATATAAGCTTGTTTTAATAGTCTGAAGTTGTAGCATTAGTCGTTTTCTGGGAGTGGGGCAGCTTTGCCAGTTCTACCATTAGAAGTTACACTAGCATTCTTTTCTGAGTAGAACCAGCTTAGCCAACTTACAAGAGGCAGTGCATAACCAAGTCAAGGCCCTGGAGTCACCTAACAAGGACAACAGTTAATGCTCACAAGCTGGTGAGCACCTTGCCCTTCTTATGAGAACCCTGACTACTTTCTGAATCTCTACACTTAGGTTTTCTCACTATGTTCCAGAGTTGTAGCAGGATATTTGGAATTCTTCTGTAAAGAGCTTACCTCTTTGGGAGGAGAAGAAGGATTTCCGGGGCAATAGCTGATTTGCAGAAGGGAACAGGTAAGTGGTGCACAGCCAGACTGCTGTTATTTTGCCAAAAGCGAGCCTAGTACCGCCAGTGATCTCATGCCCTGCATGCTCGTGCTCTACACCACTCTTGCTGTGGCTGTTGCTGCCCTGTACACCACCCCAGACCCACACTGAGGTAAGAATATATTAATCCAGACAGTGTTCCTCATGTGCCTCAAGAGGATCAGAACTGAACTTTAGTTTACAGCAGAGAACTACCTTCTTATATTTGCTTCTTGAAGTAACTGATTTCATTGATGTCCAGGTGCTGTAATGGCATGCTGTGTACTAACAAACTCATGCCAGTCTCGGCTTCAATAAAGAATCACTTTTGCTGACTTAGAACGACATTGCTCAATGTCATGTTGTTTGAAACAAAGGTATATGAAAAGTAAAAACTTTTCATGTCCTCAGTGGAGCCATTAGATGCTGCTGCTCTTCTTTTTCACTTTAGTTCTATTGTGGTCCATCTGTTCTGGGATGTAAATCATTGGCAAACCATCCTTCCCTCTATTTTTTCCCCTGTGGACCAGTTGCTTGTCTTTATGTAAGGAGTAGAGCCCTTCTCCCATGACAGGGATTGCCTGTATTTTAGGAACGTGCAGGCACATCGTAACTGTCACTAACAAAGTGTCGTCATTCTTCCCCCCAGCTGAACGTGTATGCCTGTTTCCCATCCCACAGACAGTAAAGGCAGGAGCCTGGCAATCACTGGCACTGGCCAAAACATCAGGATGTAATCATGTAACAGAAGTTACTCCTGCTGGAAGAAGATCTATTTATTTGTCTAGAACAGTAGCAATTTTCCCCTCCTTTCTAAAGAGTCATGACAGGTGTGGATGCAGCCATACACTGCCACAAATGCTACCTTTATGAGGCTGGCTAATCTACCACGAAAGCCAGCACATGGGAGCAGTGAATAGTAAGCTGCAGTCGTGAGGGAAGATGTGACAAAGCAAACACATGCTGTTTGGGAGTGAGGAGAGCATTCCGAGCAGCTTTAGAGTGAAGCCAAGAAGCACTGGCAGTCTGTCCTGCTTGCATATGTTCCCTTTAGCAACTTGAGAGTGGGAGGAAGAGCAGAAGCTAAGGAAAGTGATAAAAGAGCTGTTTCAGCCAGTGAGATCTCAGTCTCTCCTACCACTGTATTTTCTTTCTGTATCATACTGCAGGTGCTTATCTTCTGTGGCCCTTTTCTTATACCTCCCCAGCCTCTCCCCACATCTGCACCCCTCAATAAGAAGTACATAGGTAGCCATCAGTGGGAGTTGCCTTGACAGTGGCACAACTTGCACTATGATCCCTTTCAGCCAAATAATCCTTGGAGATAACTTTTCAGCATGTCTCTCATCCTTTCCATTTTAAAACTGTGCTTTTGTAGTTGAACATAAATAATTGTGTGCTTTTTGGTTATTTTATGTTTTGCGTTGCTTTCAATCACTTGTATTTTCTTCATTGAGTGATCAGTAAATTGTAATTATTAAGTCATTAAATACCAATTAGAAAGCAATTGAATTGCAATTCGGGGGTCTGAAAAATAATTCAAAACTGTAGTCTTCAAATGTCAGGAATTCTGAACAAGTAAAAAAAGGATAAAAGATGAAAAACAAAAGGTGTTTTGGTATCAATTCAACAATATACAGTTTTCTAGAACAAATACAGGATTTTACATAAAATAGCTCAGAGTGCATTCTTCACAAATGGATTCTTCTGATTCTGTTGCACAGGTGCAAGTAGTTTCTTTACATAAAACACAAAAATTGTGAGGTTTTGGCTTGAGATAGCCTGGTGTCATTCCATCCCTACAGATGCCTGTTCTCCCTTGATGTGACCATTAGTGAACAAGAAGTCTCACGCCTGGTACAGAGAGTCTTGATACAGCTGTCATCAGGCAGGAATCCGTGCCTCTGCTGCTGCAGTCACTACCCCATCAAAAGCAAAAGTAGCATTTGTGGTGCTGAATGGTGTCCTGGCTGTAGGCAGTGATTTAAGGACAGGTTTCTTTCTGGCCTGTAAAGTAGGAGAACTCTGGTACGGTATACAGAAGGCCAGCTCTTTTAATGACCGCAGTCTACAAGGAGTCCCAGAGGGAAATATGATGAACAACTGAATGGCTCCACACAAAGCAGTAGAGTACCAGGCTTCTCACCATCCAGAAGCCTCCATTAATAGCTCTTGCTAACAGAGCAACAGTGTTGGAAAAGTGCCCTCACGTCGGAACTGACTCTGTATTCCAAGGCAATATGACAGTGCCCAACTGCATGCATGCTGCAACAGCTTTAGACAAAAAGGGAATTTTAAGACAGTCACATATAGTTTGAACCTAAGTAATGGATATAAAAAAATAAAATTATTAAATCTAAGGATCTACTAGTGAAATTCATCTTGCAGATTATCCCATTGCTGGAAAGATAGTGTTGTGTAGTTATTCTGAAGGCTGTAATAACAGACTAAGTGAAGTGAATGTAATGTTATAGTAATGAAGTGAATCTGACAGAAGGATACATAAATAAACAAGGAAAACATGAAATAGGAAAGATACAGTGTTAAAAGAAAATCAGTCAGATTTTGGTTCAGTGAAAAGAGCAATTTCCAGAAATTTTAACAAGGGGACGGAGCAAAGATGACAGTAAACCATAAGTTAGGTAACCAGATATCCCAGTTTGGGTAGAACTACGTTTTTTAACAGCATACAGTATTTTTCTTGTTTTTGTTTGCTCAAACTTTATTCCTCAGAATTTTTTATAGGGCCATGACAGAATCAGAAACAGTGTTCTATCACATGTAATAGGCACATGACCTAAAGCAGACAGTATCTATTCTATTACATGGCAAATCTATTTTATAAGATAAGCCATAGGAACTACAGCTCTCAAAAATCTCCACAAATCTCTACAGTCTTCTTTTTGTGTACAAAATCAGCTGGTGGCATATATATAATGTGGACATTGTGCTCTTCTTTTCAGTAGTTGGTATTCTCATGGGAGTTTTCTGTAGGGTGTAGGAAAGCACATTGTGTTGTTTTTGCATAAATTGATTTTTGGTGAGGAGGGAAAGAGCCAGCCAGGAAAGTGATATTTTCTGAGAGGAGCTGCTAGAAGCTTCCTCCATGCCTGGCAAAACCAATTGTTAGCTGGCTCTGAGAATAGACATGCTGCTAAGCCAATTAGAAAACCTGGTAAGGCCTCTATGATAACGTACTTAAGAAAGACAAAACGACTGGAAGCTCTCTTTCTTCCTTGCCTGTGAGGAAGGGTGAGGGGGCTGGCCGGGCCCCTTCCCAGAGGAGCCCACCGGTCCCATTTCCAGCGGCCATGCTGTTGGGGCCGCGAGCAACCACGCAGCCCGTGCCGGGAGCAGCCCCCGGCTGACACTGAGAGTGGCCGGGGCCAGAAGTGGCCACGCGGCTGCTGCCATCTTTGTATGGCCAGCAATAGACTTTGCCCGCCTGGCCACTTCTAACCTGGGGCACTGCAAGGGAAAGGACAGAAACGGCAGCAGCTTTCTCTTTTTCCCAGAGCCCCACATGAGGAGGGACGCTGGGTGGAGCCAGCGCCCGGCGCAGCTCTCGCGTTGTTGGCGAGGAGCACGTGACCAGCAGCGGGAAGCATGACGGGCAGTTCCCCGACGTGGAGGCCGGACAAGATCAACCTTTCAGCGCTGCAGAAGCTCTGTAAAGACTGTTCCACTTGATAGAACTTGAGAACAAATGAACCAACAAACACCGATTCTCTCCTGAATCAGAGAAGAGGAAAAGGTACAAACACGTGAGGAGAACAACATGGCAACACTAAGGTCGGTGCAAAGGAGGGAGGGGGAGGAGAAGGTGCTCCGAGCATCGGAGCTGAGATTCTTCTGCAAGCCATGGTGAGGACTATAATACGACAAACTGTTTCCCTATAATTCATGAAGTGCTTGGGGGGATGCAGAATTCACCCGCAGCCCGTGCAGAAAAGGTGCTCACGCTGCGACGTGTGTATGTTGAGAAGCTGTGATCTGGTAAGAGGCTTGAACAGAGAGAGAGAGAAAGAACTCTTCCTTCCAGAGATAGATAGAAAAAAGAAGACCCTTGCTTTTATACTAGAACGGCTCATCCTTAAAAACAAAACCCCATGAGCTAAATGACCCACGGAAAAAAGCAGTTGTGGGAAGACTATTTCTCGCTGTGGGAGGAACTCGTGTTTCAGCTGTTTTTCGGGCAGGACTGCTACTCATGAAAATTAGAACCACGCTGGAAAATTTCACAGAGAACTGTCTCCCGTGGGAAAGACCCCATGGCATAGCAAAGGATCCTCTCCCTAAGCGAACTGAAGAAAGATCTTTAGAAGTAACAGACTGACTAAAAATCCCATGTTTTGTCTCCCTTCTCTGTCAGTGGGAAAGAAAGAAGGGCTGGAGTGGAAAGGTGTTCTAAAGGTTTATTTTAGTTCTCATTATCTTCTTTTGATTCTGTTAATAAATTTTTCTTTATACCTTTTATGTTTTGAGCCTTTTTTGCCCTTAAAGTGTTTCTTCCCAATCCTTACCTCAACTCAGGAATCCCATTAAAGTGTTTTCTTTCCCCCTCCTGTGCTTAACTGTAGCAGAGGAGAATGAGTGAATGATTTTTGTGGGGGCACTGGCATTTGGCCAGCATCCAACCCCTGACACACATTCATTTAGCAGTTGACTTTTAAAAAATCAATTGTATCTTACTTGCATACTCTAAACTCTTACTTGCATACTCATACTCAGTGCAGGCACTGAGCAAGCAGTGGGAATGGACACAGAATATAGCTCTGGAATTCCAGTTTCTCATAGCTCTTCATGCACGCAGCTGTAAACACAGCATAGTTTGAAATGGAGAGAGATTTATTGCACAAGGGCTCATATTAAAAAAACTTACTTTTTTTTAATAAATAACTTGTCCCTCTGAATTTGCCCTTTGAAATACATAACAGGTTGTAAATCAGATCCTTAAAAGAAAAAGCATTTTGGTAGAACCAAAAAAAACTACCCACTCATTAATTTCAGAAGCTAGTTTTTAGAAGGGGCAAATTATGGGTATGAAAAATCACAGATTTCAGCATGCAGATTAGGCTGTCTCTGAAGAAGAAGAAACATAAATTGTTTGTTGAACTTACACCTGCTCAGATTTAAAGTCAATTAGAAAAGTCTAATGTTAAAAACGCAGTAATGCTCTCTCCTTTCAGTAACAGTAACTCAGTGCATGCTTTCCAGACAAAAAGTATTGTTTCTTTAAAGCATCACAGATCTGTAGAGGGAAGGATTTCAACATTGATTGAATTTTGTACTGGTTCTTTATTACGACAGGCTTGTTTTAAAAAAATAGGTGTGGGAGATAGCAAAGTACACAGGTACATCACTAAATTTAGTTGCTGGGAAGAAACAGAACACAGGAACCAGATTAGTTGCTTTATTGTGACCCTGATCTGTTATTTACAAGTGTTTTAATTAAAATCTTTAAAACGTTAAGTTACCAAAAGTTAATTTGTTCAATGGTTGATACAAGCATCACTGAAAGCACATCAAAAGTGGGGAAAAACTCCATACTTTTTCTGCCTTTGAAAAAAAGCCTGTCTCTCTGAAGCATTGCATAGAAGGAAAGCAAAACTGCATTATTAGCTCAAAAGTTTAAAGTCCTTCAGGAGGTTACATGCTAAAAAACCCTGCAATTCAGGAGGAAGGATTTTCTTCTTAGGGTCACATCTCTTGTCCCCCATTTGAAATAAATAAAGAAATGCTTTTTCTCTAGTTTCGGAAGATACTGTTTACATTAAATTGCAGAATTAGCTAAGGATGTCCATTAATCTTCATTCCAACCCACTGCCTTTATTCACCATGCAGCCTTTTATGTCCATGATAAGATAATTAAAAATTACACCAAAAATGTTTTTATATGGTGGTAAACTTTAACATGATCTGAAATGAATAGGTACAAAAATCCAGAACTTCACAAAAGTGCTTGACATTAAAGGTCATGGCACCAATGCTAAACTGCTGTTGGTAAGCACGCTAAAGTGGAATCACTGTTCCCTTTGAAATACCAGAGTACAAATGTAGCAGCAAGCTCTATCCCATACTTGAAAATTCAAAGCTCAGAATAACCTAGAAGCTGTAAATGGTAAATCATCATTTTAGTAACAGAGATCTGAAGAGTTGGAGAGAAAACATGCAGATCCATGGTGAGAAAGACTGCCCACTGACAAGGTGAATGTTTTGCCAAAGATACTCTTGTTTCTATGTTTCCATAAGGATAAAATAGATGATACTGTTAGCATTTTTGAGGATAAAGAGTTACGGATAGAGGATACACTTAGTGTAGATCTATTAAACTGGGTTGCCAAATTATTTCAAATATCATAAGGTACCATTATTTCTGTGTGGTATAGCTGTAGTGCATGCAGAGTGCTCTGCTCCAGCTTGTGTTCTCATAGAATAAAAAACATTTAGAAGTATATGTGTACTACTAAAATACTGTGAATCAATGCAAAACCAGTTTTCCCCTTAGAAAATCCCATCTCTATTATAGTAAATGACTTAAGAATTAAGGACTTACGAATCCATAATAGAACACTGAAATAACTGTAAACTTCTCAAACCACTGAAAGTGCTGGAGTACAGCTCATAACCACGTATTACAAATTGATAAATAACTTTCTTTGATAAGTGTCATGGCATTTTTAGCAGAAATCAGGGTTTGATTTTTTATCTACTAGTGTATTATTTTCTTAGATTATCAATATCTTGAGAGTACCAGCATAGTCTAAATAGTCATAAGTGGCCAGCAAAAGATAGTATAAAAAACTACTATTTTTGTTCTCAAAACACATTTGCCTTGAAAGCCCTAAACTCTTTTCCATTTTTTTTATGTTAGCCTTTGGTAGGTGTGTCTGGTTTCATACATGAGATGCCACTTTTATTAAGCTTAATTTAAAAAAGAGTCCCAGAAGATATATAATCCAATTGGTGGAAAGAAACTCACTTTGAAACATGCTACCAGCCTGTTAAACATCTCTTAGAAAAAGTATAGAGAAGTATATTATTATACTTAAAGGAGTTAATATTTTTTGATACAAACTATGACTGTAACCCAAAATAGCTTATTTTTTCATGCTGTATAACTTCCATAACTGTATATGGAAGAAAATCCATATTTAAAATTAGTGAAAATATGAATAATAAAGAATGCAAAAGTGATACAGAACACAAAGTGCAGAGTTTTGAATCAAGAATACTATTGGAATTTCTATTTGAAAGGGCAATTTCATTGTAAAACATTTCTTCTTTGATTTGCAATATTCATAATAGCAGATTAAGGATGCTGTATACTTTCTGCTTCATGCACATGCTGTGAGATGCACTTAACATTTGAGTAATATTTGGCGACCAAACAACATCATTCCTATTTTTGTGAAAGGACATCTATTAGAGCATCACAGAAAGGCTGAGAAAATACAGACAGCAAAATAATATATTTGGTATTTAATTCAGATGAAAATTAATGTGAAAAATACAACAGAAGTAGAAACTTAGAAACTCTTAGAAACTATCTGGGAAATGTTAAAAAGCAATGCAGCTTCACTTAAATGTCCCATCCAAAAGCTAAGCTTGGTAATGATTCTCTCAAGCATTTGCAATGAAACATAAAGTGAAGTAAAAGATGTTAGAAATACACAGTCATAGTGGCCCCCTTTCTTATCCACCCTAACACCTAAAAACCCTCAGCAAAGCTTTCATCATTTCATGTCTCATTTACTGTAACAACCTTTTCCTGACTAATCCATTTTTCATTGCACATCTCTTCCCAGAATGCTGTTGCTAAATTCATTTCCACTTCAGTTTTACAGCATTGCAGGTCTCCCTTCTCCAATATGTCCTGTATAAAGTGGGGCTTGTGTAGTCTTACATTTCACATTGACATATGGGACAACAGTACTGGCGAATTTTATAAAAATTAAAATGTTCCATGAAACAGATACTACTGAATTTGTGTTGCTTGATTAATTTTGATGTCACAGTTGTGATCTGCATTAGCTCATTCTAATTTTTTGCTGTTGGTTCATATTTGCAATCCATACTCCATAAATTTAGAGACTTTGAATTTTGCTTTTTAAAACATAGCATTGAAATAATACACAGCAAAACAATTCCCATTACCTTTGAAGGTTGCTGATTTCTATATGACATGTCATAAGGTAAATAAAGTTTTATCAGCTTGCTTTCTAATGACTGACTGCTTTTATAAACATTTTATGTGACTACTTTTAAAACCTTCTATCACAGATAGTAATCTTTAAATATGTCTGTTAAAAATATGTTTCCCAAGGTTGTATGCCATTGATAAATACTTACTGTTGTTTTAAGACTTGAGCAATGTTTAATTTAAGCCTGAGTGAAAACATCTTTCTCCTCTCTTTCTCTCTATGTATGTAAACGTGTGTACGTTTCTATGCACTGCATTTATATTGGTTAATTGTATAATGGCCAATGTGCCATAGACTGCCACTTGTGCTTTTAAATTCCAGAGGTTGTTTATGCTTGCAAGAATTGGTGAGCAAATAAACTGGATATTTTGGACCCAGCTACATTGCAAGATTGAGGTCAGTAAAATCCATTCCATCAGTGTTTCTGAAGAAGTGTTTCCTACCGGAATTTTTTGACAATGTTGTCTTGGTTTGTCCTACCACAGCATTGTTTCAGTTGTTCTATTTTGTGTACTAAGTTACAAATTAGCATTTAGGAATTGTTTAATTATTTTTATGGAGTTACTCAAGATTCTGTGGATTAACAGAGATTCAAGAAAAAGAGAACCAAAGTCCTACTATACATTTAAAGTTGAAGAATTCACCAGGTATTTTCATTGGTAATAACATTTAAACATTTGCAAAACAGTAAGCAATTGCCATTCCATATACCATTGAAATAGGTCCTCCTTCTTTGTAACATTAGTGCCAAAACATCTATTATCTACACACTTTTGAAGATATCTGCCATCCTTTACTGTTTTAAACAACAATGCTGTATGTGGCTTAGAGTGTTTTAATTCATTTGCTTATTGCTGAAAGAAACCTATATTCTATAATCATTCCCAAATTTATTATTCATATTATATGATGAACATGAAGTCATACAAATATAAGGAAATCTAATTGCTGCTTCCAGTAGGTAAATCCTCCACCTTATCCTGTGTCCCCACACAACTATCCAAAATGGCTTTCTATTTAAAAATATTGTAAGTATAACAAATCTCCATATCTTTTTCTTCCATATAATGTTACTGTTTTTGGATTTTGTTACTAGCTTTTAGCTGTGAAATGGGAGTGAAAATTAGTTCTAGCTAATAGCAAGCTCAGTTTTTTAAAAACAAAGACAAGGAATTGGAACACTAAGGATTCCTGCTCTGATGTCTCTAAATTGTATTGTGCTCAGAGAAATTTGGTGTAGTTGCTTTTATTATCATTTTTATTTTATGCAATTCCTAAGGACTTAAGAATTGCTTGCAAAGGACTTTGAAGTCCTGCAATGGCCAATGCCCAGTCAGCCCCCCTTGTCCCTTTTTTGTGTTATGGTGTGTGACATGAAAAGTATTCTCATTCAGGAACTGTCACTGGAGACAGTGGGATACAAAAAACACCCCTGCAAACCCTAAGTGTCTGTCAAGGATGGAACCATGGCTCCCCTGGTGATCCCTGTCTCCCTGTTGGTGTCAACTGCACCCTTGCATGCCAGCAACAAGGTGAGTGGCAGTTAAGTTCCTCAGGTATTTTAATATATCAGCTGTCTGCAAGTTTCCTCACCCCACAGCTTAATATTATGACTCCATTAAATCCCTCAAATTATACTAAGATGAAATTACACAACAGTGACGTGATTGTAATAACTGCACTAATGGGGCTGGTGAGGGTGCCAGGCTCCATATTAGTAATGAATTGAAATAACAAAACAGGTAACTTACAATTATTTATTGGAATAATAACAACAATATATAAATCGTCAATTGTGTAAGGAAAAGTGACATGAGAAGTCCACCAACAGCTACAACACTGAGTAAAATACTTTGATATTACTCAGCAATTTATCAAATTACAGGACAATGTAAAAATTTATAATTTTTATTTTTTAAGCATTTTCTGACTAAAAAAGCCTGCAGACAGTTTTCTGTGGTGGCTCTTGCTCTCAGGAACACAGCTAATGGCTTCTCTAGGGCAAAGAAAAGAGCTGATGATGCTCTGGCTGCACTTCATGTGGGGAACTACAGGGGTGGCTTCAGTGAGAAGCTGCCAGAAGCTTCCCCATGTTTGATGGAGCCATTTCCAGTTAACTTTGAGATGAACGCACTGCTGGCCAAGGCCAATCCATCAGCAGAGCAGGGAGCATTTCTAGGAAAACATATTAAAGAAAGGCAGAAAAAAAAAAAGCGCAGCCACAGCAAGAGACAAAAAATTCAGATTTGGTTTATTTCTCTCTATCCTGCTCTAGTTGGATGGGCAATAAATGAAACTAATTTTCCCAAGTTTCTTATCACACAGAAAATACCAGGGTTTAACATATAAGTTGAGCTTGTCTGGAAGACGATAGAAGAGAAAAAAACCACATCATCCGTCGGAGATACTTCATTCTTTCAGGAGCTCAGGGCTCTGGACTGCAAAAAACCGCTGTTGTTTTTCCAGCCATGACTTCCTGCAAGTCAAAGGTAGGACATACAGAACTGACAAAGTATTGGCTTTACAGAATGTCATTTTTAAAAAGTGTGCTCAATTAGTTTAATGCTCTGAGTATAACAAGCAGGCTGGGAGGGAAG
>VZSE01011899.1:0-11855 GCA_013398275.1 Promerops cafer
TCAGTGAAGAGAGCATATCGCTTCTCACTTTTTGGTAGCTGGTTATGTGGTAGGGCCTCCTCAGCACGTCACCTGCTCCTCTTCCTCTTCAGATGATAGTCCAAAACTCTCACCTTGAGCCCAGTTTGTGATGATTTCTAAGATCCCAGGACAATTAGGATTTCCTATCCAAGCTTGCTGTGTGATGAGAGCAATCCACTTACTCCAGGTAGCATCGGTGGCATGATGTGTTGCAGGGACTTTCCCTTTGAACATCCAGCCCAGCACTGGTAGTCAGGGTGCCAGAAGGATCTGTGCTTCAGTGCCAATCACTTCTGAGGCAGCTTGAGCCCCTTCATAATCTGTTAAGATCTCTTTTTCAGGTGGGGTGTAGCTGGCCTCAGATCCTTTGTATCTGCTACTCCATAACCCCAGAGGTCTTCCTCGAGTCTCTCCAGGTCCTTTGTGACAGAGGCTCTAGGAAGGACCATTCTCCCTGGCTGCAGTGTAGAGCACATTCTTCACATCCTGTCCTGTCCTGACTGGCCCAAGGGCTACTGGGTGAGCAATCTCTCATTTAATCTGTTCAAAAGCTTGTTGTTGTTGTTCAGGGCCCCACTTGAAAGCGGTTTTTTTTGGCATCAAAAGGTAGAGTGGTCTTACAATCTGACTGTACTCTGGGATATGCATCCTCCAAAAGCCCACAGTGCCTAGGAAAGCCTGTGTTTCTTGCTGGTTGGTGAGGACATAGCAGCTATCTTGTTAATCACTTCTGTTGGGATCTGTCAACATCCAGCTGTCACTTCACTCATAGGAACTGAATTTCCTGGGCCAGTCCCTTGACCTTACTTTGTTTAATGGGAAAATCCTCTTTCAGGAGAATCTGGATTATCTTCTCCCCTTTCTCAAAAACCTCCTCTGCCATGTTTCCCCATATGATGATGTCATCGATGTTCTGTAGATGTTCTGGACCCTCACCCTTTTCCAGTGCAGTCTGCATCAGTCCATGGCAAATGATAGGGCTGTGCTTCTACCCCTGGGGCAGTCAGTTCCAAGTGTACTGCATGCCCCTCCAGGTAAAAGCAAACTGTGGCCTGAACTCTGCTGCTAAAGGGATAGAGAAAAACGTGTTAGCAATATCAGTAGTGGAACCCCTCTGCTGCCTTGGACTCCAGTTCATACTGAAGTTCCATCATGTCTGGCATGGCAGCACTCAGTGATGGTGCGATTTCATTCAGGCCATGATAATCCACTGTTAGTCTCCACTCTCCATTAGACTTACGCACAGGCCATATGGGGCTATTAAAGGATGAGCAAGTTTTGCTGACCACTCCCTGGCTCTCCAGATCATCTAATGGATGGGAATCAGGGAGTCTCAGTTCGTGCTGTATTGCCGATGATGCACTGTTGCAGTAGCAATTGGTACCCGTTGTTTTTCAACCCTCAGGAGTCTTACGGAAGAAGGGTCCTCTGAGGAATCAGGCAAGGTGTTCAACTGTAATGCCTTCTGTCTCCAGAGCAGCTATCCCAAAAGCCTACTGATGTCCTTTTGGGTCTTTGAAATACCCTCTCCTGAGGTAATCTATGCCAAGGATGCATGAGGCCTCTGGGCCAGTTGCAATGGGGTGTTTTTGCCATTCCTTCCCTGTCAAGCTCACTTCAGCTTCCAGTAGAGTCAACTGATGAGACCTCCCTGTCACCCCAGAAATGGAAACGTGTTCTGCCCCCCACATGTCCCAATGGCATCAGAGTACATTGCACATCAGTGTCAACCAAAGCTTTATATTCTTGTGGGCCTCATGTGCCAGGTCATTGGATCCACACAGTCCAATAGACCTGATTTTCCCTGGCCTCTACCTGGCTAGAGGCCAGGCCCCTCTAGTTCTGGTCATTGTAGTTATTGCTTCCTCCCTGTGCATACATCCTGGAGGTCCCTTCAAAGGGAACGGACATGTCATCCTCTCTTTTGTTATACCTAGGAGCTCATCCATGGGAAATTGGAACTACATTCATCCTTGATGAATTTCTTTTATTAGTAGTTTCTTCTTTTAGTTTATATACCTGTGCTGCTAGCGAATGGCTGTGTGGTATTTAGTTGCCATCTAGGGTTGAACCATGACACCTGTACACATGCTGCTGCCCTTAAAGGCACTTAGAAAAGACTGTCTCATAAAGGGAATAATAAATATTTACACTGCATTTCTAGATTTCAGAATATCACTTCTACAAAAGCAACAAGATTGTGCTAAAATCATTTTACTTGAAAATCTCCGAGGAACAGCAAACAGCACTAAATACAAACCCATAGAGACAGTAAACTACAAGATTATTTGACATTACAAATATAATGCTGAAATATGGTAATACAGAAATCAAAGTTGGAAGGCATTGCTATTGAAGCTGCAATTTCTTAAACAGAAAAACAGCAGGGTACAAATGTGTTAGAATCCCGTAAACTGAGGACTTGAGCTTGATTCTGCTTTCATTGACACTGGCACAAATCCAGCATAATTCCACTGATATTAGTGGTGTAACCAGAAATAATCTTTGCCTTTAGTAGGCATGATATGAAACTTTATTTCAGCACATAAAAGGATGTTGACTGGAAAGCTGTTAAAGTGGGAGTATTCGTTTGTTTTAGTGGCCTCAGGAGAAATTCACTTAATACTTTTGGGTAATACAAAGCTTTAAAAACTTGAATGTTTAGATGCCTTCTGAAAACTCTTGAGAGACATGCAAGTGTTAATGTGCTATTTTTTGTTAGCTCTTTTAATAATGTAAAAAAGATACCTACATGTTATATTGCCTGGTAATGTGTCACACAATGTCTTGATCGTGGAGGTACCTACATATGAGGTGAACCTAATGTATTCAAGTAAACCCACTGAAGTTACCAGAATTAATTAATGACGAAGAGAAGCTGGGGTGTGAAAGCTCGTGGGCTTGGGTAACAAGAAAAAAAAACCCTATAATTTCAGGAAAGTGCAGATTAAATACATTTTTAGTAGCAATGTAGCAGCCCATGGAGGACCCCATGCCAGAGCAGGTGGATGTGCCCTGAAGGAAGCAGCAGCCCATGGAGAGTCCATGCTGGAGCAAGCTCCTGGCAGGAACTGCAGTTTGTGGCGAGGAGCCCATGTGGGAGTATGTTTTCTGGCAGGAACTGTCGCCTTGTGGAAGACCCACTCTGGAGCAGTCTGTTTCTGACAAACTGCAGCCTGTGGGAAGGACCCACATTGGAGAAATTTGCGAAGGACTGTCGCCCATTGGAGGGACCCCATAGTGGAGCAGGGAAAGAGTGTGAGGAGGAAGGAGCAGCAGAGACAATGCATGATGAACTGATCACAACCTCCATTCCTCATCTCCCTCCATCACTTGGAGGGGGAAGGAGGTAGAGGAGTTGGGAATGAAGCTGAGCCCGGGATGAAGGGAGGGATGGGGGAAAGATTTGTTCTTATTTCTTATTGTATTACTATCTGTTTAATGGGCAATAAGTTAAATTAATTTCCCCACATCAAGTCTGTTTTGCCTGTGAAAGTAATGGCTGAGTGATCTCCCTGGCCTTATCTCAACCCACAAGCTTTTTGTGTTTTCTTTCTGTCTTGTTGGTAGATGGGGAGTGAACAGAGCATCTTGGTGGACATCTGGCAGTCAAGGTCAAACCACTATACTATACAAAATTCCATCTCATTGAGCAGTGCTGTCATTCTATGTGAAGACAGGCCCAAAGTGGTCAATTAACGCTAGATCTTTTGAATAATTCTGGGGTTTTTGCATCTAGGCTTTTATGAGGTATTTTTAAAACACTGTACAAGCACCACAACTTCCACTGTGCTGAGAAAGTCTGGATCCAAGTACCAGAGCATCAAGAAAAACTACCCCATACTGCATTCTGTCAGAATACTCCCCAGTTTTACCTAGAAACTAACCCACCGGTAAGGCCCTACTTGTGGCTTGAAGCATAGCACCGTCTGAATAAGCACGTGAGTACCCAGCGAGACCCTCATCACTGTCTATTTGGCGGCTGGACACGAAAACCGATTTCTTCTCAATCTCCCGCTTCCTCTGCCCCCAGTGGCTGGAGCCTGTGGCATCGCCCCTCGCCCGGATCTGCTCCCCTCTCCCCCGCACTTGCAGCATCCGCGCTAGGGTGCCTCACTAGAGCTGTTCTCCCTGTAGGCAGCAGCATAGCACTGAGCAAATTCCTACTTTTGTTAGTTTGGTTTTGTTGCACTGGAATGACCTGTGAACAGCCCTGCTTTCCCTATAGACCTACGTGTGTATTTATTGCTTCATGCTTTGGTAGTGCAAGAGACTCGCACAGTTGTTCTCAACTTCGATGCCGTAATTCGGGAGAAGAATAAACTTTGGCACGATCTGGGGAGATCTGCCTTTTCCTGTTTGGTTGCTGTGGTGTTGTTTGGTTTTTTGTTTGTTTGTTTTCTCCGAGGCAGGAATAGTGGGGGGCTCCCTATTCTTTTCTCCCCTCCCCGTATCCCTTACACTCCTCAAGAGGGAGCAGGGAACCCCCCATCTTCTTTATTAGCTACCATACGCTCTGCTGCCTACTCCCTGCCTGAGAATGAGATTGAGATACTAAACGCGCAAGTGCAGCTCACCAATCTGCCCTTTTCTCTGTCGCTAGCTAACTAGCTTCCTCCCCCCTTTTCTTTTTTGCCTCGCCCATGCAGTCGCGCGCTCTCGCTGGCTTTTGGGGGAGGGGTGGGGTGAGAGCGTAGAGTTGTATCTCCGCAAGAGTTGCTCCCCGCGCGGCTGCAGGGGGGTAAAGTAGCAGTGCTGGGGTCTTGTGGAATTACTCTAGGCACTCAGACGGTTGTTGTTCAGAGCCTGTCTGCTGGAGAAATCTTCTCCTAGTACTAGCTCCACTCCCTGCAGGCGGAGGCGCGGGGAGGAGGAAGTCGTCGCCACCTCCCCGGAGTGCAGCGTTCGGCGGGGAAGGTGGAGGTAGGAGGGAGTGAGGCTCAACATGATGGCGGCCGAGGCTGAGGAGGGCGGCTCGGTTACCGCTGCCGGGATGGTGGGAGCCGTTGGCGGAGCTGAGTCGGAGCACTACCCCACGTTATGCCGGGGCAAGGAGCTGGGGTCGCAGGGCCCCTTCCTGGTGGGCTCTGGCGGGGACAGCCTGGGCGCTGGCGGTCCGGCGTTGTGCTCGGCGCTGGGGCTCCTGGCGTTAAGCTCCGGGCCTGCCTCTCTGGCATCCAGAGACGCACTGTCAGCAACTGGACAAAGGCCGGAGGTGTCCGGAGGGGTGCTGCTCCCACCCAAACCCAGCACTGTCGCCTTTCCCCCGCTGCCGCCGCCGCCACAGCCACCTTCCTTGGCGGGGGGGCTGGGTATTGTGGATGAAGGCGACTCGTTGGATGGGCCCGAGTATGAAGAGGAGGAGGTGGCCATCCCGCTCAACGCTCCCCCCACAAACCAGTGAGTAGCAGCGTTTTTGGACCCCGTCGGGTGTCCGCTACCCCTGGACGTTTACCCCACGGGGAAGGGGGAAGAGGGAAGAGGGGCGCCGCAGTGGGCAGCGCGGCGTCAGGCCCACACACTTTCTCAAACTCCTGTGGAACTGTCGTAGAAGTTTTTTATTAGGTTATGTTTGGAAAGAAGAAACAATTGAAAAATTTAACTGTAAGTCTTCGTTAATATTTTTATTATACTTATCCTTCCATCAGCTTGATCGAGATTCCTACAATGCTAGTTATATAAAGAATCTTGCGCTAGAGGCAGAGCAGTTCTCCATTTATGTTTTGCGAAAAAAAATCAGATAATGTTATATAGAGTTCACGTAACTAGTGAGTGCGCTAAACACAACCTTTGGATTTAACAATGAACTAATTCCAGGAAGTCTGCAGATTTACATAAAAGAGTTGCAAGGCTTGTGTCCTGTTTTCACTGGGATACAGTTAATTTTCTTCCCAGTAGCTGGTATAACGCTGTATTTTGGATTTAGGATGAGAATAAGGTTGATAACACATAGATGTTTTTAGTTGTTTCTAAGCAGTGTTTACACTAAGTTAAGGACTCTTCAGCTTTTCACATCACCCCACCAGCGAGTAGGCTGGGAGGGAACATAGCCAGGGCAGGTGACCCAAACTGGCCAAAGGGGTATTCCATACCATATGGCATTATGCTCAGCATATAAGCTAGAGGGAAAGTTGTCTGGGGGCTGCTGCTCAGGAACTGGTCGGCAGGTGGTGAGCAACTGCATTGTGCATCACTTGTTTTGTATATTCTAGCTTATTAGTGGGGGGAGGAGTGAGAGAGTAGCTGTGTGGTGTTTAGCTACCTGCCTGGTTAAACCACGACAGCTTGTATTGGAACAGCTCTCAAGTAGGTACCTTATTCTCCCCAAAATGAAACCGTTTCAAAGGCTTAAATTGCTCATGTTGGCATATAGAAATATGTTATTTCTGAAGTTATAGTAAGTACAGAGAATAACATGGTTTCAAGGTACAGAATGGCAGATATGTTCAAGGTATAGGTCAAAATTAATCTGAAAACTCATCTGAATTTGGGTTCATTTTTACCATCTTTCTTAACTCTGGTGTTGGAGAGTTTATTTCTGTAATATTGAATGTTTAGTTTTTAAAAATAATCTCTAACCATGGCAGGCTTTCTACTAATCTTTTCCTCTTTTGATTTCTTGACTTTTTGTGAAAGGTAATAAAGAATAAGACCTTGTTTTGTGAAGACAGTGTTTGAATAGTCTTAAAGTTTTATATTTCCATAAAGAGCTAGCAGTATAATCAGGCAGTTTAAGATAAAGACTGAGGAGGGAAATAGAGGCACATAAAGGTAAAGTTACTTCTTCAATATTGTGTATTATGTCAGGGAGAGACAGTATCCTGTTCTCTCTGAAAGATCAGACTGCTTTTTCTGTTAGAACTGGTTATTATGTATTTCAGAAAATAAGGTTGTGCTTTTTTTCAAATAATTTTTAGAAAGAGAGGTAATTCTTGGTGAATGATCATGTGTTTGATACTAAGTAATCATTACTACTTTCACAATTATAAGTGGATTTTGCTGTCAGAGTATTGTAACTCACATGATAGCATGAAGGTTAACTTTCCTAAAAGAGGATACAAAATTGCTGACAAAAAGCATGACTGCGAAGGCCCTGATTTTCTCTGTTCATCCATGAGGCTACTTAGCTTGTTAAGACAAAAGTGATATTGAAGTCTTTGCAGGACCAGCATAACTGTGTAGTTGAGTATTTGTTCTTGCAGGTCCTTCAATATAAAAACAGTTAGGCAGCAAAATAGATGTTAAAAAATTGTTTCAGAAACTTATACCTCCATCTACTTACCTGTTTTGTCTTTGTAACTTATAATTTTTGTGACATTTTTTAAGTTGTTTGCTAATTAAAAATAATCAGAATTTCTTTTCCCTTTCATACATCTATTTTAATACAAAGTCATTTTTTTACCATTGTCAGTTAAGTAATTTAAATTAGCTGCATGTTGATAGTAAGTTTTATTCTTTCAGTCCTGATGTTTTATTTTGGAAGCGTACTTTCTTTGTAGTCATACCATCTGTTTTTATAAAATTGAACAAAGATCTGTTACTTTAATATTATAAACAAACACTTAATATGCTTCTTCTTTTCCAAGTACCTTAGGAAAATGGGAATAAATTTTAATATGATTAATTTTGTAGCAGTGGGAGAAACTTGTCAATATGTAACAAATTCTGCTAATTAAAATACTCAAAGTCCAAAGTATGATTGATTGATATTTATCTTTGATCATTGTAACGGCCTAAGGAGGCACTGCCAAGCCATATGTTCAGGATACAGTAAGAGATGCTAGACCCAACAGCTTTAGGGATAAACAAGCTACTGCTAAATAGAGATCAGTAGTACAATTATCTGTGTTTTTACAACACTTTCAGTAATTCACGAGTATAATTATCCAGGTCAAAACAATAGCAAATCCAATCATTTACCAATACTGGGCTAAACTTAATACCCATGAGTGCAAAGGCTTACATAACCATGGTTATCGAGCAGGGTGGCAAGAAGCAGGGCGTGGCTTCTTTGGATGAATGACACAGACGAGCTGATGCACTCAGGGAATTCAGAATTCCCTGATTGGGCTGACCTTTTTAATTGTTGAATTGTGGAAGCACTATATGGACATGTTAACCAATCATCACACATCCTACCTCTGTTTCAGTTCTGTCCTTAGTGTGCAGAGGGCATGCAAATACTGTGCAAGGCAATGCACCACAATCCTGAATGAGACTGACTTAATGATTGTCTGTTCAGTGTATACTTTTTCATTTCATTATAGAAGTAGTATGTTTATGCTGTAGCTTAATGGTAGATGGGAGGCACAGGATGCTAGGTAATAGAGTGGACAATTCCCTTTGTGTGTTGGGTGTTTTTCTCTGCACTATCTACCCCATCTGCAAAGCTTCCTGCCAGAGGCTGATGGCAGTCTGAAATGGTGTTATGGAAATGCCTACGAAGTTAAGGAATGAATGATACTTAATTTAGTAGTAAACTGGTAATATGTGAAATAGTTTAGTTGTTTATGTATTTGAATAAAAATCTTAAAGTTGACAAGATATATCTTAGTGTTGCATTAAGATGGCAAAAGCAGTTCCAGTATATTCTGACACAATTCATATTTTCATATGGTGTTTCTTTAAGTGGCGATTATCAAGTTGAAATGAAAATCCTTTGAAATCCTTTGATAACAAAAATACTTTCCATGGCAGATATATTGTTACAGTCACTCTTGGTATCTGTTGAGACAACATTAGTGAGAAAAGAAAAGCGAGAGAGAGCTGGGTAGAGAAGTATTTAACAAACGTGGTTTAAGTAAAAGGAAAAAATGTTTTGTCTCAATGTAGTGTGAAGTTATAGTTTCTTCAGCTGAATTTGTCAGAGGTAGCGAGTCCAGAGTTCTGCAACATTTATTTCAGTAGCTAATAAAATGTTTTTCTGAAAGTGCATAGCTTTACAATAATTATTGAAGACTATACTCCATACCAAAGAATAAATTTGTATTGCATCAAAAACTGAGGGGAAATACTATTGGCATGTTTGGACTCTACAACTTCTCTAAGCAGCCTGCGTCCAGTGCTCAGTCACCTTCACAGTAAAAAAACGTGTTTCCTCATGTTCAGACAGAACCTTCTGTGCTTCAGATATAGCCCATTGCATTTTGTCCTGTCACTGGGCATGACTGACAATAGCCACTCTGTCATCTTTGCACTCTCCCTTCAGCTATTTGTATATGTTGATGAGATCTCCTCTGATCTCTTGGCTAGACAGCCTTTCCTCATAGGAGAGATGCTTCAGTCCCTTCATGGCCCTTTCCTGAACTCACATCAGTTTGTCTGCGTCTCTCCTGTACTGGGGAGCTCAAAACTGGACATGGGACTCCAGATGTGGCCTCACCCGTGCTGAGTAGAGGAGAAGAATCACCTCCCCCAACCTGCTGGCAACACCTGCTGGCAACATTCCACCTAATGCAGCCCAGGATACCATTTGCCTTCTTTGCAGAAAGGGCACATTGCTGGCTCAAATTCAGCTTGGTGTCTACCAGGACTCCCCAGGTCCTTTTCTGCAAAACTACTTTCCAACTGGTAAGCCCTCAGTATGTGTACTAGTGCCTGGGCTTATTCTTCCTCAGGTGCAGGATTTTGCACTTCCTGTCATTGAACTGCATGAGGTTCCTGCCAGACCATTTCTTCAGCCTGTCAAGGTTCCTCTGGATGGCAGCATGACCCCTTGGTGTATCAGCTGCTCCTCCTGGTTCTGCAAACTTGCTATGGATATGCTCTGCCTCATTGTCCAGATCATTAATGACGATATTAAACAGGACTAGACCCAGTATTGACCCCTGGGGTACATACTGGCCTCCAACTAGATGTGCTGCTGACCACCACTCTCTTGGCCTTGATGTTCAGCCAGTTTTTGGTCCACCTCACTGTTTGCTTATCCTGCCCATATATCTAAAGCTTCTCTATGAGGATCATATGCGAGTGTTTCGGTCTGAAAGACAAGTGTCTGCCAAGGAAGGCAGGAACCTCCCTTGGAATGGAGAATATGACCCTCTTCCCTCTGAATTATTATAACTTTGAAATTAAGGGGCTTTCAGGCAAAGATATGGGAAAAGGAATAACAGTTCTTTACTAGTATGTATATGGATAACAAGGCAAACAAACAACAATAATGGCAGCAACAACAAACAAAACCAGAAACCTAGTAACAGCTTTCTCTCGGCTGGCAGGCACTTTCTCCTTTGGTGTAGTTATGGTCGCAGCTGGCAGGGGCGCTGTTGGCTCCCCAGCCGGGCAGGGCAGGTGCGATGATTCCCCTGCGACTGCAGGGGGCGCGGTGGCACGAGTTCAGGCATCTCTCATGTGGCCAATGGCGGACGCAGACGGCGGAAAGGGATAGAGAAGGGGCTTCCTTTACAAACCTCCACGGGCAGCCGATCCCGGTGCCTCCTCTGGATAGCAAAAGGAGCTGTAGCAGGGACCTCGGAAGCAGCAAGCTGGAATGGCAGGGACAAGAAAAAAAAAGTCCCGGAGTGGTAGACGAGATGTATCAGAAACTCAGCAGCTGTAGTTGGAACCACGGGACGTCCCAGCAGGCAGGGGTTGTGGGGTTACAGTGTAGCAAAATCCCGGAGCAGTGGCAAAGAAAGGGCGGGGGCTGGGCGGTGGCAGCCCCGCTCCCGAACCCAGCAGGGAGAGGCTCCCTTGGAGGGGGAAGGGGCTCGGGATCCCGGGGTTTTCCCTGGGGCACCCAAGCAGATGGTTAAGGGTCCTTTGTTCGGTGCGGTAGGGTGTTAATAAGGTCCCAGTGCAACGGCTGCTCTTACGAGCAGAGCTCCGCTCACGTAGAAGAAAGGCAGCAGGAGACGGAACCTCGCAGTGGTGGCAAATTCTTCTCAGAGCGACAGCAGTCTGTTTCCCCTCTGAAAGCCGAGAAAGCAAGAGAGAGCTAGGAGCTGCACCCAACCCCTTCCCCCAACCTAATTCTCACGGTGTCTCTGCCCTTCTCAGAGCAACCCCTCAGCTACCACAGTAAAGCCAGCTGCGCTCCTCCCCCTTGTCTGTGGTTACTTCTTTTGTTTCTCTTAAGTACCGATCGTTATTGTTTCTTAGCAAGAAAATTGGAGAAAATTCCTTAAGAGAAAGAAAACAGTAAGGAAAAATCCTAACCTCCAACCGAGAAATAATGTCAAAAGCTTTCCCAAAGTCCAGATAGACAATATCCACTGCTCTCCCCTCATCTGCCAAGCCAGGCATTTCGTCATAGAAGATTATCAGGTTAGTCAAGCAAGTCTTCCCCTTTGTGAAGCCATGCTGTTAAAAATGCGGCCAGATCCCGGGTTTTTAGTGATTTTCAGCTTTTGTTTATTAGGTAGCAAGGGGGGGTCGTGGGTGCAGAGCAGGAGCAGGTCAGCGTCGGGGTGCTGCAGAGCCGACGTTGGGTCCTCTTCTTGGGCAGGAGCTGGTCCCCTCGATGTTTCTTCTGGGGCGGCACGGCTAGGGGCTAACTTGGCCCCCTTTTTATACTGTTTTTTGTACATTTTGGTTGGTCACTTTTTGGATCCTTTTATTTGCATGAAAGGTGAGATGCTGATTGGTTCTTAAAAAAGTTCTATTCACGCTGGCAGGCTCGTTTGCCCTTCTAGGAGGTCCACCCAGGCTACTCAGAGGGGCAGGCAGTGCCAGCCCAGGGGGTGCCCTCTACTCAGGCAGGCATGGTCGCCCTTCCCCCAGGTGCTCTCCATTCAGGGTATTCAGGCAGGCTCGTTAGCCCAGGCTTATTCAAAGGCAAGCAGACAGTTTCATCTGCTCAGGGGGGGTATGTACTCCACCCAGGCTATTCAGAC
>VZSE01011901.1:0-14524 GCA_013398275.1 Promerops cafer
AGTCTTCTGCCCTGTTCATTTCAAGAGGATTCTTCTGGGAGTTCTCTGCTTTTAACCCCATGTGTTCTGTCTCCAGTGGCTACATCTGGTGTCAATATTCAGACGTGATTATTGATTAGTTTGGCCATAACTTCCTTGAAAAAAGTCACTTCCTGGCAAAACCAGCACACATGTTAATTGCAGAAAAAAACCCACATAATCTGTAATTTAATATTAAGAAGATCATGTTTCTAATTTGAACTTCTCAAAAAAATATATCACAAGCCATGTCACTTTGATAATAGCAGGTAATTTAATAAATTAGAAGAAAGGAAAAAATGTAAAATTTATAGAACAGTATTGGTGGAGTTTAACTATGATAAGAGGACAGTTAAGAGAGGATGTTGCTACATGATTACCTAGCATATAGCCCCAGCAATTCAAGGTGTTTGCATCCTCAGTAAAATTTTATCTGAATGGTCTAAAACAGATTTAAGTTAAGCCAACTGGTTTTGCACTGAAACAGCTGAGAATGTTCATGCTGTTCACTTATTTTATTTTTCGAATTAGTATATTTAAAGTGAGATGCACGGCAAATTAAAATAATCTAGGTTGTGATTGATTGGCACAGGGTGCTAGCAATGGTCCTCTGCCCATGATTCTGAAATGTGCTGGCCACACTGGAACACACCTGCAGTTTTATGGAGATGAGACAAGGACTTCTGAGGTAACAAAAGCCAACAGGGAAATGCCAGAGAATTATCTCAAAGGAATTAAAGGGTGTTCCTCTAGGAAAGTGACACAGCTGACAGCCCAGCTGAGGTGCCTTTACACCAATGCACACAGCATGGACAACAAACAGGAGGAGCTGAAAGCCACCATACTGCTAGAAAGCTACGACCTTGTTGCCATTACTGAAACTTGGTGGGATGAATCCCATGACTGGAGTGTGGCTATCCGTGGCTCCAGGCTGTTCAGAAGGGACAGGGGAGGAAGGAGAGGTGGAGGGGTTCCCCCCTACATCAACAGGTAGATTGAGTGTGAAGAGTTGTCTCTAAAGAACAGCCACGAACAGGTTGAAAGCCTGAGGGTAAGAATCAGACCAAAGCAACAGAGAACTTAGTGGTTGGTGTCTACTACCGGCTGCATGACCAAGAGGAGCCTATTGATGAAGCCATTTTGCTCCAGCTGCAGGAGGCATCGTGCTCACAGGCTCTTGTCCTGCCAGGGGACTTCAACCACCCTGACATCTGCTGGGAAGGTAGCAAGGAGACTCCTGGAATGCATGGAGAGTAACTTCTTGAACCAAGTAATAGACAGCCCTACCAGAGGGGATCCGATACTGGATCTGATGGTCACCAGTGTAAGTGAACTAATTGGGGACATCAAGACTGGAGGCAGCTTGGGCTGCAATGATTATGCACCGGTGGAGTTCGCAGTCCTGAGGGACAAGGGTCAGGTAAGGAGGAAAGTTAGGTCCCTGAACTTTAGGAAAGCAAAATTCCAGTTCTTCAAGGAGATAGTCAGTAGGATCCCCTGGGAGACTGCCCTCAGGGACAAGGGAGTGGAACAGCTGGCAGATCTTTAGGAAGTCTTTCATAAAGAGCAAGAGATTGTGATCCCCAGGAGGAAGAAATTGGGCAAGGAAGGCAAGAGACCAACATGGCTGAGTAGGCAACTGCTGGTCAAACTAAAGGGAAAGAAACAAATGCACAGGCAGTGGAAACAAGGACAGGTGACCTGGGAAGAGTATAAAAATGAAGTTGGATTGTGTAGGGATGGGATAACGAAGGCCAAGGCAAAACTGGAACTCAACCTGCCAAGGAACACAAAGAATAACAAGAAGGGCTTCTACAGGTATGTCAGCTAGAAAAGGAAAGTCAAAGAAGGCATATCCCCCCCCAAAACCAACGCTGGTGAACTGGCAACAAAAGATGAGGAAAAGGCTGAGATGCTCAACAACTTTTTTCCTCAGTCTTCAATGGCAACATCTCTTCCCCCACCTCTCAAGTGGATGCACAGCAGGATGGGAACTGGGGAAACAATGTCCCTACTACTGTAAGTGAAGATCAGGTTTATGACCACCTGAGGAACCTGAATGTACATAAGTCTATGAGACACAATGAGATGCATCCCAGAGTCCTAAGGAAATTGGCTGATGTGGTTGCCAAGTCACTCTCCATGATATCTGAAAAGCCATGGCAGTCAGGTGAAGTCCCAGGTGACTGGAAAAGGGAAACATTGTACTCATCTTTAAAAAGGGTTGAAAGGAGGATCCTGGGAACTCCCGACCTATCAGCATCACCTCTGTGCCTGGGAAGACCATGGAACAGATCCTCCTAGAAGCTCTGCTAAGGCATATGGAGGACAGGGAGGTGATTCAGGACAGTCAGCACAGCTTCACCAAAGGCAAACCCTGCCACACCAACCTGTGGCCTTCTATGATGGAGTGACTACATCAGTGGACAAGGGAAGGGCTATGGATGTCATTTATCTGGACTTCTGTAAAGCCTTGGACATGGTCCCCCACAACATTCTTCTCGCTAAATTGGAGAGGGATGGATTCAATAGGTGGACTGTAAGATGGATAAAAAAGTAGTTGGATGGTTGCATCCAGAGGGTAGTGGTCAGTGGCTCAGAATCCTGATGGACACCAGTGACAAGTGGTGTCCCTCAGGGGCCCATATTAGGGCCAGGGCTATTCAGCGCCTTCATCAGTGAATAGACAGTGGGATTGAATGCACCCTCATCAAGTTTGCAGATGACACCAAGCTAAGTGGTGCAACTGACACCTGAAGGACAGGATGCCGTCCAGAGGGACCTGGACAAGCTTGAGAAGTGGGCCTACAGAAACCTCATGAAGTTCAACAAGACCAAGTGCTGGTGTTGCACTTGGGTCGGGACAATCCCTGGTGTCATACAGGCTGGGGGATGAATGGATCGAGAGCAGCCCTGCCAAGAAGGACTTGGTGGTGCTGGTGGATGAGAGGCTGGACAGATGGCAATGTGCACTTGCAGCCTAGAAAGCCAATCATATCCTGGGCTGCATCAAAAGCAGCCTGGTCAGCAGGTCAAGGGAGGGGATTCTTCCCCTCTACTCTGTTCTTGTGAGACCCCATCTGGAGTACTGCATCCAGCTCTGGGAGCCACAGCACAGGAAGGACATGGACCTGTGGGAAGGCATCCAGCGGAGGCCACCAAGATGATTAGAGGGATGGATCACCTCTCCTATGAGGAAAGGCTGAGGGAGTTGGGTTTGTTCAGCCTGGAGAAGAGAAGGCTTCAGGGTGACCTAATTGTGGCCTTGCAGTACCTGAAGGAAGCCTGCAAGAAAGATGGAGAGAGACTTTTTATAAGAGCACGTAGTGACAGGAAAAAGGAGAATGGTTTCAAACTGAGGGACAGTAGGTTTAGATTAGATATTGGGAAAAAATTCTTCACTCTGAGGGTGGTGAGGCACTAGCACAGGTTGCTCAGAGAAGCTGTGGATGCCTCATCCTTGGAAGTGTTCAAGGCCAGGCTGGACAGGGCTCTGAACAACCTGATCTATGCAAGGTGTTTCTGCCCACAGTGAGGGGTTGGAACTAGATGATCTTTAAGGTCCCTTCCAACCCAGGCCAATTCTATGATTCTGTGATATTCACAAGTGTTATTTTTCCTATTGTATCATCTTTAAAGTAGCCCCCCTGCAACCAAACTGTAGATGCAGCTACACGATTATACTTAAAACAAAGTTCACAGATAGGACTTAGACTGGTAGAATTCCAATTTTCATTTCCAATATGGATAGCTGTGGAAGGTATTCAGTTTCCAGGTGTCCGCTATCATATNTGTTGCACTTGGGTCGGGACAATCCCTGGTGTCATACAGGCTGGGGGATGAATGGATCGAGAGCAGCCCTGCCAAGAAGGACTTGGTGGTGCTGGTGGATGAGAGGCTGGACAGATGGCAATGTGCACTTGCAGCCTAGAAAGCCAATCATATCCTGGGCTGCATCAAAAGCAGCCTGGTCAGCAGGTCAAGGGAGGGGATTCTTCCCCTCTACTCTGTTCTTGTGAGACCCCATCTGGAGTACTGCATCCAGCTCTGGGAGCCACAGCACAGGAAGGACATGGACCTGTGGGAAGGCATCCAGCGGAGGCCACCAAGATGATTAGAGGGATGGATCACCTCTCCTATGAGGAAAGGCTGAGGGAGTTGGGTTTGTTCAGCCTGGAGAAGAGAAGGCTTCAGGGTGACCTAATTGTGGCCTTGCAGTACCTGAAGGAAGCCTGCAAGAAAGATGGAGAGAGACTTTTTATAAGAGCACGTAGTGACAGGAAAAAGGAGAATGGTTTCAAACTGAGGGACAGTAGGTTTAGATTAGATATTGGGAAAAAATTCTTCACTCTGAGGGTGGTGAGGCACTAGCACAGGTTGCTCAGAGAAGCTGTGGATGCCTCATCCTTGGAAGTGTTCAAGGCCAGGCTGGACAGGGCTCTGAACAACCTGATCTATGCAAGGTGTTTCTGCCCACAGTGAGGGGTTGGAACTAGATGATCTTTAAGGTCCCTTCCAACCCAGGCCAATTCTATGATTCTGTGATATTCACAAGTGTTATTTTTCCTATTGTATCATCTTTAAAGTAGCCCCCCTGCAACCAAACTGTAGATGCAGCTACACGATTATACTTAAAACAAAGTTCACAGATAGGACTTAGACTGGTAGAATTCCAATTTTCATTTCCAATATGGATAGCTGTGGAAGGTATTCAGTTTCCAGGTGTCCGCTATCATATTAAGTGAAAATTTAAATTATGAGTAAAAGGGTTATTGCAGTTAATGAACTAAGATTATTTATGCAAGTGTGGTTTGCAGTGAGACATAAATTTATATAATTTCTGTATTGCAAAACAAAACAGCCCAAAAGTATGGTCACATTTTTCCAGCTGGTATAGTAAAAAGATTTCTTTTCTCTACACCTCAGCCTGTTTTAAATAACTCATGCCTACCTAATAACAGAAATGAAGCTGAACAAAAGGCATCTTCGTATTCAGTCTCTGGATACAAAAGAATCTGCTACTTTTTTTCATTATTTTGTTGTATTGTTCAAATGAATTTTTAAGATATTATGAAAAGCCCAGCTAATTTTCTTGCTGAAATACCCTAAATTTTCCTTCATTGACAATAAAATCTATTTCAAATACTCTTCATGTTTATTTTCTCTCAGTTCTAAAAAAAAACTTCTGTTCATTACTTGCAGATTTCTTGCTTGTTAGAGACAAGTTTGAAGCGCAATTTTAGCAAGGCCAGTCTATTAAAGTCATATTTGGTAATTTTTTTCTTATTGTTTTAGAGAGAAGTAAGTCAACTCCTATAAACACAATCTCTTTCTTGTAAGGTAAGGAATAGATAGCAGACAGCTTTTTTGAGACTAAATAAAGATTTAAATCAACCTGACTGAATTTGCTCTGAAGTGAATCAGAGGCATTCACAGGATCTATTTCAGTGAAGGTTCAGTAACTTCCAGAGCAAGGTAATCAACAAAATCAACAAATTTGAAAAAGAAACTTTAAAACATAACAAGCATCAGCACATGAAATCATAGAGAGAACTTGATATCCTCTGAAATACAGATTAAAACAGCTTTAAAAAAACAAAACAAAACAAAAATTTGAATATATGTGCTTTTGACCACCTCACATGAACCCTGGAAAGTCACTTTCACAAGCTGGTACTGAAGTGTTTTGCCAGAGTGATAATGAAAACATGATGGATCTCAGTTTTTAAACTTCTTTGAATGAATTTATCCCTCCAGCAATTCACAAGATTTCCCACATAATCTCAATGTATCTACAATACTTTCAAAAATTTTCTTCATAAAAAGTGTCTTTCAAAGTGCTAGTGTTCAACTGTGTAATTCAAGGACACTGTCATCACAACATACATGATCAATGTTTACCCTTCAAACATATTACTTCTGACATTATTGTTCATATCAATATCCAGTGGAGATCATTCCATCTTGAACCAATTTTTCAAAAGCTTTAATTTCAGATATCATCAGAGAGGTAAAATAGAACAGATTAATTTATTCTAAAGAAGAGTCATTTAATATAATACTCACCTGTGCAGTTTCTGTCATCTTCTGTTCAAAAGCAGATTTAACTGCAGCATATTTCTCCACATACAGTTTATAGGTATCTGTAGCTTTTTTCAATTTAACTGCTGCCTATAAATTAGTAAAAAAAAAATGTGTCAGATGTCACACATCCAACCTGATCCGAGACTTTTAAAGTCACTATTAACAGAAAGCCTAGGATGACCTACAAAAATGTTCAGGGGCATATCAAAACAGTGAAGTTTCATAACAAAATTTCACCACTAAATAACTGATTCAAGCCATTAGATTCCTATTTATAGCTATACATAAACCACATAAAAAGGTAACAAAGCAGTTACCTCATTTAAATACCTTCTTCTTATCAGTAATGACTAAGTTGTACTTATTTTGAAATAAATATTCAAAATTTTGTATTACCAGAGTTACCTAAATAGCTCATGTCAAATACTTAGATCTGCACCAGAAAAGCAGGAAGAGAACAGGGCTGGAAATACAGAGCAAACAGTTATTAGGGAAATTCTGAAAGAGGTAATGGTAAAAAACACAAGGCAGTACAGTTCTCTTAGCAGTGAAGGAAGAAATATAAGGGAAAAGATATTCAAAAGTACAGGTGTTCTATCAATGGAAATTTTAAGAGATATTTGAAAGTGAAGTTAATGCAGAACATACTGATGACCAAATTTATGCAGATCAGAGTTGTTTATAATAGTCCTTTTTGGTTTTGTAATTTTTTTATTTGTTTCATTATTTGTTGCTAATAAATCAAAATGTTCTTTTTGTGGACTTAATATTCCTAAAAGACAAAAAGAAATACAGGAGAATCCCAATATTACATGAACAACAAAACTGAATGATTTTTTTTGGTAGAGAAAAACTGATTTTCAAAGTTTACAGCATAGCAAACACAAGATGAAGTTTTTCAAAATTTTTATAATCTAGCTATTTCCACAAATTAAAATAAAAACTGTTTGCCTAGAACATCAGCCTTTTTGTAGCTTGTCTTCAACATGTCTATTTTTTTATCTCATTGAAAATTCCCATCAGCTGTAACTCAGAAATATTTATGAATTGTTAATGACATCAATAAGGTATTTATTATTTGTTCTAGTTCTGAATTGCTTTCGTCACCACTGGGGATTAAAATAAATTTACTTATACAATATTAGAAATATTAGAAATTGTGTAGGTTTAAGTAGCACTACAATATAAGAAAGACATTTAAACTATTAGAGCGCATCCAAAGGAGGGCCCCAAGAATGATGAAGAGTCTGGAGGGGAAGCCGTATGGAGACAGGCTGAGGTCACTTGGTCTGTTCAGCCTGGAGAAAAGGAGACTGAAGGGAGACCTCATTGCAGTCTTCAACATCCTCACAAGGGGAAGCAGAAGGGCAGGTGCTGATCTCTCTGTGACAAGTGACAGGACTCGAGGAAACAGCATGAAGCTGAATCAGGGGAGGTTTATGTTGGATATTAGGAAAAGGTTCTTCACCCAGAGGATGGTTGAGCACTGAAACGGGCTTCCCAGGGAAGTGGTCACAGCACTAAGTCTGCCAGAGTTCAAGAAGCGTTTTGAAAATACTCTCAGTCACATTGTGTGATTCTTGGGGTGTCCTGTGCAGGGCCGGGAGTTGGAATTGATGATCCTTGTGGGTCCCTTCCAACTCAGCATATTCTATGATTCTGTGATTCTATGGTTTAACTGTAACTTGCTCACAGCTTAACATGAGTAGGCCTTGCTCAAAGCTTGGCATAGATGAACTCTACATGAACTCTGTCAGCATGAATGGCTATACAGGGGAGGAAACAGAGAAAGACTGGATACCTTCAGATAAGAGTTGAGACCCTGGAGGGCCTCAAGGCTGGCCCAAGCTGGAAGATAAGAGCGGTTAATGGTCTGGCCCCATGGACATGGAGAAAGAATCCAATGAAGTGCTAGAAGATCCCAGACTATAAATCACCATTGGACCAAGAGGAGTGTGCAGGGCATATGAAGATCGGGGGCACAGACTATGAAGGTGTAAAGAATTTCTTTGTTCAGGGTCCCTCTCAGGAGGCACCAGCTGGAGCTGAAATAAACTGACTCTGCCTCAGAACCCAGGGTCTGAACTATTCTTAAATACTCACCTCTTTTAAAAAAATTTCATGTGTCCCACCGGGAAAATGGAAATTAATTTTCACTTGCAATTACTTATAAAGCTGAACACTAACGATAATTTTCAAATGAATTAAAATAAAATGTACTCAGAAAAGATATAGTTATATTCTGTAATTTTCAAGAGAAAAAAAATGGAAAATCATGACTAATAGAATAGTGTTATCACTTGTTCACATGGGGAAACATCAACCAGGAAATCAAGAGGAATCAGAGTTTTCAATTCTCAGAGAAGTAAGGAAGGGGGCCAGCAGAACTGCCACATTAGACATAAAAAGTGTTTCTACAAATACATCAGCAACGAAAGGAGGCCCAAGAAGAATCTCCATCCTTTGTTGGATGTGGGGAGAAACATAGTGACAAAAGATGAAGAAAAGGCTGAGGTACTTAATGTCTTCTTTGCCTCAGTCTTTAATATCAAGATCAGTTGTCCTCAGGGTACTTGTCCTGGGGTGACTTTATGATGCTGGTATCCCCATCCTCTCTTCTCTTGCCCAGAAATGAGTCCTGTAGCTTTAAACTAGGCCCAGAGAGACAGAGAGGGTGAAGGGGGGGGAGAAGCAGCACACAGTTTGTCTGCAGAAGCTTCATTTTACTCCCCAGGAATTTTTTTCTCACGGACTCTGTTGTCTGCAGCACGGACAGCAGGAGAGAGTTCTCCTTTGCTTTTAGTTAGTTTTTACTACTTAGCTGAGGCCAGAAGTTTTTTTTTAACTGTTCAGCTATTGTTCAGTCCGGGAACACCAGGACTATCACCCGGGGGGCCTCCAAGCTGCATTGCGGCCGGGACACCATATCCAAGCCCTGGAGAAGGACCCGAGCCCCAGAGGAACTGAGAGCAAGCCGAGCCAAGACACACCCACGAAAAGGACTCTCTCTGAACTACAGAAGGACTCTGAATCTATCATCTCTTCAGAGCAACGAGACGTTTTATGGTTTAATATTATTCATTTTTTCATGTTTGTGAGTACTTTGCTTGTTAAATAAACAGTTTTTTCCACTTTTCTCCAAGGAGATTTTTCTCCCGAACCGGTTCAGGGAGGGGCTGCTGAAATCTGCTTTTTAGAGGAGACCCCTTTGGAGGTTTCCTCCCAAAATTTGCCCTAAACCAGGACAGTAATCACCCCCTGAGCTGGAAGTCAGAGACAAGGAGCAGAATGAAGCCCCCATAATCCAGGAGAGAATGATCAGTGACCTGTTGTGCCACTTAGACACCCACAAGTCCATGGAGCCAGATGGGATCCACTTGAGGGTACTGAGGGAGTTGGCAGAAGAGCTCACCAAGTCACTTTCAATCATTTAGTCAGTCATTCAGTCCTGGTCAACCAGGGAGATTCCAGGTGACTGTGAGTTAGCAAATGTGATGTCTGTTGCATATAGGTAAAGCCTTATAAAATAAGAGCCTTGTTACCCTTGTAAAATCATGGCTCAGGCCTGCACTTCATCTAAGCACAGTTAACAGCTAGCCTGATAAGTTCCTGTGAGAAAGGAATTTGCACCTGTGAGAAGAAAGACTTTACCCGTGTGAAACATCTTCTATTTAGAAGACAAGAACATAAACATCGTTAGAGAGGAAAGTTTTTGATGGACATGTACACTAGCAGCTACTAACCAATGAACTGAATTGCCATAAGTTACTAACCAATTAGAATTAAACACAATGCCTTTAGAAAGCCATATAAATATGAGCTGTGAAGAATAAAGATTGGCTATTTGTGCATGAAGAAATAAGTATCTTATCCGTCTCTACTGCCCAACGTGATGTCAATCTATAAGGAGTTTCAGAAGGAGGATCCGGGGAAGTACTGGCCTGTCAGCCTGACCTTGATGTCAGGGAAGGTCATGGAGCAGACCATCTTGACTGCCATCATACAGCATGTTCAGAACAACCATGGAATGAGGCCCAGCCAGCATGGGTTTATGAAAAGCAGGTCCTGCTTGACCAACCTGATCTCCTTCTATGACCAGGTGACCCACTTAGTGGATGAGGGAAAGGCTGTGAATGTTGTCTGCCTGGACTTCAGTAAAGCCTTTGACACTGTTTCCCACAGCATTCTCCTGAAGAAATTGGCTGCTCATGGTGTGGACAGGTATAATCTCAGCTCGGTAAAAAACTGGCTGGATGGCCAGGCCTGGAGAGTGGTGGTGAATGGTGCTACATCCAGTTGGCAGCTGGTCACTAGTGGTGCTCCCCAGGGCTCATTATTGGGGCCAGTCCTGTTTAATATCTTCATCGATGACCTGGAGGAAGGGATCGAGTGCACCCTCAGTAAGTTCACAGGTAACACCAAGTCAGGCAGGAGTGTGTACCTGCTGGAGGGTAGGAAGGCTCTACAGAGGGATCTGAACAGGCTGGATCAATGGGCCAAGGCCAATTGTATGAGTTTCAACAAGGCCAAGTGCCAGGTCCTGCCCTTGGGTCACAAGAACCCCCTGTAGTGCTACAGGCTAGGGGAAGAGTGGCTGGAAAGCTGCCTGGCAAAAAAGGACCTGGGGATGCTGGTTGACAGCGTTTGAACATGAGCCAGCGTGTGACCAGGTGTCCAAGAATGCCAATGGCATCCTGTCTTGCATCAGAAATAGTGCGGCCAGCAGGACTAGGGAAGTGTTTGTCCTCCTGTACTTGGCACTGGTGAGGCCACACCTCAAGTACTGTGTTCAGTTTTGGGCCCCTCACTGCAGGAAAGACAATGAAGTGCCAATGGCATGTCCAGAGAAGGCAACAGAGCTGGGGAAGGGTCTGGAGCACAAGTCTGATGAGGAGAAGCTGAGGGAGCTTGGTGGGCTCAGCCTAGAGAAAAGGAGACTCAGGGGGACCTTACTGCTCTCTAGGACTACCTGAAAGAAGGTTGTAGCCAGGTGGGGGTCAGTCTCTTTTCTCAGGTAACAAGTGACAGGATGAGAGGAAACAGACTCAAGTTCCACCAGGGGATGTTTAGATTGGATATTAGGAAAATTTTTTTCACTGAAAGGGTTGTAAAGCATTGGAAAAGGCTGCCCAGGAAAATGGTAGAGTTATCATCCCTGGAAGTGTTCAAAAATATGTGGATATGGCATTTTAGAACATGGTGAACATGGTGGTGGTGCTAGGTTGACAGTTGGACTTGATGATCTTAAAGGTCTTTTCCAACCTTAATGATTCTATGAAAAAAAGAAGACATCATTAGAGACAGGGAAAGATAACCTGTTTCCTCTACTACTTCATTTTGTGAAAACTGGAAAAAGTTATAATGTTGCCACCAAGTCGAGGGAGGTGAAGCCACACCTGAGTCCTGTGTCCAGTTCTGGGCTCCCCGATACAATAGAACAGAACAATTCAATTGAAAGGAACATAAAACACTCATCTAATTCAAATGCCTGACCACTTCAGGGCTGGTGAAAAGTTACAGCATGATATTAACAGCATTGTCCAAATGCCTCTTAAACACTGACAGGCTTGGGGCATCGACTGCCTCTCTAGGAAGCCCATTCCAGTGTTTGACCAACCTCTTGGTAAAAAAATGCTTCCTTAGGTCCAATATGAACTTCCCCTGGCACAGCTGTGAACCATTACCATGCATACTGTCACTGGATCCCAGGGAGAAGAGCTCAGCACCTCCCTCTTCACTTCCCCTCCTCAGGGAGTTGCAGAGCCATGAGGTCACCCTGCAGCCTCCTTTTCTTCAAACTAGACAAACCCAGAGTCCTCAGCCACTCCTCACAGGACATGCCTTCCAGCCCTTTCACCAGCTTGGTTGCTCTCCTCTGAATTCATTCAAGGACCTTCACATCCTTCTTAAATTGTGGGGCCTAGAACTGCACACAGTACTCAAGGTGGGGCCACACCAGCACTGAATACAGTGGGTTAATCACCTCTTGACTGGCTGGTTCTATTGTGTTTGATGCACCCAAGAACACAGTTTGCTCTCTTGGCTGCCAGGGATCACTGCTGACTCATACTGAGCCTGCTTCTAACCAGTACCCCCAGATCCCTTTCTGCAGGGCTGCTCTCCAGCCACTACTCTCCTAATTTATACTTGTGCCTGGTGTTTCTCTGGCCCAGGTGCAGAATCTGGCATTTTGACTTGTTAAATTTCATTCCAGTAATCATAGCACAATGCTCCAATCTATCCAGATCCCTCTGCAAGGCCTCTTGTCCCTCGAGAGACTCAATAGCCCTTCCCAGTTTGGTATCATCAGCAAACCTGCTAATGGTGCATTCAACTCCTGCCTGCAGATCATTGATAAATATATTGAACAGATCTGGCCCTACAATTGAGCCCCGAGGAACACTGCTAGTGATCGGTCACCAGCCAGATGTAGTGTCACTCACTGCAACCCTTTGAACCCTGCCCTTCAGCCAGTTCTTCACCCAGTGCATCATGAACCTGCTCATCCCACAGTTGGACAACTTGTCCAGAAGGATGCTGTGAGGGAGTATTAGGTTTGCATGGCAAGGTTTTGGTAGTGGGGGGGCTACAGGGATGGCTTCTGTGAGAAGCTTCTGGAAGCTTCCCCCATGTCTGACACAGCCAATGCCAGCCGGCTCCAAGACAGACCTCCCACTGGCCAAGGCCAAGCCAATAAAAGATGGTAGTAATGCCTCTGGGGTAACATATTTAAGAATGAAAAAAAGTTATGCTGCAGAAGTAATTGCAGCCAGAGAAGAGCAGAGTGACAATATGTGAGAGGAACAGCTCTGCAGACACTGAGGTCAGTGGAGAAGGAGTGGGAGGAGGTGCTCTAGGCGCCAGAGCAAAGATTCCCCTGCAGCCTGTCATGCAGACCATGGTGAAGCAGCTGTGTCCCTGCAGCCCATGGAAATTCACGAAGGAGCAGAGATCCACCTGCAGAGGAGACTCATGCCAGAGCAGGTGGATGCCTGAAGGTGGCTGTCACCCTGTGGGAAGCCCACACTGAAGCAGGCTCCTCACAGGACCTGTGGCCCCATGGGGGACTCATATTGGAGCAGCCTGTTCCTGATAGACTGCACACCATGGAAAGTGACCTATATTGGAGCAGTTCGTGAAAACCTGCAGCCTGTGGGAAGAAGTTCATTGAGGACTGTCTCCTGTGAGAGGGACCCCACACTGAAGCAGGGGAAGGAATCCTCTCCCTGAGGAGGAAGCAGCAGCAGAAACAACACATAATGAACTGACTATAATCCCCTTTCCTTATCCTGCTGTGCCACTGGCAGGGGGGATGAAGAGGATCAGGAAGTTAAGCCCAGTGGGGAAAAGGTGTTTTTAAAAATTGTTTTACTTCTCATTATCCTGCTCTGATTTGACTGGTAGTAAATTCAGTTAATTTCCCCAAGTCGAGTCTGTTTTGCCTGTGACTGTAACTGATGAGTGATCTCCCCCATCCTTATTTTGACCTACAACCTTTCGCTATATTTTCTCCCCCTCCCCCAGCTGAGGAGGGGAGCAATAGAGTGGCTTGGTGGGCACCTGGCATCCAGCCAAGGCCAACTGACCACAGTCCTTGTGGCATCCAACGTAGGGTGAGACAAAGGCAGTTATATATATATTACATGCTGTAGTAATAGTAGTTATCGAGTAACAAGCTCCTGTGCAGGACATGGAGTTTGTCAGCTGCACCACTTATCTCTTTATTTTGCTGAGTTTGGGAACATGTTAATACAGACAATGGCTCTGTGCTTTGCCCTGGCATTGACGGCCTTGTGCTGTGGGAACTGTCTTGTGAAAAAGATGAGGAAATACATCTCCCTCTCCCTACCTGGGACTGATGTGGATGGTTTTATGATGCAGGCTCCAGAGGTCCTTGTTCACCCTTACATGATTTGTTTGATACTACTAATAAACATTGTTGGCATATTACAATATTTGTAGAATCTGGTGTCGCCCTGGTGTAAGAGATGACTCTTCAGTGAGGCAATACTGAAATGTGGCCTGAGGCACCCAGTTCCTGGGTGGCAGAGTGTGTGGAAGGATTTCAGAAGTTTCCTAGGGCAGTTATCACCTCCCATTACCTGGGGCTTTATACCTGAACAGGCAATGAACCCTAACAAACTGATAAAAGGGTGCCTTGCTTACCCCAATGAACACCAGCAGCTTCTCACCCTGTACTGGGGCCTGGCCTGTGCCTATGGAGCCACAGCTCAGTACTCTGAGAGAACTGTAGTTGAGGCAGGAACCAAAACTGCANGAACTGTAGTTGAGGCAGGAACCAAAACTGCATTTGAGGACATTATAGCTGAGACAGGGACTCAAACCACAGCAACTACAGTAATTGCTGCAGTAGTGAAAAAGAAAAGGTGGACAAGGAGAGGTCCATATCATTGATTAGAAA
>VZSE01011902.1:282-120450 GCA_013398275.1 Promerops cafer
CCTCCCCGCACCGCCCCTTGCCCTTAGTTATCCAGTGAGAAGCAATTTGAAAAATGCTTAGGTTTGTGTTTCTCTTCCCTGTAGATAAATGGACCGCTTTCTTAAACCCACAGGCGTGCACTCAGTGCAGTCCGAGAGGTTTTCTAGAATCACTCCATGTATTTCTAATGTAGTGTCTTGGCCAGGCAGCAGTGGTACTATTCAATTTATTTTTTTAAAAAGGCACCTTTCTATGGGAGAAACAAATTATTGTGGTCTGATGGCAAATGATTGTGTAGATTTTAAAATTTAAAGTTCCCTGAGAAGAGTTAAAATCTGTGTGCTAGCAGGAAATGAAATGTGGTGTTGTGCACTGTATAACGGGCAAGCACGTGAGCTCTGCTTCAGCAACAAAAAGCACCTTGTAAATACACTGGTGGTTATATTTTTTTGATCCTGCCATGTTGGAGTCTGCAGCATTTTACAGGCACATAGTAGAAGTCTCCTCTGTATTTGAGAGGATTTTATCATCGCTATTTTGAGCTGGTCTATAGAAGCAGCAGGAGAAGGACTCCTTCCCAGTAAGGACAGGATTTATACATCCTTAACATACATTTAATTTTTGCAAGGCAGTAATTTTGTTGGGCCTCATGTAAAGAAGCAATATTTGGAATAAAGCAGTAGTATTTTTATGCTGCCTATAGCAATTCAGCCTGCTTCTTTCACAAATATTTGTATGATAGAAAACCTGGCATGCACTAGAGAGTAAAAAAAAAAAAAATAGATCAAACTTTCCACGTGCTTGTTCCTGCACTCCATTATTCAATCTGGGAAGTATGTCTGTCTGTGAAACGTTATTAAAAGGGACTTCTACTATTTCAGGATTATTTTTAAGATAGTTGATTGGAAAAGATGGTTTATCTGTCTCGATGGGCATTGTATCATGGTATTTTGAGATTTAGAAGTTTGATCATCTGTTTAGTGTTAGAAGAAAGCTTCACTTGAGAAAGTATGGAGGTTTTTTGTTCTAGTTAAGGGAAGGGGGAACCCCTCTCTGGACAAATTCATTGCATGTGAATCTTTATGGTTGTATTTATTTGATTCTTTTCATTGAAAATTAATATGGTGTATGTGCTCTTTCTCCTTTAATATGCATTGCATGTAGTTTTGAATTACAGTAGCCTACATTTAATATATTTTGTAGAGAAAAATACAGTGGTAGATGGAATATACTTTTAGATTGAAGAAGAAAATTCCATGGGACATATAAAAATTGATGATTTCCTATTAGTCTAATCAAGAAATTTACTGTTATGCTTATTAATCTTAAACTTGCACAAAGAGCATTCTATTTGTAGTTTTGAAAATAAATTCATTACACTCATATAATGGTAAATTTAAAATCACTGGTACTACCCCAACTTTTAAAAAATTTTAAATCATTGTTTAATGTGTTTAAAAGTATTTTTCTGTTCTTTCAGCTGCCAGCTGAAATGGTGTAAAAGTCCATTCTTTGTACTGGGTACCGTGTCCTATTTGTGAATTAGCAATTATCAGACACACTTACCTGTCTGTAACTTGTTGAAAAGAATTCTGCACTGAACTTAAAGCACTTTTCTAGGCATGTGTTGCCTGTATACAGGCATATTGAAAAAATTGCAAATGTAATTGTATCAGCATACCCGTATTGCTTCTCCCAAAGCCCTTATTTGTTAAAACACTGCTTCATCGTGCATTATCATGTTGGAATGTATTAGATATAGTTAAGATTATACTACTGTTTAAAAGAAAATTAAATTGTATTTCTCATGACTGTACTTCCTTCCCCTTTGTTTCTGCTCCCCCTCTCCCGAAATCTAATATAGAGAGCCACTTAAAATTCATTCAGTGGCCTCCATATGTAATAGTGACTCTTTTGTTCCTTTTATAGATGTCTAATTTTTTGGGGGAGGGGGAGTGTGTCAAAAAGTTGGAGGTTTTTTTCCCTTGTTTTTCTAAACATTGCTAACTGGGCGCATATTTAGAGTTGTTGGTTACATGTAAAAGCACAGTTTTCAAATGTTGAGTATTGTTGATGAAAGTGGTTAAGGTGGTTTCAAAGTAACTTATTTGAAGCCCTTGTATCTTTTTGCACCAGGGGAAGGTGTAGGAGCAGCTGGGGTGTGGTGGGGGGGTGTTGCTCGCCAGGCCCACCCAGTGTGTTCGCAGGCTGTAAGGCCGGGAAGCGCTTTCCAAAGAGCCCTGTGCTCTCCAGCGGGCGAGATACGGCAGGAGAAGTGACGCCATTTAAAAAAAAAAAAAGTGGATGCGTCAAGTCTGTCTTTCAGCATGAGTGTACAATTAATAGTTTGGTCAAATGATTACTTCATAAGAGCAAAAGTTGTTTTGTCGTGCGACGAAATTATTCAATACATTGTATTGACCTCTGCTGCTTTGAGGCTGCTTCATGGAGACTCTTAGCTCCCCTCTTCACAGCCTCCTTAAACATGATTTTTATGGGGGTTTCTGTTGCTTTATTTTTATTTTTTTTTTTAAACCAGAGTGTGTACATTATCACTCACAAAGGTAGTTTGTGGGTATCTTTCTCCAGAGACAGCTGAGGTGCACAGGAGGAAAGGGTAAGAGTTTGGTAATCCATATCCTTGTCACATAAAGGAAGGTCAAGAGGTGGTGTCAGCTAGGGTTGCCATAAAGTTGAGCTGCATCTAGAAGACATGGAGTGTGCCTGGCTTGTTATTCAGGGCGAAATTCTTGGGCCCAGTAGTCACTGCATTCCAGCCCTTGCTGGATCTTCTGATTTGAAGTGGGCACACCCAGGTTTGCAAAATTGCCTTCCTACCTGCTGTGGAAGGAAGTAAGGAGAGACCTGTGTGTGGCTTTCTTCCCCCCCGCCACTTCCCTGGAAGTATTTAAAAAACAGACAAGGAGATACGCTGTGGTTGAAAAAAGAGCCCTGGTCAAGGTTTTCTTGATGCAAAGGGTGGGGAATTATTTTGGGGGAGGTGCAAAGCATTTAATAAGCTCAAGAGTAGATTCCTGACTTACTATTGAAATCTCAAGGGAATGCCAAAGGAATGCAGCACTTCTGCATTCAGACCCCTTGGTGTGGAAGAAGGCTATTGCAATATTTTAGGGTTTAGGTCACTTAATGCAAAAGTTAGAGGAGGCATTGTGATGATTTCGACTGCGAGTCACGCTCTGCGAGTCATGCTCTGTGAGGGAGGGCAGGGCCCCGTTAGTCACATCCACTACTTAGAGGAGTTTTCTCCTGACAAAGCGGCCGTGCGGGAAGAGGCTGGTGGCTGCCCATGGCCTACGTGGGGCTTGTGGTGCGAGGCTCTGGGTACTACCTCGCCGCAATCCAAGAGCAGCTGGTATCTCACAAGGCGATGTAGGCTGCAATCTGATTATTCAAATGGCCCTGATGTCACTTGTGCGTAATGAGGGGGGAGGGCAGGCGCTAACTCTGGGCACCTGGGGATGTGCTTGGCGCAGCCTCCCGGCCTGGCTTCCATGTCCAGGTGGGCTTCTCACCCAGACCTGATCCACTCTGCCTGCTCCTGGGGCCCTCAGGTACCTAAAATGCTCACAAACACCTCAGTAGCGGTAATGACGAGGATTTTTTTCCAATTGGAAGGTTAACTATTTTTTTTCCCCACCTCGAGGGCTCTTTGTTGAGAAAATAAATTCACTCTGTCTCTTCTGGGCGATTTGTTTGGGAAGGGAGCAGAAGTGGGTAAGAGAGCTGCACCCTATAGGTAATGCTGTTCTGTGGGGGGAGCAGTGGCCTGCCAGCTGGGCTTCACCTCTGATGCTGAGGTGCCCGAAGGCTGATTTGAGGAAAACGGGCCCCAAATCCTGCTCATGCAGCCACCTGTGTTCCACAGGTGACCATTAGATGGGAATTGGATTGTGTTGCTAGTTTTCAGTATAAGGATGGTTTGTGTCCCATGTGCACAAGACGGTGGGAAATGATTCTGCGAGGCTAAAGTATGCATGGTGCCTGCAATGGTCATAGTTATTAAAAAAAGAATAAATTAGTGGCATTAATTTTTAGTTTTGCTTCTGTAAATATCAAGTAGGTAAGCATATGCTCAAAGAAGACATGTTAGAAAATACGCCATTTCTTAGCTGTATTTGTTCTCTTTTGTGTGCACAAACTTAATGTTTTTGAGAGTGAAGGGCCAAAACTTCACATAGTGATTTAAAGTTTTTATTCTGGTTCCACATTTGTTTTTGTGGAGGTGAACAGAAGAGACTTTTTTTTTGTTTTAATCTTTGAAATTTTACAACTAGACTGGAAACACTAGATGTGACTATTCCTATACAGACAATGAGATGTTATGACAAAACCAGAAAATCTTCACCAACCGTGTTAACTGTTACATTGTGGGAAATCTAATTTTTATAGTTCCTCATACTGTTTGATCATTAATTAAGAAAAAATCCCTTCTTGCTGCAGTTCTTAAAAATCAGCTGGAACACATGAAACACAGCTGTAAATGTGTGTCCTGAAAGGTTGGTCCTGTTCTCTTTTTGCTAACTTCCCTTTATAGAAGGTACCCTGAGAAATATACTTGTAGTGGACTTTAAATTGTGCATAGATACAGTAAATTTTAAAGGGGTGGAATAAAAAAATAACATTTTGGAAGTGTAATTCAAGGGTAGTAAAAATATGCTCAGGAAACGTTTAAGTTTTTTTTTTTATTTCTCCCTTTTTTTCCCTTCAAGCATGGGGTAATAACATTTTCCACATTTTTGAGACCTTGAAGGTGGCATTTTTGTAAAATGGGGCTGTGTTCATTTCAGTTGCTCTTTTAAGTGCAGAGCATAGGACTCTACAGTGCTGGAGTCCTTTTATGGCTTCTGACTAGCTACTGGGTGGACTTCAAATGCTTAATTTTGACCTGAAAAACTTTAAATGGACTGAGATCTACCTATCCAACATAAAATATGATGCTTCCCAAAATGCCTGTGGGAGAGGGACCCAGGCAGAATTAAAATATACGTAATACTTAGTCATGGACAGGGCTAGTCCTTCAGGGAATCTCACAAAAAAGATTCTTCACTCCTTAAACCTGTTCCTCTCCTTAGGGTCATCTTATCTTTTAGTATTTTATTGTCCTGGGATTTTGGTAAAAATATACAGTGGCATAGACCACTGCTAAAGACACACTTTCTTCTGGTGATTTCATCCTTACATGAGCCCAGTGAGATAGGCACAGGACAATATTGATGTAGGACCTTTTTTCTTGTAATTTAAGAGTAAAATTTATTTTTGGAATTTGATTATTCAGAATCAGTAAATGGATAGAGAGCATATGCAAAAATTGAATGCTCTAAAATCTAAGTATGGGTGACAACTTCATGTTTTGTATATAGACGGGGATGGATTAATAAGTTTGAATAGGTTTGATACATTTAGCAATATCAAGGTGCTTTATGTAGTTCCAGAAAGCTTCAAGACCATTCTCTTTTAATGCACTTTTATTTTCATGCGCAAAATGTCTATCTCCACATCAGTCCATTCTTCATCTCTAATGATGCAGAATGTAGAACTATGTTAAGTTATATGCTAATTACTGTTGAAAGCCAAGATAAAACCATAACTTTCCCTTATTTTGTCTAGAAACATGACGGAATCAAACGCTTGAGCACTATTTTATAGTTTTAGTCTGAGGCTTCTGTACTTTTTCCTTTATTTTTTTTTTTCCTGGGCATGTCAAACGTAGGCATTTGAATTCCTTTTCACCCTGCATCTTTGCTGGGTGAGTGTTACCTCTGCTGCCCAAATGAGGAAAATATCTTGAATGTGCCATTCAAAAATCTCCCCGTGTGTCTGTGTTGGGGATATGCTGGGGATACCAGTTAGCCCAGTGCTTATAGGTGCTACCCAGCCTCCGTGGGCATGTCTGTCCATCTGGATATTTCAGTGACAGTTGTTCCTTGTCATCAACTGGAATATGTAATTTGGCCTTGAAAAATTTCAGTGTGGGAGCAAGAGCTCCTGTGTGTTTGTGGTAAGTATCAAAAATTTGTGATTTTGTATTATCTCCTGGTTTTGCTTCTTTCCAGATCTGCAATATTGGTTTGTGAGAGTGTCTTCAAAGATGCACATATTTAACAGAGAAGAAAATATTGATATATGTCATGGGATACTTAGCAAATGAAGTGCATACCCTAATCTTGCCCCTACTAAACCTTAAAATACTATATGTGCATTGGTAGTAAAAGAGTGGTGCCAAAAAAGGTGGCTTTCCATTTTTTTTTTGCACGTGCATTGAAATTTCAAAATGAAAAATTACGATATTAATTGTTATTTTGCTGACTTGTGTTATTGTGACAGCTGGCACAAGAGGAACCTGTAGTATAACAGGTCTCCTGCTCAACATAGCCTCAGCAGCCACGTGCTTCCCCTACAGCCTGCCTCTTCATGGTGCAGGGGAATCAGCATCTACCCAAACTGTCCTTTTGCAGACCTGAATGAATGGAAAACTGCCCCTAACGTGCAAAATGAGGTATTCTGTGCTTTTAATGAAGTTAAAATTGGGATAAGAGCACAGATAATGAGTCAAAGAGGGATCTGACTCTTCTTGGGTACGGGACTAAGTACAGAAATGAAACTGTCTTGAAATAGAAGATCTTCAGCTGGGAAGGGCTTTACTCCATTTTAAATTTTTTGGTGCCTTCATTATCTTGTGACTGTAGCCTCTGCATTATTTCTCACCAATCAGTAGTTTCAAAGAGAATGTGTATGTATATGTGTGTCTCTTGTGTGTGTGTGTATATATATCCACATATGCATTTTAAAAGATTATATTACCATAAAATAATTTGCAGTTTAAGAACGGACCAGCTAAAAATATCTGAAGAATTTATAAAAATAGTAAGGTTGGCAGTTTTTTTGGGTTGCTTTCTTTTTTTTTCCTAGTACCAATACCCTTGAACACAACTGGAGCTGAATGTTCACTTTTGAAAGATTAACTTTCATGCTCAGCTGAACTTTAGGAATGTTATTTTAAAATATGTAGTCTACACCATGTGTCTAATACATTTTTCCTCTTTGCAAATAGCAGTGATTTGTTGTTTTGGTAAATTGTTTTTTAATTTTTAAATGTTAAATGTACAGGTTCTAAATGTTTTCCCTCAAAAATGGAGCTCACTTCACCTTAATGGAGCCTTAAAAATTGTAGTGCAGAAATCAAAATTCCCAATAAAGGGAACTCTAGCGTGTGTGTGAACAAAAATATCTGTTGGAAAAAATAATAAGCTTAAGTTATTAGTTGGGTTTGCAGTTACTTATTTTCCTGACATTTCCTATTAAAGAGCAGTCAGAGATGGAGTAAAAAGCTTGTTGGGCTTGCATTTGGAATTATTCATTAAATATCTAGCTTGCATTGATCAAGGTTGGGTTCTAATTTTCTAGGAACGATCAGGGCAGGAGGGCTGGCTTCGAGAAAGGGGAGAGGTGGGGGAATCCCTGCCCTGGGTGAGCTGTGCTGTGCAGGTGCTCCACACACCTTCCATCCTAGGGCCTGATGCTGCCCTCTCTCTGCCCGTCTCCCCTGCCACCAGAGGGAATCCTGAATCCCGAGTGTGCTGCGGGGACACTCTTGGCAAACAGAGTTGACAAAATGTCTCCAGCTTTGATAGGGAAAATGCATATATCTAGCAAAGGCAAAAGACACCTGTTGTTTTGTTTGTTTGTTTGTTTGTTTTTTATAAAAAAGTTTTAAAACAGTCGCAGAACAGATAATCCAGAAATTTATTTTTTGTGATAGAGTGGATTATTTGGTTTATACGCATTGGGGAAATTCTTTGTGATGGTGGCTTCCTGGTTATCATCAAAGAAGGAGAGTTCTATTTTTCCTCCTACATCTAAAGTAAAAATTCCAAAGAAGAGTCTCTTTAGGACAGTGCTTGGAAAACATAATTTGTGGCATAGTAGAGGAATTTAAGTAGTAGTTCAATCCATGACAATAGATTATATTTATAATATAAATCTTATCTTTTTTTTAAAAATATGAATTCTGATATACAAGCTTGAAATTATTTTCTGGTGAAAGTTTGGTGGAAAACTTACACAGGTAACAGCTAGGGAAAAAATTGTCTCTCTTGGACTATTGCTGCTAGTCTAGAAATAATTTTTGAAATTACTTTGCTAACTGTTCACCAGCTTGCACAGGCTCCCCTCACCATTGAGCTACTGGTTTGTTAGAATTATGTACTTTTGTGCTGTAGAGAGCACCAGGGTCTTTCCTACCAAGGCAACAGGATTCCTGAATGAACCACATCTTTCTTCAGGGAAAACCAGTGCTCTGGTGCACAGAGGGAGCTGTTCACCAGGGTCAAGTGAGAGGGATTTGATGCTAAGTGTCTCTTAGCAGTATCGATCATGCTGGGTGCTGGTGCTGATCAGCAGCAAGAGCTCTCACACGGTGAGGTTTGTGTTAATAGGAGCTCAATTATTTAAAGGAGTTCTAGGTGGTGGTGGGCAGCAGCCTAACTTGATGTTATGCTAACCAAAAGTGTTAAAAACTGCCATTGCTAATCAGGAGGTACTAGTATTGACCTGAGAGAAGTGCTGCAGTATCTCAATAGTTGTTACCTGATTGTATGAATTTTCTATCAGCACAGAAACTTTTAACATAGGGTGAGAAATAAATGATAAATGGACAGCTCTTATTGTTGGTTTTTTTAAAAAAATACTGTGTACTCATTGCTAAATTTCTTTTCAGAGTTAATTCTGGAACTCAGTAGGAGTGATGTAAAATTGTTCTCGAACTGCTGATACTAGTTCATTTGAAGATGCATCAGAATGCTTATTCTGCCAAAATACTTAAAAAAAAATTCACCCCCTAAAGCAACCAAACACCCCACATTGTTGTAATAATCAAAAAGTAGAGGATCCTTTTTTTATTAAATACTAAGATTTTTTTCTTCAGTGATGGTCTGAATCCCAATAGGAAATGGTGAGTTCCTGTTCTGTTTGATACCTTGCTCTGGGTTGCTGTTTATTGTATTTATTTAGAGTGTATTATATACCTATATTTAGAAATTTTCATTTTTTTTCCTGTCATGCACTTGAGAGAGAATTTTTATAAATAATGTAATTTCTGCACTGGCTACTCTTAAGCAAGAAGTGATTGTTGACATGTAAATATGTCCCAAATTTTGCATTTAACATAGAATGGTAAGCTTTAGATAAAAGTGGTGTACACACCCTTTTTACAACTGGGCTTTATGGCAGTTGTTCAATTGAACTCAAAGCATGAGCAGAATTGTGTTTAACCTACTTGTAGTTGAAGCTACCCATTTTTCTCAAAAGTAATCTTGGAGAAACAGTTGAAGGCTTGTCATTAACTGAAGTCTTGAAATTATAAGGATTGCTTTACGTTTGTGTTTGACTAGCTTCACTAAAATCACAGAATTGCATTCACTGGCCGCAGTTAGATTTTGCCTGCCTCTGTGGCAAATAACAGGCTTGTGTATATTGCTTTTCCTCCTGGCCCTTGGGCCCACGTCACCTGATGCACACAGTTCACACAGAATGACTGTCACTGGTTTTGCACACACCAAGCTCAGCATCTTAACATGAAACTGAGACCTGTGCTCAGATCCAGCACCGCACGTGTGGTTATGTCAGTCTCCCGCTGTACAGCGGTGCTGTGTTTTGTGCTGGGGCACTTCAAAAAATGGCTTTTCAAATGAAAGTTGAAGTCAATCTTAGCTTTTTTAAGCTAGAGACTGCTAGTGGAAATCACATGTGATTTTGTATTCCAGAAAGCCTCTCTTTAACATAGTTCTCACGTGTCACCGGATGAATCATTTTGGGTGGCACCTTTGGGAGAAAAGGGCAGTAAAAGGAAAGAAAGAAGGGCAAAGTCTGTCCAAAACTTAATCACGTTTTACTATGATGAAAGCCTGCAAATTCCAGGGGAACAAATGGCATTTGAGCAGTGACAGCTTTCCTGGAGGTGGCTGTGGTGTGTCATCCACCTGTTGAGACTGGAGCAAGATGAGGAGAGCTTGGCCTAGTTTGGGGGGGCTGGGGAGGTGTCCTGACCTCTTCTCCCTCTAACATTCAGCCCTGTGAACTTCCCTTACTCCCTGTGTATAACGTGTATGTGGTTGTGAAGTACTAAAGCATGTCTTTGAGGTTTGGGGGAGGAGAGGGAGGGAGTGATTGCTTTGTTTTAGGGCTTTTGGTAGCTCCAGTTCTGGTTGTTACTGGTAGTTTTGCCTCACTGCACAGTCCAGCACTAGGCATGAAGCTGGTGCCAGCATGGTTTGAAGTCAGCTGAATTTTCAGGGGATGATGATGTGGAGAAAAGAAGATGCACAATCAGTAGTGTTAGCAAAAAGTGGTCAGTAACCCCCAAAGAAGGATGACTTATATCTGTAGTTAAATACCTTACAAAACCACAGTCTTCCTTAAGCTTTTTTTTTTTTAAATTTGCTATTTTAACTTTCTCCATCTCTTTTAAAAAATGTTCTTAAATCCTCAGTTGTTGGGTATATCTATATGCAGGTGGAATGGCTGAATTGAGGCTTTGAGAGGCATACTTAGACTATACTAAACTGTGCTCTCAGGAAAAAGCAACTCAATCTATTTGTGAGGGCAAGTACCACCTAATTTAGGTATCTCTGTTTATGAATCACTACCATATGATTGTAAAAATAAGATAGTAGTTACTGTCTTGTGTGATAATAAGCTTGTACATTTGTATACAAACTAAATTCCAACTAATTATCTGCTAAATAATTTATTAAATGTGGTCAAAATTATCATCTTTGTTCATATGAACTTTGTTCATAATCTTGATTTAAATACCCAGCAAAATGCCATGTCTTTGAAAACTGCAACTTACTAAATGCAAATAATCTTGACGCTAATGATGATTAACTTATAAATTATGATTTAACTGGTTAGCTGTAGCATGATATAAACCTTTTCTCTTCTTTAAAAGTAGCTAATCAAAAATTACAATTTTGCATAGTTTAATATGAAGTGAACTAAAATAATGTCAATGTTAAATGCTATGTAAAGAGTGTACTTTCCAGTGCAGAAATGTAAACTCTATTTTTCGTTCTCTGGTCATGGCAGTGTATTTAAATCTACAATGACAGTGAAAAAGTCAGTGCTGTCTGTGATATTCATCCTCAAAACCTGTGCTATATCCTGTTTTCTGTGAAAAAGAAAATTAAAATAATTAAATTACTGAAAAGGTGATAGTATTTATCCTATAATTGCTCTATATACCACTACCTAAAGTCAGGGTGGATTTTTTTAATAGTATTACTAATGTGGGGGAAATTATTATATATTAGCTGTAAAGGTTGCTAAAGAAAATACACTTACACGTCTTATATACAAGCAATTTTTCAGCATAACTTTGCTTTGGAAGAAATTGTAGAATCAAAATGTTGCATAATTTAAAGTCAGTGAACAATTGAATTTTAGTTGTTGACTTTTCCAGTTGAACAGAATGAAATGATACTCTAAGGCTTTAATCAAGCCCTGGTATGAAAGCTCAGGGATTGCTTTCATATTATACTATGTAAGCCTGTGTGCACTAATCAAAGCTGCTGTGACAAAAGCACAGAAGATTGTTTTGGTAATTCTTAAAAATGAAGTTTAATGCAAGATATAATTAACAGCATTTCTATTAAGTCAATATAAAATATTGCAGAAGACTCTTTACACACAATCTGTGATGCTTTAACTATGGCAGTACAAATTATTTACTCTACATGGGGATTTACTAGTGTAGATATACTTACCCTGACCAAACTTATTGCTAAAAAAAAAAAAAGGAAAAAAAGAAAAAATTTGCATGGTTATTACTGCATAAATTCAACTTCTTAAAACATGTAAATTAGAAAGCTAATTTTTTTTCCGTAACCAGTCTTTAGCTCACACCTTAATGTAAAAAATATTGTGTATGTGTGCAAGGTGTGCCTCTTTAATTCTATGTACCAGCTGAAGGATGGTCCATTCTATGCTTCAAGGGCATAAAATTTTTTGGGAAGAAAATGTGCAGGTCTTCTAAATAACATGTTACATTTTTCTGAAAGTACAGCTATGAAATAATTTCTTCTCTCCACAAAACTTTTGTGTAAGTGAATAGCATTAAATTAGTGGAGGAGAATTCTTCAGAGAAAATGACTAAAAATGTGAAAATAATGTTTGAAAACCAAACACCAAATTTTTCTCTTTGCAAGTAACAAGTAATAGAAGTAGCAAGTAACAGAAATATAGAAGCAGCAATGGCATTTAAAAAAGAAATTTCTGTATCTATTGACATTCAGCATAAAAATGACAAGTCAAACACCAGAGTGGTCACTTTTGATGACTTTTGGGTTTTGACAGGGCAAGAGAAATGAAGGGAAGCCCTTTGGTGGTGATTGTGCAAACCCTACAGGTTCTAGCACTCCTCTGGTGAAGGTGTTATATCTCATCTGATTTAGGTCACTTTAATCAGTTTAGGGCCACGTGGAATTGCCATTAGTAAGGGACAGCACTTGAGTGCTCTCCTTGCTGGTATTCCATTAGCTCAACAAAGTGTACTAGTGAAATAATGACTAGAGCATCAAAGTGACAATTGGTATCTGTGCAGTCTTGGCTACAGCATACATCAATTTATACTTTAAAAGTTTGTTTTAAACTTGTGTTAATAAGGCTTATTGTACTGAAGCTATTGAGACAGAAAGATTTATTTATTTTAAAGATAATGGGAAATTTGCAGTAAACTTGACATTTCTGATGTAAAGCCAGTGGAGTAGTATTTACTTTTTTCCTGTTAGTGTGGTCTAGAAGATTTAAAAGAAACAGTTTCTTTCCATTACTTTAAAATTTTTTCTTGATTTGCATGGAGATTGAAAGGTAGAAATTATTTTTAATTAAAAAAAAAAGTTTTGTCATGTGAGCAAATTAACTGCAGGTCATAGTTAGGCTTTGCTGGAACATCAGATGATGATCATAGTATCTTTCAAATGCTCAATTATCATGTCAATCTAAGCTGTCCCCTTGCAAAGTTGATTAATGCATGTATTTCTGAAAAAGAGCAATTAAAATGGAAGTTTCAGTCAGCATGCATGCAGAGTGAAAGCCATGTGTGCATGTGCACACACACACTGTAAATACTTTGAGTGGCTTGAAACACTGGGAAGAGCCTGAAACCTGTGGCTGTACATTTGGAAGTGTTGATTTTCTCCGTGCATTTGTTAATTTTACTTTTAGTTTATTTTGTTCTTTTGAGTAGTAGGGCTATTAATATTTTTAGATGTTATCATATATACAGTTGCCTAAATGAAGCAGTTTGCCCTTGTTACCTTTTTATATTGCAGAAGAGACTTGAAAATGTCAGGGAGCCAGTATGGTAGCTGAAGTTCACATATACACTTAAAACCAGACTAAGAAGATATTTCACTTATTCTAGTTATAGCATATAAGCTTTTTGAAATTAGGTGGTGTTTTCAGCAGCATGAGTGCTTGTGTTTCCATTTTCTAGACCCCACAAGAATCTTCATTTACTGAGATCCTTTTAGGAATCGGGCATCAATTTGTGTCAGTTTTTGTAAAGCAGCCTGAGAGAGGCAGGGGACAGGTTTTTCTTTAAAAACTGCATGTGTGGGGTGGAACAGCGAGGTGGTGGTGGTGAAGTGGGATGAGTCCCTGAACCACCCTAATGCCACACTCAGTTTAAGCTCTGAAGTAGCTTGTTCTCAACCAGAATGTTTTAAATCTGATATTTGATGGCAAGAAAAAAAAAGGTAGCAAATGCTGAGATTGTGTAACAAAGGTCTTGCAATAAATGTTACAAGTGTATAGGAGAAGCAACTCTTGCTATTTTGTTTCCCTTCCAGTCCCACCCCCCTCCCCCCCCCACCACAACTGAATTTGTTTAATCTGGAGCGCACAGTGAGCTCAAATTGAGTATGAACAACTGTAGTTTCACTTAAGTGTGACCTGGAAGAGACCAAAATAGGTTGGACTCCCTGTCTATCGCTGTGGTGTAAGGAATCTGGGAAGCATTTCCGATGTTCTCTGCACACACAGGCTCGTGGTTGAGCAGTTGGTCTCAGCAGCATGGTGGCTACTGAATTCGTCTACAAGTGCTGCTAATTTTATTTGGATATTTCAGTCTGAGAAGGGTGAATCACTGAGTTATTGTTAGATGAGATCTAATCTGGTGCCGTACCTCCCATACCAAAAAAAAGTTGCCAAAATTTTACATAGTATGTGCTATGTGTCACTTATTTCCATTGGATTTCTAACTGGTTTGCAAACTCCTGCCGAGTAAGAGATGGTAGTAGGGAAGACGTGCAAAATAAAAACACTGTGAGGCTTTATCCAGCAGCTGCTTAGAACAAAGTGCCTTGTTGGCTTTTTAATTATTGCAGTCTTGGTACCTTTTTTTTGCTTCAGAAATGGCTCTGAAGTATCCTTCACCATTCCTTTTTGCTGCTTGGGCTCTTTAAAGGAAGCTGAATTCACTGGAAATTAAGGATAAAAAGAGAAAAGAAAATAATTTTTTTTTTTGGAATCTACTGCTCCCTAGCCCTTTATGTGGCTACCTGCTGCAGGGGAACCCTATGCAAATTTCAGTCTGGGGCTGCTTCTTACAGCTGATGTAGATTTTCATAGCTAGCTCATAATGGAAGTAGTGACTGCTTCAAGTAGCAGGGCCCTGTGGGCACTAGGAAAACAGGTGATGGGAGGGAAGAAGCCTTTGGCTATTTTGGTGGCTGAAGAAAACGAGGGATGGGGAGAAGAAAGATAAAAGCTAAGCCCTGTGTCCCATTAAGGATATTAAGTAAACAAAATATTTTTGCATGCTTAGAAGTAATTTTGCTTTTAAAGGTGTTTATTTTCAATGTTTCATGCACCTCATGAGTGTTTTCACTTTTATCCACATCTCAGTTAGTTGCAAGTTAGCTGTGTGGTGAGAGAATAAATGACAAGTGACCATAGCTTGAAAAAGTTTGGTCAACAAAATCAGCTTCACAGTACCATTGTTTAAGGAATAGAGACCCCTGCTCAGAGGAGGATAGAAAGAGAGAATGTGGCATTTAGAGAAAACAACATACACCCCCATTCCACCCCAAAAAGAGGGGGAGGAACTAAACACAAAACCAACCCAACCATAAACATCACAAGCCACAAAGATAGGCTCATCTTTCTAAAAGACACTAAAATTTCCCTTTAGACTTATATCAGTGTTTAATTCTTTATTAAAAAAAAAAAAATCTTAACAGCCTTTTCTATTAACAACACCTGAAAAATGAAAGGGTTTTTTTTTAATGAGAAATTAATATGGTAATGGCAGAATCTTTAGAGTTTTCTTTTTAAAATGCCTTTATGGCCCACTCAGGGGAATTCACAAATAATGAATATAAGCTTTTAGTATAATTAGCGATGTGAAGAATTTTCAGGCTAAAATCCAAAAGCAAATGACAACAGGTGAGAGCTATCCTATCCAGGTAATCCACATGAACACGAGAACCACAGCTGGGCTGATGCCGCTTGATTTGCCTGTTTTGCATGATGTGACCTGGATGTGCCCGTGTGGATCTTCTGGCTGTGCCTGTTGAGCTATCAGTCTGCTCGCAGAGGTGCAGGCTCCTTCAGAGTGCTTGAGCTGCTCCTGCGAGGAGAGCGGTGCCCGCTCGGCGGGCTGGCGGCTTTGGGCGCGCGGCTTCCTGACTGCTCGCCCCGCCGAGAGGTAGTAAACAAACCCCGTGTTCTGCAGGCAGCAGTAGGAAATCTGATCATCGGCACAGAGGGATCTGTGAGGTAATCCAAGAGTCATATTTTCATTCTGAAGGCTGAGATAATGCACCTCTCCGAAGCGGCTGCTTTGCTGGGCTGTACGTGCAAGATGAAAGGGGGAAAATGTAGTTAGGAGCCAACTATTATGTCCTGCATGAGCTTTGAGTAAAAATTTTCTTTGTCTAAATTTTATGGAAAATCCTTATTCTGAGTGGTAGTACAGATGCTTTTAAATCTGGGTCTGGGATTAAATGAGTCAACACAAAGAGAAGTATTGCTGCAGTTTGCCTGTGGCTTAGCCAAGTTTTGTCTGCTTGAATTGCTGAATTGGGTCTGAAATTGGAGCAATAACATTTCCTCTTCAAGTATTGTGCTGACCAGATCAGTGTGTAGAAATAAAAAGTGGTGATGTTTCTTAACAAGTCAGTATTTGGAACCCTTCTCCTTTCTTCTGCTAGGTAAGTTCAAGATGAACTCTGTTTCACAAGCTAATGGCTTGATTTGACAAAATGTAGTAACTGTGTCACCAGCGTGCCTTCTAAGATACACCAGAAATTAAATACCTTTTCATATAAGTGCTATAAACACCTCTGTTTGTCAGTTAACTGAACCAGAGTTTGTTTTTGAAAGTAATTCAGAATACCTTCATTTTAGGTAGGAAGTGACAGTTTGGCTTTGTATTTATCAGAACTACTTTTTAGGAAAAACACATTGAGATATATAATTGCATGAGTATATGCATCCAAAATTTTTTAGAAAAAGATGGCTTAGAATGTCCGTTCAATAAGCTTTATTTGAATGCACTTACTGCTGTTTGTGAGGTACTTTCAGGAATCAAATGTAAACAATTTAGAGTTAAAAGATTGCTTAAGCCCATGAAATTTCAGAGGAGGGCAGGCAGAGGCTGCAGCACCTCTTGCAGGACAAGCCACTCCAGTGGCTCAGTCTGTATTGTTACCTACATTTACCATGAAGAAAATAATTATAATTCCCACTCCCACACCCTCTAACTAGAAAACTACTGCTTTTTCCCCCAACCACACTGATCTCAATTGAAAGTTAAGGATTATTTATTTTGTCCTGTAAACGTGGCTTCTTTTTTTTTTTTTCTTCCCACTAGAAGAGCATTAAAAACATTGATTCACTCTGTTGTGCCCAAGCATCAGCTACTTGAAGCAACCCGAGGGGGAGAAACTAATGAACTCTGCGTGGGGGTAGCTTTTGTGTGGGTTTCTCCTTGCCTGTTTTTATTTTGCTGGCCGCAGAGTAAACAATAAGACACCTCTTTCCCTTCCCCTATAAATTTGGTTGATTACCAGCAGTTTTCCATTTGGCTATAAGAGTTGCTAACTTTGTTTCTATGGCTGTTCCTGTCAGGACTTTTCATACAGCACTCATTTCTTACCGTATGGCGTTACCCACACTCCATAGAACCTTTTTTTGCTGTGTGGTGTTTTTTTAACATTTCATCTCCAGCTGTCTATGTTCAGTTTGGGTTGTCAAGTGAAGTAAGGCTGAGAACTGACAATTTTTGTCCTCGTGATGTTCTTAGGTTGTTTTGGGGAGTGGGTTTGCAGGGGCATCCCGTGTAGCTGTCAGAGCTGGGGCACCACAAGCTCTGGGGGTAGCGCTGGGGGTACCAGCACTCGGTGCTGGTGGGTACTGGCATACTCTGCACCTGTGGTGTGACTTGCCAAGGCTTTTTCCAGGTAGCCAGCATGGCAATACAGACCTAGAATGGAGAAAATGAACAACCATTTGCTCTTTGCATGTTCTTGAGTGGCAAAGGTAGACCATTTGCTTTCTATCCCATAGGTATTGAGTTCAAACAGTTGAATGGACTAACACTGTTGATGTTCACTTGATCTCCTTTCAAACATGTTTAAGTCTTTTTCCATAGGCTCTCGTTTAAAAGGAGTATGTTTGTGCTCTGTGGGTTTAAGGCATTAATGTTGTGTGTAGTTCATATGGCTGCTGAAATAAGAGACTATTAAGTGGTGTTATTGTTGAGAAATGGGAATTAAGCAGTAGAAGGCAGCATGTCTCTGGGAGGGAGGGAGGATGGTGAGAAGGGTCTGGTAAGAGTGTAGGTACAATTGTGTGGAAGTGCAGTCACTTTGATACTTGCATTTGTTTCTCTCTGAAATAATTAAATTTTAACACATCTATGAGATACAAAAAACGCCCTGTGACTGGGAGCAAAAGCATGATACTTTATTGTTCTTTGCTTTGTCTATCTTATTTAAAATTATTTTCCCCTACAAGGAGGTGCAATCTGATGTGATTTGTCTTTGCTAAGAGTCATATAAAGCATAGAGTGAGATTGTATTAGTGAAAGAGTATAGTGAGACTTAATACAGGGATGCAAAAATAGGTAATTTTGACACCCTTTTAACTCAAGGGGAACTTGATATATTGAAGGAAAAAATCCTGGTGTATGTATTGAGGGCAGAGAGAATAAAAGGGTATACATAAAAGAAATGAAGAAGAAAAGCCACAATTTCAGCATTTTCTTTCTCCCACCACCTTTTTCCTAAGACATGTTTGGTGTGGTTTCCTATGTGTGGAGGTTTCTTGTGGGCTGGGAGCATTGGGTGTCCCTGTGCATGTTTGTTCTGTGTATTGATGTAAGAGAGATGACCCCTTAAGAGATCATTGAAATGGCTTTTAGTAAATTATCCATCTTTATGGCACTTTGCCCTTTCTGTCCCTGCCAACACGTGTAGCACAAATATGCTGCTTGCCTGGTGAAGGGGCACAATGGTGGCTGCTTGTTTTACTTGCTTTCAGCCTTGCAGAGATATTTATGTCCCCCAGATACAAAGCTCTGGGTCTCAACATCCCCAGAATAACTATGTTGGCATATGGTCCTCAGCGGTGGCTTAAAGTAACTGAATCCTGTTACCTGGATAGTAGCTGAAAAGAAGAATAAGAATGTGTGCAATTCCTCTTAAGAAAAGTAAATTATTGTCAAACAATTGCTTATGGACTAACCTTGTACAGGAACCAGAGAACTATTGTTTCTTCTTACCCAAAACTCTTTATTGGGTATCTTTGAAAAAGAGAAATGAGTGGGAATACCTGTTCACATGCTGTGAACATAAGTAGCTTTCCAAAACCTTAGTGTGATACAGAGCACAAACCTAAGTTGCCCAGACTTTTTTTTTCAGCTGACATCTATTTGCAATGCCTATTTAGAATGGGAGAAATGAATTAAGAAATCTGCTTAAACTGGAAAAAGTGCATACATAAGGCTTACGTGAGTCACATTGATGAGAGATGCTGGCAGGGTTTTACTAAGCATTTAAGACTTGATGGGCTAAATATTAAATGAAACTACTGTAACAAAATACCTTCATGGGATGAGAAAGGACTATTTTTTGTTTTACCCAGTTGGTGTGATTGCAAGTAGTCATAAAGTAACAAAATTTGAGATTATTTCAAAGCAGAACATAACAAAACCCTCTGTAGGATTCTGCTGCCTGGGATAAAAAAGCTCTAGGATCTTTGCATATTTCTACTTTGCTGAAGAAAACAGGGTCATGAGGAAGATGGAAAGCATCCTGAAAGAGCTAACTGCCTGAGATGGGAGTGTATTTCCAGGAAGATACTCTGTACTTTTCTCTTTCCTTTCTCCACCTATCGTGTGGAGTTTTGACCCTGTGCAAAAGAACGCTTGCTGAAGTCAGAACGCATCCTCGTGGAAGCTGTTGCTGCTCTGTTAAATTCAGTCACTACCCAGAGCTTCATCCCCTTTGCTACACTTTCTTTTTGATTCGGGATTTTTCTTGAGTGTGAGAGCTGGTTTTCTGCGGGCTCACATGCAAGCAGTAGAGAGGGTGCCTGCGAAATCAGCCGTGCCGCCCTGCAGCGAGGAGCTGTGCGGGAGAAAACGGGAGGAGCGATCTCCGAGCAGGAGCTGCACCCGCGGGCTCCGGCAGCACGTGGGAGATGGGCGCTCCCTGCCTGCTTGCTGCTCGTTCTGCTCCCGCGGACACAAAAACAGCTGGGTCATTTCCAGCTATCCTCCCTGTGTGTAGAGGGGGACAGAGGTACAAGCTTTGTGGACTTTCAGGCATTCTTAAGCAATATATTAGGACTTCTTAGGGGCTAATAGCAAATGAAATGGCAAAATCTCAAATGTGTCCATGATCTCTTAAGCTGGTTCTGTGTGATTCCTCTCTTGGCCATGCGAAGCTTTATTCAATTATATTTTTTCCATGGCTAATTGCGACGCAGAAATAATGAAAAAAAAAAGAAATTTTTACATGCATCGGTAAACACCAGATTTCAAACTTGTGCACTAGGTGACAAGTTAAAGTTACTTGCAGCCAAGAAACCGATGAAGGTACAAATAGTTCCAAATTAAATGGTGTGTTTATAGCTGTTCTTGTGCTTTCGAAGTGACCTTTCAGGTTTGTACAATAGGTGTCTCACTATTGCTGCAAATTGAGGTGCACAACAGGACTGTACCTGTTTAGTACTTAGCTTGCCATTTTCTTTTGCTGTTTACGAATGTGGCAGGGGAACTAGTAATTTTAAGGTGGCATTTCTTCCTTGATCGTCTCCTTTCCTTCTCCTTTTCAGGATGTTCAAGTTATTTCTGTGCTACAAATGTTGGCTGGCTAAAATTTTAAATTGTATCAAACTTTTTCAGTCCCTTTAAGTCACAAGGGGAAGTAAAAAACCCAACACAAAACCTTGTGCTAGTCCTCAGCATTAGGTGATTAAAAGCACAGATTGCTTTATTTTTTGGTCCATCTTTCAGGCGTTGAGCAGTAAAGAAGATATGTAGGTTTTCCTTCTGAATGAAATGTGACGTGGTAGTTGTGCTAAACTTGTATAAGGGTTTCTGGAAAGGACTTTCTCCCCACCCCTATCCTATTTCAGTGGATATACCCTGTTCAGTGTGAGCATTGGTGGCCAAACTTGATCGTGGGGCTGGGGTGAGACCTGCTGTTGGTATGGTGGCAGGGCTGTTGGATCCTTCTGTGAATGGCACTCCTTGCTATGAAACTCATGAATTTTAATTTGAATCTACAAGTGTGAGAGAGTAATGGCTCAACACGGTTTGAAGCACATTGAATAGAGTATTGGCTGCCAATTTTGTGGTTTGGGGTTTTGCTGTATTAAAATTTCCCAGTATTTTTAATATTGAATGAACATCTCCTTTTATGTTCTACTTCAGGACCCAACATCCAAGTTTCAGGTTGCCGTGTGAGGTTATTTTGATGTTTCAGAGCAGTATGTCACTGCTTTAGGGTGACTGTTTGGCAGCAGTACCACTAGCTGAGATGACGGTCTAAGGAAAACTTTGCAGGCTTCAAGGAAATTTTCTGCTCTCCCTATTACAGTGAAGCAGCTCCTGACTTTCCCTGCTTTACTGAAAACGAAACCTTAACGGGGTTGTGTGTGGTTTGGGTTTTCGTTCTCCCTTTCTTGCCTATTTATATGATCAAATGCTGAAATCTGCTCCTACTTGCTTGAGAGGGAGTGAAAACAGCTGAGAAATGCTACAGAACTAAGACCTGTCTCTTTTTTCTTGCCAAATCATGTTTGTTGCTTGATCTCATGGTTGCTGTAGTGTTGGGGGGTGACACTAAGGAGCAGTTTGGGCAAGGTGGCTTTGTGCTGTAACCTCTGCTTGTGTCTTGAACAAAGCCTGTTGGGAGGAGCATTTCAAGATGTGAAACACTCACTGCAGGCCTGGGTAGGTGGTGGTGTTAGGGAAAGGAGTGTATTTTAAATGGATTTGGGGGCGAAAAAGAAAGCTTTCGATTTTATTGCTAGACAGGAACATCTCTAGAACTTGTTTTGCTTGAAGACTTCACTGGCTTGTAAAAATTTAACTGTTACAAAAAGTCCTTAAAATGTTAAGCATTTTTTTCTGAGAGAGGCCATTATTGAGCAATTAAAATGTGAGGTAGAACTGAGTGTTTGAACACAAGACACTTATTTTAGCTGCTCTGGTGTACAAAAATGCAGTTGAGACCTTCTAAGTCTTGGCTGCTCTCTCTTGTCCTCTCTCCCTTCCCCAGAGTTCCCCCAGGATGGTCAGGCTGACCCTACTAGCTCAACATACCTGAGCCTAGCCGAAACTGTGTTAATCTACACATTCTTGTAAATCCCAAGGGGTTTGTGGCATCTCCGGCATTTATTTGTTCTCTGACTTTGGGGGAAGGGAGGAGACAAAGGACTTGGCTGTGAAGGCAGCCAGCACACTGCCAGGCTTTGCAGTAGCACTTCAAAGTGAATGTTTTGTTTACTAGATAAGTGAAAACTGGTGTAAATTTGGGGTGAAAATACAATGAATTTACTGATTTTTACCCTCTCTTCCAAATAAGGAATGAAGAATGTTAGTCATGTAAATATTAGAAAATAGTCCATCATTAGATTAATGAAAAGCTTAATATTAAAACAAACGTGTTTATTCAAATTTATATTCCTCACCTTGAAGGAATGTAACATCCTGACATATCGTCTGGGTTAATTTAAAAAACCAAAATAACAACAAAAAGCTCTTAAAGTGTGTAAAGGAGAACTCAGTACAAATACATGGGATTATCATACCCATTTATAACAGAGAATTAGATACTGAAGGCCTTAAAGCTAAAATAGAAATACTCTTCAAGAAAAGTGGAGGCTTCATGAAATGTAACAGCTGTCAAATGTGTAACAAGTATTTCTGTAACAGTTCTTTGGACTTGAAATGGTTTTGACCTGACATTCCCCCCTCGGCGATCTGTTGGTTTTTTTGAATTCTGCATTTGGTTTTGCCCCTTTTAGTATGACAGATGCTTAAATGTATGACACTGCTATGTATAGTCTATCTTGCAATAATGTTTTCTCTGTTTTTTTAAAAAAACTATTTTCTTTAATTTATCTGCAGGAGTCGGAAGCTTCAGATCAGGAATATCCCGCCTCACTTGCAGTGGGAGGTAGGAAGTTACTTTAAAAAATTATATCTTTGCTTAAAAACTATGTGTCTGTTTCTCTCTTTATCCACAGGACTTTTCCCCTTCCCCCACCTTTCAATTGCTTTGCACACACCACCCATTCTGTTCTGGGGGAAAAATCCTTTGGAAGAGGGAACAATAGAGCCTTCTAAGCAATTCAGATAACTGCCTTCATTTCTATTTTCCAAGTTAACCATAAAAAATGTTGAAATGGATTCCTTGGTGAATGCTGACTTCCTGATTCAGTCACTCTCTTTGACTGAAAGCTCATCCATTTTGGACCTTGCTGGTGTTTGGTGTATGAGTTCAGCAAACTTAATAAAAGTTCTAATTTAAATACTTGGTCAAAAACCTTTACAGAAGCAGAAATTTAGTTCGAGTCCTTTTTTGGATGTGGGTGTGGGGTTTTTGGGGGGCTTTTGTTTATTTTCCTTGCTCCTTTGTATTGGTGGCATTATGGCAAATTGTTCACAGTATTGCTCTCAGCAGTATAATACATACTTGCTGTTTACACTCCACAAATAGTGTTCTAATTTTTACAGTAGGGGGCCAACTGTGAGAACAGATAGATTTTTCTTTACTTTTTTTCTGCCTTGTATATGTTTAAAATATTTTCTTCATGTTTTATTAGTCTTAAGTCATCCTCTTGCCTGAGGGAATTTAGAGGGTGGTGGGTTTGGGGATAAAGCTCTGGTAGCATTGTTCTCCAGCAGGTTTGGTCTGTCGCCTTCATCTGACTTTCCATCTGCAGCTACTTCTTTGTTTGCACTGCCTGATTGCCTCCTAGCTTTGAAGGGAAATGGAGGCATTGGTCTGTTGAATCAAGGCTGTCAACCACAGGGTCTCTGGCAGGTATCACACCACCTCTCATTGCTCCAGCCTGCCTTTCTGGTGCCTGCTGTCCATGTCAGCTTTTCCTCTGCACTTCCCAAGCTTTGCATACCCCTCAGCTTAACAGTATCCACTTGATATCTCTTATTTTAAATTCATAACTGCTTTTTTTATGTCAAACTTCTAGTAATAGAAATGGTTGAGGCTGGATAATTTGAAGATTAACTTAGTTTTTGGTACAAAATTCCTCTGAGGATTTTGTGTAGGAATAGGAAGTATCAGAGCAGAGGCATACGAGTCAGAGATGTGAATAAACAGATGTTTAACAAAAGTGCTGTTGAGCAGAGTACTTAAAAATGCTCCTACCTGCTCATGACTCCTTAAACATGTAGCTAATACTGCTTGTATATTACAGGTATCTACCCTATTTCCCATCTGCTTGCTGACTTAAATGATCCCTCTTCTCCATTGTTGCAGTTTCTGTTGTGACATCTGGTCTCAGACAGATGTTTTCTCTGCCCATATTTTAAAAACACTTTGTCTTCCAAGTTCCCAAGGAAGAGTTAAAATTGTCCCTATTAAAATCATCTCAGCCTTGCCTACATGTCCTCAAGTTACTTTTACAGACCTGACCCTTTGAGCAAACCCTAAAATTTCTACAATACTTTTGTCCACTACAAAAATTTCTACAATACAGTTTGTCCACTAACTTCCTAAAGCTTTTCTTTGTCAGTGCTAGTGGTCTGGCACCTATGCACTTAAGCAGGTAAGCTTTGTCTGTCCTTAAAACAGTGCTGATAAAGTACAGTGACTGGTGATTAAATTCATCAGGGGATTGTCTTATGTCAGTTTACCTTGGGTTCTGATATCTTTTTTTTTGGTGTTAAAATCCTTGAAAAAACTTCCTTTGAACTCTGTAGGAAGGTTTTTGATTGTTCCCCCTTAAAACAAGTCTTTCTTAGTTGGGAGAGTAGAAATGTATACGTTCAGAGAGGTATTTATATTGAAACAATGTTCTTGCAGAATATTTTCTGAGTGGATGGTATATGAGTGTACACATGTAGCAGCTGGAGTGATTTTACTTAGACTGTGTTTTATAGTCCCTCTGTGCCAATTCGCTTGCCTCATCACCCTTTTGTTAATTGCTTGAATCAAGACTGACTTCTAATAGGTGTGAAATCCTTAAAACGAGACCAAAACAACTGATGAAAGAGGTCTCCAGGTTAGTTAGTCTACCAGCCCTCATGTATGTTCCATATTGACACACTTTGTACTCTGCAACACCTTTCCTTTTACTGTGACATGGGATATGTGAAAAGAACAGTTCTTGTGAACTGTATTTCCCCTGGTACAGCCACTATTAGGAAGGTTAGAGTGCCATTCTTTGCAAAAGCTGTAGTAGTCTTGTTTTCATTTTTTATTCTTTATAAAAACCTGTGGGAGAAAAAAAAAACCTTTATAAAGCCTGTGGGAGAGCCCCTAGAAGTCAGTGTGCTTGCGTCTAGTTCAGTGGCTCAGAGCTGTTCTTGTTCCCAGGGTGTGGCACACCTGTCTGCTTTGGGCCACCTGGGGCTGGGACCCAGTGAGCACCTCTGTGCACAGAGGTGGCCCTTGGCTTATAACAAAACACACACGGGGCCCTCTTGTAAGGAAGGCATCCATAATGTTCTCAAGTACAGCTCATCTGCAACAGAGTTTGATAGTAGCTCCCACTTCTGTGCACCACAGATGAGTTCTGCCTCCTGGTTTCCAAAACCAGAAGAATTTTCAGGGAATATTGAAGGTTCGTTTGAATTGAGAGCGTTTTGAGATCCATCACCTGAGGAAGGTGCCCCACTGTTGATATAGGTCCTTTGTTCTCCATGTAGGTAGAAGCTGGCTTCTGAGATTTGTGGAATGCTGGAGTAAATCCGTTTCTGGATTTTTTTTTTTACTACCTAGAAACTCTTCCACTGGTGTACCCTCTTATCTTTCTAAGAGATGTGCATGTCTCTTTAGTAAAGTCTAGTGCCTTTAGTAGAAGAGAAGAAAGAAAACATTGAACTTTAGTAATAAGGAAATTTTGACTTCCCCTTGGATGTAACTGGGTGTCCTGAAAACTCGTGCTAAGACACTTATCCCACAGTTATTCCATATAAATTGGGAAACAGTGAGTGTAAGTGGCCACAGAGTAACAGGCATTTATTAGCTAGACTTTACAGGAATGAAGTGCAGAAATTCAGATTAGCTATTTGCTTTTCTGACTGCCCCTTTTGACAAAAATATTGTAGCTAATGTTCTCTTTCACAGAGGTTGACATTACTGATTAAAATACTGACTCTTAAAACCACCCATAGCAATTGGGCTTGTAGTTGTTTCCTCTGTGTTATGTAAGACCTCATTGTGCACTTATCAGAGCATCATGGTATAAGCAAAAAAGGTAAGATAACCCTTTTAGACCATATTCAGAGCTAAGTGGTGGAGAAAAAGGCAGATAATGAACTGCTATAATCTGCTGAGTTACTACTTTGAAACAAAACTGTAAGGTTGCTCTCCTGAAGAGCTCACTTGAAAAGTGCAGCTGTAAAAGATAAAATTCTAATTTATTCCAGGGCATTCAAGGTTAAGTTTTTACTAAACTTGTCTGGTAATTAATTTGAACTTCTCAAAACTTTTGGCAAGGTTCTACAGGTTTCTGTATGTGTGGGTTGGGTACTCTTGTGCTTCTTGCCCAGCTAGGAGAAACTGGAGGTGGAGGGAAGACAGCCTCTCTGTATGAACTAAGAAAATTCAGAAGTTGCCTCAGACTGCAGTTGGAGTCTGGACTGGTAGAGGATTAGCCAGGATCATGTTTTCTACTCATCCATGAGTTCACTTGCATTTTGCCCCTACCCTCACTGGACTGTTTCTGAGGATTCTGGATCAGTGCCTGGTTCCATGGAAGCATCATGACTTCTGCATGCATAATCTCCCTTTTCTGCTGCTTACACATAATTTGCTTATAGAGGTTATTGTATCCATAATCCATAATTTGTAATTTAGAGAACTCATGCATGATCAGATTTTTTTGTTTAAATAAATCATTTTATCTTGTTACAAAGTCTGTTTTGTGAAGCAAACTCTCAAGCAGTTTGTGCATCGTTTTTAGTGCTAGTATGTGGATAGTAGTAGTGGAGTATGCAGTGGTTGTATTCTTCCCCTTTTCTGTCCTCACTCTTGAAATACAAAGCTCAGACTGATGCTAAGACTCATGACTAGTGAAGGATTTGAAACACCCTTGTTTCCCATTCTCCACATATACCAGTCTCATCTCTTTCTCATTGGGAACAAGTACCCTGGCTCTGTGGTTGCTGCAGAACAGTAAATAGATCTCTTCCTAGTCTTTCCTGAACTGCAGTCTGTAGCACACCAATTTGACTCCTAATTTGTAATGGCAAGTACTCTCTCTTAGCTTGTGTGTATTCAGCACTGGAAGTGTATTTGCAAGACAAAATTATAGGCTCTCTGATAGGAGATCTAGGTATGGTGATTTAAAACTGAAGTACCTAGAGTTTGTTTCTGGTGTAACACAATGGGGATTCGAGTAGAGTTCTGAGAAGGAACTATGCAATGCCAACCCCTTTTATTTCTCTTTCTTTTAGAACTAGCATCTATGGGTGTAGGAGATGCTTCAAGAGATTTTCTTTCCAAATATTTTTTCCATGTTTAGTGAATAAAACACTAGAGAACAGACTTTCAGGACACAGATGGTGCCAGAAATGGCACTTGCTGGCTCAGCAGGAAGGTAGCTGTTGAAGAGTTCCCACTTATCTTCTGTGGGCTTATTTCCTTATCGGTTTGGATGGAGCAGATAAACAGATAGTGTTGATGAACCTGGTAACAAAAAAGGTAGACTAAAAGCTGAGCCTGTGAAGTGTGAACCTGTTGAGTGAGCAAAGAAAGCAAGAAAAATGCTGTGAATGTGTATTCCTAGCTTTGCTGTGAGACTTGCAGGTTGTTTTCGGGGACAGAAATGTGTGGGAAGGGAGGTCTGATTTAGCTCTTCTGAAGGCAAAAGAATGTTACTAAACAGGGTTTGCTTTTCCTCACTTTTTCATGGAAATGAAAAATGAAGTCTCATAGTTATGTTGAGACCTCCAATGTTTCAGATTCCCCAAGAAGAAGTAGTAAAGGTAAAGGATTTTTCTAGAGCTGCAAAATGAGTGCGGGTTCTGCGTCGAGATTTCTGACAGTGCAAAGAAGGTGGAGATGGCTCAAACCTATCTGCATGTTTGTAAGACAACTTTGAGTATCATTAAAAGAATAGAGACTGATTCTCACTGGGCAAATGTTTGTAAGTCTTATAGTGCACTGGGTAACTGTCTTGAGGATCTGTAGTAGCTTGTATGGCTGCTTTGAATAAAGCAGCTAAGCTCTGTGGGGTGGATTGTTTGTTCTTCAGAGATGCAGTGTAAAAACTAGTCTCGATGAACAGCACCTGCTTAAGATGCAGCCTGGTTTAGAATACCAAGGATATGAAGAGGACAGGTGGGGATCTTGTGGGTTTTAGGAAAAGAAAACCAATGAAACTATAGCAATTAAGTTACGATTATATAAAGTAGGTATTTCTCATAAAACCAAGATGTAAAGAGGAGATACAGGAATGAGCTGTAAGTACAACGAAAAGAAATCTAGAAGTAAGGTGACTCAACAGTAAAGATGTATAAAATATGTTGAAATATGGTCTCTCACCTCAAGCTTCCTCCAAGAATCCTAACTTAATGTAGTGCTATAAAAATAATGTTTAGCTATAAAAACGCTAGCAGAAAGCTAAGCATGCACAAATCTGCTGCTACCTGCTAGGTCTGGGGATCTCTGGTAGGGATCTTTGAGAAGGAAACAGAAAAGAGGGTGCTACATCAGGCACTAAGCTGTATTTCTTGTCAATTACTACTTGTCCTACTCAGCAGGTGAATGGAGAACATGTTATTCTGCTTTGCAGCAGTCTTTTACATGTTGGAAGACCAATGATGCTTTGGGAGGGTTAAGGAGGGAGTTTAAGTTCTTTCAATTTCTTCTCAAGACTCTTATTTCTAGGCTATTGCTTGTTGTGAAATCTCTTATCTGGGAATGTCCCATGAGGCTTCTCCAGAGTAATTTCTGTAGTTTAGGATTGCTTTGAGCTCTTGTCCCCAGGTATATAGTCACTCCATTTCAGCTTTGTGCCATCTTCAAATTTAGTGAGCAGAAACCTGATACAACACGAGATGGTGTAGTCCCTGCAAACCCTGTGAAACTGAGCCTTTTATTTTGGCAGTAGGCTGGTAATGACTGTTACCTGACAGGGAGCCCAAGGTCAGCTTCTCACCTGCTGTTGCACAGTTGTTAGTGTTTGCCTTATGAGTTTGTTGTAGGGGACAGTGTCAAAAGGGAGGGAAGGGAGATTCCCTTCCTTCCCCCAATTAATTCTGTTACGATGAGAAACTGGAGAGATTTGTTGAGAATTATGTCCATCAAACAAAATTTGAATCTTGATCACATGCTTCATTTGATTCCTAACTACAGGATAGAGGGCAGAGTAGCTTCTGGGGCAATACAGAACCTCAGAAAGGCACTGCTTCCTCCTGGGCTTGAATCTATACTTAGGAGAGCATGGGGGGCTGCCTTTGCTCCTCTTCTGACAAAAAGAAAAGAGAGGGTGTTCATCTTTCCTTTGTTATCTGACCTGGGACACACACTCTGAATTAACTGTTTTTTCTGATCTCCATATATTTCCCATTATCTGGCTGAGTTTAGCTGCAGGTGAGGCAATCTGATATATGAAAGTGACCATGGCAGACCACCCAGTTTTGCACTTCAGATGACATGCTGGCTTATGTTGGGATTTTAATTGCCTGGCTTAATTATAGGGGGTGATATTTACAGGCATATGTGAGGTAATCAACACCACTTGCAGGTGTTTAAAATAAAGTGTGGGAGTGGAGGACCTTGGATAAATATGCAATAAGCATATTTCTTACTTAGATTGATTTATTCATAGAGATGTGTTGGTTACAGCACTGCTGATAATTGTCATACATTTGTTATAAACAAGGGGAAAATCCAATGAGGAAAGTTAATTTTTTTTTTTTGAGATTTGGGCTACATCATTTTTTCATTTAAATCAGAGTCCTACTAAAAACAGTTGATAGTGATATTTTATCAAGCATCTGCCCCTCTGTAAGACTTAGAAGTCCCTAATGAAAGTATTCGTTGTTCTTCTGTTATAGTTGTAGGCTTAGAAAAGTCACATTGCATTACTTAACACAAAGGTTTCTCTAGAGAACTTGTATTGTAGTAGCTTAAGTAATGAGTAGGGAAATTAGAGGTGAGGTCAGGGGTCTGTTGCACTAAGCACCTAGAAGATACAGAAGGTGTTCTTCCAACCAGAGGAACTAGACATAGTGTTAAAACCCTGTTTCAGAGAAATCAAAAGACCCGTGGGATCAGAGCTGGTTGACTGACCTAATTCAGAGGTGTGCAAGTTGCTCTTCTTACTCCAGGTGGCCCTGGTAATTTGGCCAAAAGAAGAGGAAGCAGAAGATTTTGGGCTGTACCGCAGGAAATGTGGTGTTGGGTGGATGTTCAGGCAGTCACAGGACTCATGGCAGGGGCAAGAAATTTGGCTGTGCTGTGAGGTGTCTCAGCTTTTTCGCCATGATCTTAAGCAAGCTGAGTAGTAAGTGGCAGTGACTTTGGGGCAAGGTTTGTGAGATGCTGTGGAGGGGACAAGGAGTGGAGAAAAGCTTCCACTTGGATCTGAGACTTTGAAGCTGTTGCCTTGTCTGAGCCACACAACTTTGTGATTCTCTGAGTTGTCTACATATCTGTGTTAGCTCCTTTTGGCTGTGATGGACTCTAATTGTCAAAACACAGCAAAATGGTGAGCTTTAAGTGTTAAATTCCAGCTAATAGTTGCATAATATTTGTCTATTGAGACTGCTTTTATAGCCCTGTGTCTTACTTCCCTTTCAGAATTCAATTGTAGAAATAGCCAAGTGAAGGGTATAGAAAAAGGAAGAAATGTTTCAGTGCAACTGTTTGACCAAAAACTCTCCCCCCATCCAAATTTGCTCCATTGTCCTGTGACTGAGATAAGAAGTCTGTTTTAATTACTGATTTTTAGTCTTCTGTGATAAAGGAAATCACAGCTCATAATCTCTTAACTTTTCAGAAATGTTCTAATACCTAAAGCAGCTGTTAGTGTGCAAGAATTTTGGCATTGTCACCACAGGGTTGCTTGGCACTGTTAAAACAATGTGTTGCTCACAAGCCTAGAATAATAGTTACTTGTTTATCCTGTCACTAACAGTGACTCCAAAACTTGAGAAATCTTAACAGACATGCAAAATTTTCTTGGTTTAAAACTTTGGGAAACCATCCACAAATCCTTACTTTTTATTTGCAGTACTGGGAAGGTGTTGGTGAAGATCTTTGTTCAAGGACTCAGTTGTCAAGGTGTTGCACTCCTTAGCTATAATTTCTACTTAAGGAGTCACTTTAATCATGATGCAACCACTCTATCCAGCACTGTGACATGTTTGTTCTGAGAATTACAAAACCAGTCATGTTGGAAGGGGTCTCAGGAGGTCTGTAGCCCAACTTTCTACTCAAATCAGCACTCTGTATTGAATTCAAGCCACATTGCTTAAGGTTTTGTCTCGTCTAGGAGACCTCTAGAAATGCAGTTCATGCAATCTCTTTGGGTGACCAGTTCTAAGGATTAATTATCCTGTTGGTGAGAATTGTTTTCCTTATACCTGGTGAGGACATCTGTTGTGTCAACTTAAGCCCGGTGTCTCCTGTTCTCCCACCTTCCACCTCTGAGAAGAGCTTGGGTCTGTCTTCTCAGTGACCTCTGGGGCAGGCTGCTGCTATGCTCCCCCCAAAGCTGTCCATTTTTGGGCTCAACATGCCCATTTTCCTCAGCTTTTCTTCACTGGAGAGTTGTTCCAGTGTCCAGTCACCTCAGTGGCCCTTCACTGAATTCATTCCAGGTTCTCAATGGGTGTCCTGTACTGGAGGTCCCAAAACTGGATGAAGTATTTGCATGTGATTGGTTATCCCCTTTTACTCAGTATTCATTAAGTTTCCTCCATCCACAGCCTGTGTTCCTGTTAATACAGGTTGTTGTTGACCTTCTTTGATGCCAGGTCACAGACACTTGTTTCTTCCCTCCAGGTACAAAGTGGCCAGGCAGGGTGCCATCCTCTGAGCCCAAATGTTGTTCAGTGTGGCATCATTGCTGGGACTTAGGCTGGATGTGGAACCTCTGCAAGTCTGTCACCTGTATATATAGCAGGGAAACCTGCCTGGGAATGGTGCTGCATCTCTGCAGATAGATCTTAGAGGTTGTATGCCATTGCTGGATAAATTTCCTTAAACACAATGATAAATTAAGCCATTGTTCAAACCACCCTTAAGTGAGACAGCCCGGAAACCAAGTAAGCAGCACCACCACACTGCTGGGAAGAGCTTTGTTTCACACGCAATCCCATGATCTTGTTTACTGCTGGTACTCCAATAGCATAAACCCCAAACTGCTGAGGGACTGACTGCTTGGTGAAAATTGTAGGTTCTGAAGCTTGCAACCTCATAGCAAAAGTCCTAAAGTGTGTTTTTGGTCCACAAAGTAATATACTTTTTTAATAATAACCATGTACTTATCCCTGTCAAAGCTATTGACATAGTTTGTCTTTCTCATGGAAATTTACTGTCTCTGAATTAATTATCCATGTTGCCTGATATCCAAATCTTACTCAGTTTTCTCTCTGTCAAATAAGGAACCACTAGTTCCTGCTGGTGTTGGGTCTTCTGCTGAAGTGCTGGTTTTAGACACTGAGAGTGCAGCCCAAAAACTCCTGAAGAAATTAGACATCCATACTTTTTCTGTTGGCATATATGAAGCTGCTGGTAAAGCTACATGCTTTTATAAACAAAAATGCCCTTCAAATGTTGTAAAAGTGGTGTGATTAAGAAAATAGTTACTCCTGTCCTTCTCCTAGGGAAGTTCTGAATACATTTCAGTTACCTGTCTTGAAAGAAGAGGCCACTAGCAGGGATTGTTGCTTCAGACTTACCTATTGTATAATTTGAAAAAGAATTGAAGGAAATGTATAAAAGAGTTGTTCCTCAGGCAATAGGACAAGAAACTTTGAGCTCTTGTTCACAGTAGCCAAAGGAATAGGAAAAATGTTAACTTCAAGTGGCCTCAATGACTGTTAATCCACTCTACTCAGTTTGTGCATAAAGAACAGGAAATCAGCAACACTGGCTCAGAAGAGAGGTTAATGTCCAGTCATGTAACCCACATTTGCTGTGCCTTGGGAGGGGTACAGGTATAAGGGCAAGGATGTAGTGATAATTCACCAGAGCAGTCTACTGGCTTTTGGCATTTTGCAGCCCTGAAACCTACTGACCTAAAACCAGTGAGTTCGTATTTGAGAAATTAATCTAGAGTTTCTGGTAAGCATGTTCGTGAACCATGCAAACTCCTGACTTCCACAATACACTGCAATGAAGTGGCATGGTCTTAGGGCGTGTTGAAGGAAGAACCATCCCATTTCACATGTTTTGAACTTCCACCAATCTCCCAGCTCCTGTACTGGAAGGAAGAGTGAGTAGAAATAGCTCTGTTAACGTTTTCTCCCTCTCTATTTTACTTATTGTTTTAATGACCTTTATTCCTCAGCCCTTTCTTTTTCATGCTGAAGAGGTAGACCCTGCTTAGCTGTTTTTTGGAAGCTGTTTCCCATTCTTCCATTATCTTTGTCCATTCTTGGAAATTTTTATTGATTTGGAATTGAGAAACTAAATCTGCGTATTATTCATTTTAGATTGTTTCACTTCATGAAGGTAGCTGCTCTCAGACACCTCTGTGTGCGTATTAGGCTTTGCTCCTTTAAATAACAACAAACCCCTGCCCTCAAAGCAACCAACCTAAAACAACCTGCAGTAAAACCAGTGGAAAGCTAATACGTGGAATGGGGCTTGCCTCTTATGTCTCAAGAGATTAGCAGACTTTTCTTTTTTATGGTGGCCATGGCAAAAATCGACATTATCAGTAGTGCAGATCCTCCTCTGGGCATGCTGCTGGTTGCCAGGAAATGTTACATTTGAATCATATGTGTACCACATGTTGACCTAACTTTATGCAACTGCCTCTTTTGTGGAGGGAGGGAAACAAAATGTGATTATTTCCAAGGGTCTGGCTATTTCCAGTCCTATTGATGCTATAACGCAATGGTCGTCAGCACATCTCTGCTCACAGTTGTGCTTAGGCGTGTGGGATTTTTGTCTCGTTTGCTAGCCATGTGGAAAGTGGCTCTTGGGCTATCTCTCCAATGAACAAGTCTGTTGTGGGGCTGCTCCTGACACAAACCTATTTCATTGCTACTTGTACAAGTACACTGCTGGATTGCCTCTGTGCTCTCTCCCACAGTCACTGTTTTGGTTGTAGCCTTGAACTTGACCATTCAAGACTGAGGCCCCATCTATACCCCTTCTTGCAGCTCCTACTTGCTTTCATCCAGTGCTACAGGAAAATCTTGAGTTATTTCTTGGATGAGGGGGATAAAGGAGGAAAATGAGGTCAGCTGCAGAATCTGCTGCAGAAAAAAGGAGACGTACAACTGAGGCAAGCAGTGAAGCTGTTGCATCAACCACAGGGAAATATCACAGTCTTATGGGAAGGCAAGAGATACCAACACAATCTGCAGCTGCACAATGCCATTTCATCCAGCAGCTAGGGCTCACTCCAGGAGCTGCATGCTGTGGGGATTTGGGAACTGGCTGCTGGGCTGAGGCCTTCAAAACCTGCAACAAGGACATGAAAAATAGGTAGGAGGTCTCTAAGATGTAGGTGAACACCAACAGAGCCAAATCTGCTGAGCAGGGCGAAGAGAGATGAAGGTCTGTTAATTTTGGGTTATTCTAAAGCCCGAAGCTCCCTCTGATCCTGTGTCCCAAATTGGTAGCCAAGTACATGTGGGCAGGGAGGGAAGGGAATGTAACTTGAAATAGCTCCCTTATTTTCAGACATTGAGTGTTGTGGCAATCAAAAAGGGGGGATGTGAGTAAAAGCCATTGAAACCACTTCCAAGCACATGCCTTTTAGTGAAGCAAATGAGGAGGATTTTTAGAATATAATGCAAACAGGAAATCACTCTGAAAACTGTAGCCCACCATTAACTTGCAGGGGGAAGGGAAGACAGATTAAAACTATCCTTGCACACAGCTGCTTTGTTATAAAATCTTATAGGGGATTGAATGCATGCATAAGAAATGAATCCAAATCAACACCTTTTACTGGGTGCTGGGGTATTTTTTTGTTGCTCTTAGTAATAAAATCAGGCTGTTGTTATGTGAGTAGTAGATAGCTGTTCATGCAACAATTTAACTTATTTGCTCACATAGTTCCTTTACTGAACTCAGTTACCCAGTGTGAGCAGCAGCTAGGAGGCCAACCTCAACTATGTACTTTGAAGTGGAGGGGTTATAATGATGTGCCAGGGGCTTCTAGGAAGGTGTTGCTCAGCCCTTTGTTGAATTTGATTTATAATTAAACCTGTAGCCTTCACGATTGCATATAGCGGCTTCTGCCCTTTTGGATGCGGTTATCAATCTGCTACCCGTGTGCTAGTGTTGTTGTGGAGATTCAGCAAAGTTTTGGTCTGGGCAAATCTTACCTCCTACTTTCTCAGCACTTGTTTCCTTTTCTTGGCATGTTGTTTTCTCGTATCTCTGCCTTTCTGTCCAAATCTCTAGAAATTTACAGGAACCATCCATGCAAGCTTACAGTGAAGTGATACGTATTACATCCCAGCTACAGGAATTGCTTTGTTTTGTTTCTTCTTTTTGGGTACAGGACTCATGTGGACCTGCAGCATTCTTGCAGGCAGCATGGGATCAGCTCATTATCCCTAAATTTATGATTTGTGGGTATTGTTTATTGCAGCCCTAATGGTTGCTGTTTTAGGTTGCTGTCACTAGCTGGGATGGCTTTAGTACTTTAGTGACTGCAACCTTATAGACTTGCTTGTTGCCATTTCATTTCAGCATCTTGCTAATGTTCACCAATTAGCATGTGTGTAACCCATCAGCAGGTTTGGGTTTCATACCCAGGAGGTGATCTGTTCCTGGTGACATCCCATTTTTTTCAAACATGTAGTAGAAGAAACAGCACAGTGGTGGGAATACTTGAAAACATGGCTTTGTTGGGAGTTGCGACTGGAGTAGGAGTGTGCAGAGGGGATTCATGATAGATCAGTGATTGGGGTTCTCCCAACTGTGCAATCTTCTGTGAATTTCGATGGACTCTGAACACCTTTAGCATATGCAGATGGCTGTATAAAAGGTATGAACTCTTTAGCTATGTAGTATACACACTAAAACCAGCCTTCAGGTATCTGAGCTCACCCGCTGTGAAATTCATTGTGGGATCTAGGAGGAGGGTGGAAGGACTATGAAATGTATCAGAAGAGAACAAACTTTTGCCAGTTCAGCAGCTGAGAGGAAGAAAAAAAATCAGGTGTTGCTAACTAATGTTAGAGACAAGTGCCCATGACTTCCACCACTTTGCTATGTGACAGCTTCTAGTCTAAGCCAATGTCTCGTGGTGCCTCTGGACCCTCTAGAAATGCACATGCTGGTGACTGTTTTGTGTGGCCATATGTTCAAAAAGTAACTTCTGCCTTTGTAAAACAGACAGGAGAACTCTCAAAGCGATGTCCTCACCTGACTAATGAAATATCTTAACTTGCTTCAACATGGAAGTGTGGGTTTGTTTCCAAAATAGATATAAGCTATGCAATGTGTTGTTTCAGCTTGTCGAAGTCTGGCCTTGCAGCTTCCCTGGGATGCATGAGGCATTGATGTGCTTGCAACTGCCCTTTGTGCCTTCCTGTTTAAAGTCTGCAGGCAATCACCTCCTCCATCCTTTTGGAAAGCTGCTGTCTGCAAAGCAAAGACAGGAACGACTTATTTTGTTCTTGCAGTAGGAATACTTGATTTTCTGAGGTCGTGCATGTCAACAGTTCCAACTAATTTGCCATAACCAACCTGTTTTGTGGCCACCCTTGTGCTCCATTGTTCATGGTTCCATTGTGGAGTGGCTGTTAATTTCTCCACCATTTAGACAGTGAAGTAATGCAGTCTCATAGAGGTGAGGCAAGGAATGGGTCATTGAGACTGCAGTGTGTAAGGGATGTTAGAGTTGCAGCCTCCAGCATCCTTGGATTACATTGACTACTCTGTATTGCTCCCAATTCTTCTGCGTGGTATTATGTTCTGAGCTTTGTGGGATTAAAAGCATTCCTCCTACATGTAACTTGGAAGATGCCTTTCTGCTTGGCAAAGAAGGCACAAAGCTGTCTTTTGCTTGCATTTTTGATGCAGTGAGACCAGCTGTTTTAGTAGCTGATGGGAGCTTCACAAATGTGGGGGAGACCTTCTGACCCTGAGATTAAGGAGCGAACTCATCAGGTCTGTTTGGTCATGTGAGCTTTCCTGTGCTGGGGTGATGGCAGACTTGAAAATCTGCTCCTGGCCATGCCAGGCTGCTGATGCAAAGCTGCTTGGAGCTGGCCCCAGGATTCCACAAGGCAGGAGGTGTTTGTGCTGGGCGGAGGGGCAGCAGGTTTTTGGTGGTAGAGCACAGGAGTGTCTGTTGGAGATCCCTGCTGCTGCTCCTGAAGCCCATCCCTTGCAGTGCTTGGCACCAGGAAGGGTCCCCACATGCACTACCCTGCTAATGTGATCACAGGCATGGAACTCTGTAGTGTTGTGCATATATTTTTAAGACCTTTAAAAATATTTTTAATAAATGTGAACACCACTAGATCAAATACGTAAGTGAAAAGACTGCAGAGATTCTGACATGCAGCAAAATTTGCCACTTTCAGAGAAGCAGGTCGTACAGGTTGTGTGAAAAGGTGGAGTGGAAGTAAAGTAATATGCTGCTTTCTGTACTGACTAAAAAAAATGAAATCATATTTGGAGAGTAAGCAGGTTGTAGACTGCCCTGTAACTAGTGGAGTGAAAAATCTTCACAGTGCAGTAGTTTGACAGTTTTTCTCTTTAGATTTCTAGTTTTAGTGGAAGCAAGTACAACCAGGAATGATCAACAGCTGTTCCAGCAGAACTTTGACTATTTTCTACTCCGTATGTGGTAGAAAATATGATCTCTCCTGCCTTCTTATATCTTACCAAGTTCATGTGATCGGGTTTGGGACAGAAGAAATTTCCATTTTGCAAGTAAGAGAAAAAGTAGCCTTTAGTCTGAATGGGAAATTTTCAATGAATAATGATAAAGCTAGTGTCTAAAGCATAAGGGCAGGCACTGCTGACATTCTCTGCCAGAGAGATCTGTGTGTGGGGGAAGCCCCTAAAAAGCCCTACTGACTTCTGCAGCATGTTGACTTGGTTCACTGTCACTTCTTTGGGTCAGGGCAAAAGCTTCTTAGTTGTAAAAGCTAAGAGTTTGAAGATTTGTTTTTTTGAAAATGTGGAAAAAGAAATACTTCTCAAGAGTGCTTATCTTTTGTCATCTAATTGGGGCGGATAAAGGTACGCACTTCCTTTCACAAGAGTTCTCTCAGGCAATGGTAAATTTATAATCAAGTGAGGGATCGTTTGAATACTAGGTTTCAGGACATTGATATCATCACATTCAATTTGTGTCTAAGAAGTTAATTATAGATACTGAATATTAGTTCTGCTTTTCTTTTTGACATCTTAAACTTGGCAAAAGACAAATGTAGATTATAAAAAGGTTGAAAATTAAAGTCTCTAGCTGAGTTCTAACATCTCATGCACAGTTACTTAAACTTTAAAAAATGCTTTTAAATAGATCTTCCCAGACTGTTAGTCTGATGCCAGATGAACTGTTCAGGGGTATTTCTATAAATCAGCAAAGGAAAATTTTACCATGAGCTGAATCCCAATTTTTGTCTACGAAGAAGAAAAGTTAAAAAATCAAACCCAAATAATCCAACAACAACCCCAAACCCAGCCTTTTGTCTGTTTGTATTTAAACCTGCTAATAAGCATTTTCATAACCTTACCTGAAAAAAACCCACTGTGGCTGTCCATGAATTATTCTCTCATTTGTAGTCCCAGTCTTCCTCCTTGAAAAGTATTTGCTTTTCACCAGTTTGGTTTCTTTCTCTGAGTTGAGCAAAAAGTGAGCTAAATAACAAGCTTCTGTTATCTTACCTGCTTGGTAACCTTCCTGATGCTGGTGTTAGCAGAAAAGTGTAGGTGCTGTGAGTAGTCCTGGTGCACACTGGGGTGTGTTTTTTCAGCAGGCAGTTTACCTGATGGCTTTCTAGGCTTGCAGATGGTTGGATGAGCCTTCATACCTGGAGACTTACTGCCCCAAAAGGGAACCCCTAGCCTGTGAGCCAAGGGTCCTGTCCTTTTTGGCAAACAAGAGTGCTCTGCAATTCCCTTTTTCTTTCACTTCAACTAACTGTTGGAGGAGGATGCTTTTATTTTCTTGACTCTCACCTCCCTGTCCTCCATGCTCTAACCACGGCAGCTACATGGTAACATCCTTATGTCATGTTCCCTGGGTGCTAGAGGGTCTCCTGGGATTTGTAGGACACATAGCTTTCCTGGGCCTTCTGCTTCCCTCAAAGATCAGGACAGTGATGGGGACAGAGGGCATCTTAACCTCCTTGCCAGGGACCAGTGCCTGGTTATATTGGTATGGAGAAGGTCTTTATGAACTTGAGCTAAAGAGTTTTGAATCTCTGTGCGTAGATTTTTTCCAGGTTTTGTGTAGTCCTGGTGCTGAAGATGTCATTCTTTCCAAATCATATGATAGCCAAAATTTGGAGGATATAGAGACACTTAGCATTCCAGCAGTGCTTGAAGATGCACAGAGTGAAGGGGTAGGAAATCTTAAACCTATTCTTTTTGGGGAGTATGAGGAATAAGTAGCTGGCGTTACATAATTGTGAGTATTTCTTTCACCAAAATAAGTAGGTTTTCAGATCCCCTTGTTTTTTCTTGTTCAGTGAGAAAATGACTTTAAATTGTAGAAACACTGTAGTTGTTTGTAGGCATAAGAAATACCTGGTGGGCGATGTGGCAAACATTACTTTAGAACTAATAGATTACTTTACCACTTGCAACCTTGTGGATGCTTTCTATGAATTCTTTCTAAAATCTCTGCTTCTATTTAATTTTAAGAAAATCTGGAATTAATTTTCTAAATAAAAAAAAAATAACCTGTATAACCAGAACTGCCAGGAAGTTTTGTATTGTGCTAGCTCAAGGTATTCTTTATATAAAGTCTTCATATTTAGTGGTAACCTGTAACAGGAATCTTTGCACCTTTGAAAAATGTCAGCATGTGTATCAGAAGTACACAAGATTCTAAAGTAATATTTTATGTTGCTGGCTATCTTGTGTATAAAGCTATAATCTATAGAATACTCAGCTTCCATCAATTGTTCATGGTCATTATGAATGAAAAAATCTACCAAATGCAATGTACAGGAGGGAAATGACCATAAGTAAGCTTAGACCTCCTAATTCCCTATCCATAGCTATCAAGTCATACTCTGCTAGGGTTTTAGAAGAATATTAGTTGAATTTGGGAAAGACACATATAAAAAAAACATTATCAGCACAGCAAATGTTTCATACAGAACTGATTGTGGATTATGTTGTTCTGCAAACCACTTCTGGAACCAAGTTCTAGAGGTATTAGCTTGCAGTTCTGCAGACTGATTTTCTGTTCAAAAATGTCTGAATAACACTTGGCTTGTCCACACTTTAAGGTCTCCCTTACCTTGTTGAGTTCATGAAACTGCTTTTTCACTCCACTGCTTGTGTTGCCTAACTACCCAACATTTGATTGTAATTAATTTCCAGTGGTCATTGTGTGATGCTTGTGTTTTTTCCTTGCCAAGGTATGATGGTCACCTGAAACAGAGGCAACTATTGTGACAGGGTGCATTAACTTCTCCTTTATTTTCACTAGCATTTCAATTCATATCATCATTGCCTCTTGCATGCTTTTGTAGCTTTGGCATATCTTGCAGAAGAGTTGCTTTTTATTTCCCTTGGAGAGCAATCCAGATGTAGCAATGCTGTCTAAGGAAATCCTGCTGCTTGACTCCAGCTGTAGTCATGAGGGGGTCATTATCATGGTCTCTGCTCTTTCCTGCAGTCCCATGCTATTGTAGCTGTTGTCTCCTCTGTTGTGTATCTGTCAAATTTATTAATCAGCCCAGCTTTTCACAATCTATCAGTGAGAAGATCTTTACTCCAGGAAGCAAGACAACAGAAGATGAGAGAGAGAAATGTAGGAAACCATAAGGCATTGCTTTTTCGTTTCTTTTGTTTCTTTCCTGTGACATAAGATATACAGAGTAACTTTGGAATATATTTGAATGTTAAATTTGTTTCTTATTTCTAATAGCTACTTCACCAAACTGATCACTGAGTAATGTGAGAACATGGGACATGTGCTATCACCCAAAATACACAACCCATAGGGCCAGCACTCTGTTGGATGCAGGTTCCATGATACATACCACTTGCACTGGAAGTTGTGTGCTCCACATTAAAATCTGTTTTGGGATCATCTGAGGCATTTGAATGAGCAGGGAACTTGCTCTTTAATGTGTGTCCTGCATATTTCACTGATTTAATGAAATTGGTGTTTGTGTGTGGATGGAAGTCTACCGTAAGTAAAGGTATTTGTCATTTGGATTTTCTAGTTTGGTTTAGGTGAGGAATACAGGTTTTTAAAAATATTCCTAAAGTGTGTTGTGTACTGTCCCCTCTTGTTCATGATGAGTCCACTTTGTGTTGTACAGTTCTTCATAGCTGCTTCTTACAGTACTTGGGGGACATCTATCTGTGCTCCTCGCTTTGTAACCTGTGATACTTCATTACAAACTTTTCCCACACCACCCTGTCCCGCTTTCTCTGGGCTGTGCTTCAGCTGGTGGGGCTTGCCAGGGCGTGGAGATGCAGTTTCCATCTTGCAGGAGTCCTCTGGGTGGGTCTTGCCGAGCACAGCCCTTCCCGACACAGGCAGGCTCCCCGGGTTTGGCTGAGGCTGCGATGTTCCTAGAGTGCGAGTGCTGGATTTTGTGTGATCTGGATTGGGACACTGCCCATTTGGCTGCACCCCTCCCTCCGTGCCGGCCCAAAATAAACATTGCGCAAATCGCGAGTCCCTCAAACAAGCAATCAGTGAAAATTGCTGTGCTTCCACCAAGATTAAGACTAATCGAAGTGGGCAGTGATTGCAGGAGTCAGTCTTTGCTTGGAGTGTGTTCTAATGAAGCCTTCGCTGCCCCATGAAGGCACGGAAAGAATATGAAATGACACAACCTACAAAAACTTTACCACTAATTGCATTTTATGTTGTTCATCTACACCGCGATCTTTCTTGGTCTCATTTTTGGTGGAAAACCCTTCTGGTAAAGAGGAAAATTTTGTGTAGGCTAAGTAAGTAGGAGACATTGAGCTCTTGCCATGAGGTGAAACACAACTTCTGTGGTAAATACACTTCAAAATGCTAATCTAAAAAAAAAAAAAAAAATCAACACCCCCTCCTGCAAATCAGTGAATTCCTGTGTCTTTAATTAGTTTAAAGGAGAAAAAAAGATGGTATATGAAATGTATACAGTTTCATTTTATGAATTCTAGTTTACTGTGTGAATAATTCTTTACAAACATAGCTAGTGATTTAAGTGATGACTCATTAATGGTTTAAAAGAAGTATAGTAAAAATGAAACTTGTTTGTGTGAGAGCTACTTTTATGTGTGCGGTGGGTTTTTTGGGTTGGTTTTTTTTTTTAAGTTATTTTGGGAGTTACTTTCAGTGGAATCCTAAGAATTCTCTACAGCATAACCATGATTGCTTACCTCGCTGGTTTGGGTTTTGCCTGTAATACAGTGGCAACAAACTGGGAAATGTTCATGCCAGGAAAGCTAACTAAAGGTGCAGCTTTAAAGAAAGGCTACAATGAAGGTGATGTTAAAATGATGGTAAATTTTGTTACTTTTACAGTACCAGATCATATCCTCTTACTGTATTGAAGTTATGATTAAAACCCAATGTAATTCTAACTTTCTAAGTGTGATCACCTCAGTGATTCTTGGCTGGCCAATTCCATTATATGCAAGAAAATTCCTCTTCTTGAACACTGGTAGTAATCTTAAGAAGAAAAAATTTAGCAATCATTAAGCTTTAGAAGACCTAAAGCTCTGTATATTTTCTTATATACTAGTTTTTCAGAGTGAGGCTTCTTTTTATGATTCGTTATATAAATCACTGTGTTTTATTTAGCACTTTACTGAGAGTATTGGACTTAAAAACAGTATGCATGCCTCCTAAAATGTGCATAAATATAAGAACCAAGTTACACCGATAAATTAATGTATTTAAATTTCAGAGAAGTGTCATTTTTTGTCCATTTTACTACAGAAACTTGTCTATGCATGGAGTTGGAGGAAGAACAGCTAACAGAGGTGTGTTCTGCACTTGAGCAATGTGTCTCTTAGTAATATTGTTGCCTTTACATCTTCCAATTAGCAGAACTTAATTCTAAAGATAGGCTGGGCTTAAAGTAACGGGAACTCCAAATTCAGTGACTCGTGGGAGGTTCTAAACCAGTCTGCTTTTCTCAGCCTTGCCTCTTCATGTGTTTATAATCAGGTCTTGAAATCCATAGTTCTTTTCCATTATCTAAAAGATGTACGTGATTTTGGATGATCCTTCTGTTAGACCCTCTGCTCATCTGAAAAGAAATGCAACCACACTTTCAGAACACTTCCAAAGAAGAGTTAGAATTATTAACTGAAGTTTTAAAATAAAACACTTGCCTTGAATAACACTTACAGTAATATAAGTAGTATATTACTGCTGTTAGATTAAAAACACTGTTAGATTAAAAACAACTTATAAGCAAGCTATTGACTTGGACACTTGGTGTGACACAGTTCTAACAGATGCCAGTGAAATGTTGTTGCATTTTGTATTAAGACACTATTTTTAAAACAGTATTTGCTTTCATTTTAGGCAAAATAGTTCAGAATGAAGAATTTCACTTAATAGTTTGAGGCAAAGTGATAAAAAGAACCCTGAGCATAACCTTGATACCTCCAGATTTATAGAATTGTATACCTATTTCCCCTTACTTTTTTTTTTTTTTAAACTTTCCTGGTGCTTTTCCACTTTGCTGCTGCTTCCCTGAGTCTCACCTGCTCTCCCTGGTCCCCTTCCCAACAGAATGCTGCACTGACTGACCAGTTTGGATCCCATGTGCAAAACCCTGTCTGGGTGAGGCAGTGCCAGGGGGTCGGAGCTGGAGGGGCTGGTGGTGCAGGCAGACTTTGGTTGGAACTGAGGGTTAAAAGTGGCCTGGGGTGACACAATTTGTGCTTTGCATGACTGGGAGAGTGTGGGAAGGACAAAGGTAGCCACATGCCATACCTGAGATCAAGGTTTTGCCATCAACGTGCAGCAACCCAGTTCGTAATTGCTTGGGCTTGGAGGGCAGATTACCTGCACCCTTCACCCCTGGGCTGTAGGGTTTAGCTGGGTAATTTTTCAGCAGTAGAACATCCACAAATCTTTGAAGTTGAGCTCTCTAAGCTTCGGCAGTGTGGATGCTCACAAAGCAGTCGTGCTGGGCTTGTTTGAGAAAATGTCACCTGTGGTTTACACAGATCACCTGAGTGGTAGCACAGGAATATGATTGTATTTGGGAGAGCTATGGGGGATTAGGTCCACGTCCTACTTTGCTTATCCTGACACAGTAACTTGGAACTGTCTTTTGTTTTATTCTATTTTCCCATATTTTTTTAGCAGCACGTTTTTTGTGATGTGTTCTCTATGAGCAAGTGTTGAAAGTGAGGTAGTGTTAAGCAAACATCTGTTCCTATGGAAGATTAGTGGGATTTATGTTTCTCAACACCTTATTTACTAATGCAGCCAAAAAGAGATGCAAATATCTGTTTCCCCCCTCACCCCCCCAGTCCCAAGTTGTACTTCTTTTCTTGCTTTGCTGGCAACAGGAATTTTGCACAGTGGTCCCATGCTGTCCCTATTTACTGTCCTAAGAACAGCACAGTTTGCACATCAGCCACAGCAGCCAAGGCCATTTGAAGCTGTTAAAGCTACACTGTCATTCTGTTAACCCTTCAGAGTAATGTCTGACCACATCTTGTGCCATCTGCTCCTGCCTTCTACCTGTTTGCTAGTTGACCTTGTCTTCTTTCCTGAAGTCTGGGTAACACTGGATGTAACTCTGGATCTGTAACACTGATGTCATGTGTACTTGCTGTCGGGGGATCTGTAGTCTGTGGGCCATGCTGGTCAGCACGCAGCACTTAAATGTTTCATTATCTATGAGAGTTTGAAGAGAAGATACTTTTGAGAGTTCTGCTAACTTTTCTTAAACAGAACTTAAGGTAGTTTCTCAAACTAGTGAAAATGGGTGTTGAAGTCAGCGTAGTTGTGAAGATTTTTCTATGCAATTAGAAAGCTCAAGTAAACTGACTTAGGTTGTTTTTCTTCAAATTTCTGACTTAATTCCTGTAACAGCTGAATGGCTTCTTCCACTAGAACTCTGGAGAGCATGTGGCAGCTAAATTTCATCTTTGTGCTCAGAATGAGGAGAGCATACCATGGGCTGTTAATTAGTACCTACTCTAGTATTTCTGTTCCTTGCAAACCTGTTGAGGATGCTGCAGACCACATAATAAGTTGTAAGGTTTTTTGGAGGGATAGGCATGCACATAACTTTAAAGAATACAACTGTTGGGTTGTACAGAAACCTTTCTGTAACCTTAGGTGGAATGCTGCTTGTCTTCTGTATACATTTGTCCTATTAAAATCCTATTTTATTTATTGCCATGTTTTCAGGCAGTGCAGTGCTTCATAGTTAGGTTCATTTACATATGGCTGTGCTAACTTTCTAATGCAGCTGGTGAAGGTTTGGAGATCTGACCTTACTGCTGACCAAAGATTTGTTTAATTGCTTGTAGATGGCCTAAGCACACCTCTTGTAGTTCCCCCATGCCACTGGAGTGGAGGAAGGAGAGAAAGTGGAGTGGCATTTATATTCAGTTTTCTGGAGTTGTGCATCTTTCAGTCCTTGTTGTCTTCCTCACTGCAAAGCTTATTAGCTAAATGTAGAGATGCTCAGTGAGTCTGCCAGTGCCTCTCAGTAAAGAATTTGCTTGAAACTACTCAGATGATATTTCAAATAAAGGACACTTTATAGTGGAAAATGCAGCAGACTTGTCTGTGACAGTGGCTAGAGACAGTAGTGGGTGTATAGTTATTAACTGAACACAGAGGGTAAAGCATTATATGTATTGCCAAAACCTTCGTTGTTTGATAATTTGTTTTAATAATAAATGAGAACTACCAGGTAAAGCTTGACTTTATGGTGTTATGCACCACGTTCGAGTTTTGGAAGTATTGAATATCAGTAGAAATGGTGGTCAGGATTAAGGCTTCTTGCTTCCTTTAGATGGCTGTACAGGCTTTCATCCAGCCATGAAACATTTTTCTGTGTTGTTTTTTTTAACAGCTGATACTGGAAGTACTGAAAAGTTTGAAAATTAGTCATAAGTAGAACCTAAAATAGAAAACCAGTGGGGAATGTAAGGTCTTTGACAGCAGTTCACTTTTTATTTTTGCAGACCCTTTATCATTCTTGCCTATCTGAAAGACTTACTTTTCACTTGAAAAAAATTAATGTAGTCCATTAGCGTTCAGTTTACTGCCCAGCCCCTCCTGTGCTGCTTCAGGATTTTTGAGTGCTATGCAGCCATTTCCTTCCGCTAGCACTGAGCTCCGGGGCTGTGTCAGGAGCCCTGATGCTGCCCCAGTGAGTCACCCTGTAAAAATTAAGCAGTCCCATGTGACTATTCACACACAAGATTTGGGCTCATCTCTGTAAATAAGCATGTGCTTGTCTACCTTGTTTTTCCTGTAAACTGCTGAAGCAGTGAAAGCGCTTTCTAGGCATGTGCCCTTGACACACAATGCTAAAAATAGGGCAGTTTGATATTGCTACAGACTCACAGGCTTCCTAGTTGTCTAAAGAGTCGCTCCCTTATTTAAGCAGTCATTTGAATGGGCACGTTTGCACTCAGAGGTGTTCTGGGGTGGGTTTTTTCATGTCCTAATCTAATATGTAGAGCTTCCAATTTTATTTCTTCTGTGTACGAGCAAAGTTAGGCAGCATATCTGTAATGTTCTCAGTAATTTTTTATAATGTCACTGAAAGAGAGCAGAGGTGGGTTTTGGCCTCTTTAAGGCATCTGTGCTCTTTATGATATTAGTGCTTTATTGAATATTTTAAGCCCTTGTTTCACTTGCGAAGTCATATTGCTGTCTTTTGTCCTGGTTGTTGTCACCATTACTGAAACTACTTCAGATGTGGTTGAGACCTTGATAAAAGCATAATCAGTCATATTAGCCAAAGCTGGTCTATTTTTGACCGTGCTTTTTTCATACCTTTCTTCCAAAAAAGCTGAACTAGTTAAGCCCCTGAAAGCAGCTCATGCTGTTTTACCAGCGTGACGCTGGGTGTCCCATGTTAAGGTTGCTGTACTTCCCTCAGATGTGTTCCACAAAACTTGTGCTTTGGACCCGTGTGCTGTGCTGTGACACCATGTGGTGCTTCCACTGGTCATTCAGGAAGCAATTCCAGAGCACAGCCTGGTTGAAGCACAAAGCCTGCATTTGGAGCCTGATCCTGAGAGACAGCTCATTGTGCTTAGAGTGGGAAGGGGGATGTTTAGAGCTGGGTATGGGAGGCCAGGGGGAAGGGGAGGAGAAGAGAGATTTATTTGAACTAACTGAAGGCTTAATGTAGCTTCCTTCCTTCCCTGCTTCCTTTGCCCCCTGCTTTACCTTTACAGTAAGAACATACAATAGTCTGTGTGTCTTTATATCTGCTGCCCAAAAGAAACGGGTGGGTTTGTCCCAGACTGTCCTCCCAGCGTGCCTGTGCCATGCGGTGTGGCAGCGGTGTGAGGATGGCACAGGCAAAGCAGGCTCTGAGCAGGGGAGAGCGCTGGGGCTGGCTGCAGTGTGAGCAAGGACTCTGTTCACTCCCCAGCCCAGGCAGTGGAAACATGTTGGTCTGGCAGCACTGAAAATTCTGCAGCAGCGGAAATGTGGTGTGTAGGGACGGGGCCGGCTGAGCAAGCAGCATCTGTGGGCCAGGGACAGGCTGTGAAAGTGTAAGAGATGGGAGCAAGCACTGATTTTGGTAGGGCAGGGCTTTGCTTTGCTGGGTTGGTGCTGATGAGAGAGCAGTAGTCTATCTCATGGCCTCCTCATATGGCCTTGCTAATCCAGCCTCCTGTTCTCTTGGTGTGGTTGTAGCCAGCTTACAACTCAGCAGATCTGCTGCTCTAGGTGGAGAAATTCCCTGTGCCCCCTCTCTCTCCACTCCCTTATATATATCCACAGGCTTGAGACTTCCCTCTGGCCTTTCTCTTGTAACTGGTATGACTTGCAAGCCTTGTAGCAAGTCTTTCAGCTGTTCCTTGAAGGTCATGTTTTGTGGGCTTTGGAGGGCTCTTGCTCCTGTGCTGCAGATGCCTTTGAAACAGTTTGTGTGTTTTGTCATGGAGAACAACCAGTGCTGTGGGGAAAAACCTGATGGGACTAGCGAGGTAGAGGGAAGACTCAGAGGTTCAGTGCTGGGAAGCAGCATTTGCAGGGAGCCTTGGCTCTGCAAATATAATTATGCTAAAATGATTGCCCTTTCAAACAGAATAGCTCTTAGGGCTTGCACCGTATCCTGCCTTATACCAACACTTAGTGTTGCATGGAATTCCTTGGCGCTTATATCCGTGAAACTCTTGAGTGACTTTCACTTTAAAATAATCTGAGATCCTTGAGAAAATGAATGTTTAGTCTCTGTACTTCATCATCCTCTATTGCTTTAGAAGCAGAACTGAGGAGTTTGCAAGCTGCGCTTAGTTTCTTTCCCAGCTTGAGCCACTATAAAGAACAAGTTACATGGCATTAAAAGACAGAGACCAGGCTGTAAAGCAGTACAAATTAAGCTGTGCATTTCTAAATCACGAATAATTCTGAAAATCCTGTTGTACGTGAGAAATGCATGTCCCTGCATTTTTGAATCAGTTGCAGAAATGGCGTATGGTTGGGACAAAGAAAAGGGGAGGAACGTGACTCATGATGCATGAAAATATAAAATTCACTGAAGTCTTTCACATCTCATAACCAACAATCTAAAAGGAGAAGAAACACAGCTTAAAAAAAAAATCTAAGCATGAAAGGGCTTTCTCTGTTGGCATCCAACAGGTTGACACCCTTGGTGGAGTGGCTGCACAGCTTCGTAAGCAGTGCCTGGACTCACTTGTTGAAATTTGTGGCCAGCCATCCTCTCCAGCCTCTCACCCCATTGTCACCATCTGCCATGGCCCTTGGCATCGGGTGCCCCTGGCTTGGCCGGAGCTGCGGTGTGGAGCTGCAGTGCAGGAGAACGCGGGCTGCTGCTGGTGAAGCTGCAGGTGCACATCTGGCTCCCACCTTAGGCTTTCTCGCTCCTCTCTCTGGGTACAAGGCAGCCTCTCTGTTCTTGCTGCTCACGTGCTCGCTCCACTCGGACGTGCGGGGCAAAGGGCAGCTCTGCCTGCTGGAGCCACTCCCGGGCGTTCCTGCCTGGGAAGCCCTGGGGTCTGGCTCTCTGGTGTGTGCTGGGAGCGCAGCCTCCTCAGCAGGGACGAGCCTTGCAGGGCATGAGCTCATTTCCATGACACTTCACACAGCTGTGCGAGCCTGAACTGCACTATCTTTTTGCCAGCTTTGCAGCCTTTTGAGCTTTTCTTGGGAAGTTATTGTTGAAAACAGGCATGTGCTTCACATATATGGTTGTGTGCTGGTGTTTTTAATGAGGGAGGAACATTACACGCCACACCAGTAACGTGCATTGTAGTTGTTACACAGATGGCTGTATCCTCACATGGTCTGGTTCAGACCAGATTTACAACTGCGTGTTCGTTATTGGATTTGGAGCTGTGTGTGAGTGCTGTTTGTGTAGTTGCCTACATGTTTAAAGTTTGCACAGATACAGTTCTTCTTGGTGATGCCTGGGAGAGAACCGTGCCGCTTTCTTTACTTAGCAGCTGACACTGGAAAACAAATAAACTCCAATATATTTGTTGTGATCTTCTAAAGCCAAATAAGTAAGACTGGACACACTTCTGAGGATCTAGAATATTTGCTATCTCTGCTGGGATGGGCAGGGGTGCTGAGCTCTTCTGCTGATTAACTTGTTCTGGATTATGGAACTTCAGTTTTGACATCCAAGTTAGAAAACTGAGTGCTTTTTTGGAGCTGATTTGTGGTTTGTAAGCACTGCAACAGCACAACTTATACTTGCATGGGGTAGTTTAGAAGTATATACAATGGTGCATTTATTCAGTTTTTATTATTATTGGCCAGTGCAAAGGGGTGATTGTATTTTACACAAAAACCCAGAATATTTCAGCCTCTCCATACATAATTTACGCTTGGAATTTTGTAATTATGGTTCTAGTTAAGCTTGCAGTTGGTAACTCCAGAACTTGAACCGTTTGCCTTCTCTCTAATGGTTAGAAAATGAGTGTTTAATTGAAAGGTTTGGGGTGACCGGTGGCTGCTCTTTCTTCGTGGTGTAACAAATGAAGGACAGGCATACAGATAGTTTCATGCCTGGTATGCTCACAGCTCTTCTTGGGGGTCATTTGCTGGTGATGTGTCCTTACATATTGCAGTTAAACAATTTCAGACCTTTGAAGCTGGAATGACAAGTTTTTCCTCAAACTTTTTAAAGGAAATTTATTAACAACTTTATTTTCCAAAGCTGATTATGGCTTAGAATGAAGAGATTTTGTAGTTTGTGCTATTGCATCTTGACGCACCTCTGTTACAAACTCGGGTTGTCGCCTGTGGTGTCCGTGGCACTGCTGTAAGTGGTAAGGAGTTCTCGTGTTGTTACTTGTTTTGCACTACTCTAACTGCTTTTCATGGTCAGTTCCCATTGCCATATTTAGAGGCTTTTTAAAAGGCAAAAATCATATGTAAAAAATATCAGCCTCTGAACCCCTATACCAAATCTTTGCTATCTTTTTCTATTTACAGCTGCAATCAGCTCCCTGTAACCTTAGTATCCACCAGCTCTAGAGCTTTCTTTTCCCTTTTTCTTCAAATCACTGCACACCTATTTGATACTTCTACAATGCTTTTAATTTCCATTTAAGCACACAATAGAAAGTAGATTTGGAAAAACTAAAGGGAAGAAAAAATAAATCCTTGTAATACTGCTTTTTTCCTTACGTATTTTGTATTTAAAGGACGAATGTGTTTACACAGCTGTACTTTTTGCTCCCCCAGTATGTGAACTGTATAAAAGATGGATGATAATGTTTTGTGCCTATACACTCATGTACAGATTTATATTAACAAATGATGTTTTGCTTTATGACCCCATTTCTGTCTTTTAATGCTGCATAACTTGCACTTCATAGTTGGCTCAAACTGAGAACAAAACTAAGGAGCTTGCAAACACCTTGATACTGTTTCTAAAGCAATAGAGAATGATGAAGTGCAGAATCTAAGCATTCATTTTCTGGAGTATCTTGGGTGATTTAAAAGGGAAATTTATTCAAGGATTTGATGAATATAGGCTTACTCTGCACCAGTTACTGATATATCAAATGATATTTATAGAGACAAGAGTTTTAACAGATGATATTTTCCCACTTCTGAGTGTAATGGCTGTAGGTATTTCCCTTTACTTCACACTGCCACCTGCTTTGAGATGAACATCCTCCTCTCTGCTACTTCTGTCTTGTTAGTCTCCTTATCCAAGTGTCTCTCTGAGGCCTGGGTTTGCTCTTTGTGTGCCTTTGTAAGATATACGTGGACAACTTTGAGGGTATCTCCAGCAGGAGAAGTAAAACCTGACCAAGAAAGACCTAAGGCCATTAAGTCTTTCTGCTGCCTTTCATGAAGATGAAAGTCTTCAGGCGCATAAAACTTTTCAGTACCTGTTGTGAAATGGTAGAAGTCTTAATAAGTATAAAATCCATGATGATACGAGAAGGATAGCTGTAGTTGTGTGTAAAATTCATTCATACTCCAACTGTACAGATTCAAAGGCTGACTTGAAATCACTGAGGTGTAGATGATTGTGCCTTTTGCTGGGTGAAATGACCCAGTGTTTAGACCTTGAATAGCTCTAGTGATAGTGTTTCATATAGCTGTTTACAGAATTTGGGAGCCCCACCAAAATCAAAACCAAATTTAGCCTAATGCATCAAACTACTCTTGGTTCTGACACCAGGTAGCAGCAGTTGTCATGGGGCAAGGTCTAGATTTGGTCCTCAGCTGCAGTCCAACTGTGACATGAGCACTGGTGGTTGGATTGACTGGACTTCAGCAGATACTGAAGGCCAGTGAAAGCATTTGAACTTTAAGCCAATGGTCTGTACATGCTGCTTTGTGTGTGTCCATGTTGGCATTGTCCTCTTTGAAATGGTGTGTGTGGGGAAAACACCACAGGTGACTCAATATTGAGCTAAGGGAACACAAGTACAGGGGTGTGTACATGTCCAAGTACAGTATTCAGGTCTCAGAGTGCTGGGTTTCTGTCTTATAAAAAGATGTGCACAAAGCCTACTGTGTACTGTAAGGCTGCTGTACATCTTTTCCTAAATTAGTAATTTTTGGTGTTGTAAAACTGTCCCTGGTAGACCTGCTCTCAGCTGCTGATCTGAGTTCTAGTCATATTTTTTCGGTTTTGCCTGAGGAATATTTAGCTATGAATATCTTTAGAAGGCCAGCTTGAACTGTATTTATAATAATAAACATATTGCTATGATGAGATGCTGAATTCAGTAAACAATATTCCGTGTGTCCCACCAGACTGAGATGTCACTTTTTAATTGAACCAATTGTGAGTGAAGTGACCAACATTCATCCTATGCTGATGCTGTGCAGAGTTCTTTGAGATGTGTGTGCTGTGGACACATCCCACAACCTGTATTTTTACGCCTGAGGCAGCTTCTCGAGGCAGCTTGCTCTTCCATGCTGAGTCCTGCTATCCTGCAAGTAGGAGGGGTATGAATGAATATGTATAGTGTGTTGTGTGTGTAGATATGCATTTGTACACAGTAGAAGGACGCTATTTTAACTTCTAGAAAAACTATACAGTCAGCTGCATGCATTCAGGCACAGGCAGCTGCCAACCACATCTGTAGCAGTGCAGTGAAGACCTGTGCAGGAGTGTGGAGAGAAATGGGGGGCTGGACCACTTCTGTGAACAAGTTTAAGTTATCCCAAGGATGGATTTGCTTAGGCTTATGTCTGACAACTGCCAAAACTAGTCTGAATGATTTTCTAAGAGGTTTCTAGGAGAACAATATTCCATATGTCCTACTTAGGAGAATGTACTAACACAGTTTATATGACAAGTATCTTCACTAGCTTCATGTTTTTCTTGTTAAAGCTTGCTTTTAGCATTTCTCCTGTGATGAAAAGCCAGCTGAAGGTGTTACCTGTACCATAACAAGAAACAGATGAGAGGAAGTGGGTAATGGTTATTTTTTGGCTTTTTGGAAAATTATACCAAGCATTTATGTAATGTGTAGTCACAGATGTAGTCAAGAGCGCAGATAAATCAGGCTTCCTTTTCCCAGAATTTGGACAGAGATCTCTTGAGTTATTATTTCCTCATTTCTTGTCTGAAGATATAAAAATACCATAAGCAGATTTTAACAGGAGTTTTAATGCAGCAGAAACAGTAAGGAACATCATCTCATACAGACACTGTTGTTCAGAGACTTAGGTTCTCTATTAGTGTCAAGTTAGAATTTCTTTGTTAGCTAGATATTGGGAATAAAATGACTGAGGTAACTTTTCTACTTAAAAAAAAACCCAAAATGAGTAGGGGTGAGGTGGAGGACAAGAGGAGTAAGTGATTTCTGATTCCCTCCTGCAAAGCCCACTGCTTGGTTATCTCATGTTAGATCTCTTCACACACGATGCCCTGTTCTTATAAATGTACTGAGGGGAAATTTTGTCCTCTGGTTTTAGTCAAGACTCACAGAAGAAAAAAAAACTTTAAAAAAAGCACTCTTAAGTTAGCATTGAGATGACATCAAGGGAAAGATTGAGAGTGGAGCAATTGGTCTGTCAGTCCAGAAGGCCTGGTCTTTTTCTCATCTAGAATTAGGTTGCTGATGTTTTGGTGAATGTCCATTCTTGTGAGGATTCTTCTGAAAGGGTCAAGGAAAAAATTACCAGGCAAACTGAAAGTGAAATCTGTCTTGTCTGTCTCTGAGCATGCAGAAATGAACATTAAAGGAACCCGTTTATAAATTTAACCTTAGAAGACTCCAGTTGACTGAAATTGGATATCTAAGACTGTGTATTGAAAAGGCTGCCAGAAAAAGGAGGGTCCAAGGTAATTTCTCAGAGTTAAGTGTATCTGTGATAATGCATTTAGGAGCTGTTCTGTGATAGCCATTGCTGATAGAGGTTAAGGGGTGCCCTGTGTTGTCCTGGTGGGAGACAATGCAAGGAATAAAGATTACATGGTGCCTTGTCACCATCTATTCATATTTTTGGAGCGTTAACCCTGAGGTGGTTCCTTTATCATATTGGAAGGCATGAGAGCCTCTATTAACCACAGAGAGGACACACCCTGTGCATGTTCCAGTGTGCAGAGGCAAAGTGTGTCTGCCTTAATTGCGTTTTTTGTTCCTAAACACCCCAGAACCAGGCTGGAGGGTGACAAGGGGAAAGTCTGGGCTGGGTTTCCCCCCACTTTTTCAAGGAAAATCTAATATGGTCATCAAAATGTATTGAACTATCTGCCTTTTTCTTGAGAAAGCTCACTTTTGCAGATAAGGTTACATGCAGAAATTTTCCTGCATGCTAGTTGGGAATAACAGCAGATAAGTTGGAGCCTGCAGCTAAGATGAGCATGTTGGAGTGTCTGTTTACAAATCAAATATCTGCCTGGCATGGCCTGCCCTGGCAGCAGAGCTGTGTGTGCACTAAAATTAAAGAGGAGGCTGGAAAGGGAGACATTCCTCGTGTTCTGGGCTGGTCTCATTGGTTCAGCAGCATGTACCACTACTGTGCTGCTGGCATGGTAGCCAGCACAACTACAGTAGCACATTATGCACTGGTGGGTAAGAGCTCAACAATAAGGGACTGGAAAAGACCACTTTCATAGAGAGGTTTTTAGAAGGCTGAATATTACCAAAATAATTTCACAAAGCTATATAATCTGAAAAGCAACTGAAGTGACTGCTCTTGGTCTGCTGCCAGACCTCATGGGGTATTGCTTTCCACAGGCTGCTGCAGCACATTCGACCACGTTACCCCATCCCATAATTTTTTTCTGCCATAACTGAGCTTACTATTTGTGCTGATTTGAAAGTTAACCATGCTCTCAAGTAAGCAGAGGGAAAAGTGATTTTACTGTTGCTATGTGGCAGAATGGCCAAATGCTTGCATGTATTTTTGGGGTGGTATGAAGTGTTTAGACTTTAAATTCTAGCCAAGGGTGTTCAGGTTTCTAAGCTTGCCTCTGCGCCTGGCAGCAGCTCCTCTAGTGTTGTCAGCCCTGCTGCCAGGGATGTTGTGATGTCCTGGAGGGGACAATATGGCAGCCTATTACTCTGAAACTCGCAGATTCATTTAAAGTCAAAGACCTTAAATGTTGGTAAAAGGTCCCCAATGCGTGGAGCATTTTCTCTTTTTAAAGTAAAAAAACTCTGTGATGTGCTCAGCTTCTCCTGCCTTGCAGTTTGGAGCAGTAAGTCAGCAGAAAGGTGCCGTTTGTAGTGCTTCCAGGAGCCGTGCTGGTGCAGAAGCCTGTTCTCCACATTCAGTGTCCATGTTTTATTTAGAGTTTCTGACACATTCTCACTGCTTATTGGGAAGTTTGCTTCTAGTTTCACAGGGGAAAAGGGTGGTTTGGGCTTTTGCATTTATTTTCTTGGCATTTAAATATTTCTCATCTCCTCTGGGATGCTGTACTCTGTGTCTTGTGGTCTTTATTCATCATTTAAGAACCTGTCTTTATAGTAGAATATGTGCAACCAGGTCCACCTTGATTCAGTTAACTCATGTCTGAAGACCATCTTGCAGTACCTCTGTGTGCAGCACAGCTCTGCTGGGTTTATTAGAGGGTCTTGTCTGTCTTACTTGTGGTTCTCCACCCTGCTCCTCTGCTTTCAAGTATCTGGGAGATGAAAATCGTGTTGTCTTGTGTTTTCTGGCTTCAAGGTTTCTGGACTGTTTAAGCATGCTGAGCTATTTCCATCTCCCTGAAACCAAGCATTGGGGGTGTGCTATGTGTAAAGGTTATGGTTATGAGGGAGTGTGTATTAGGTGACTTGTAAGGCTTCTGCTACTGCATTTCTCCATCTTTCTGATTTTTGTTCATCCCGTGTTCCCTTGCACTGATAAGCTGCTCTTGTGTGGCCTCTGACCTGGGATCCTGATCTATTTGCTCCCTTCTTTGACCTGGTTATGACGCAGCTTGTCCCTAAACGCTGTTGTTGAGATTTTTTTGGATGGCTTTCATTATGCCCCTCATTTTGCAAGCACCTCTAGAACTTATTGCTTCCACGATAGCTGGAGACTTCATCAATGTCCCTTCCTACAAGGCACACATCAAGTTCCCTCAGACATCTCTCCTGACCACTCCTGCCTCACTCTTCACCTCCATCCCCAGAAGACCTGGCAATGGCTGGCCACTGGTCCTTGTGTCCATCCAGGCTCCCAGCTAGGCTCCACTTCCTTCAGCTGCCTGTTCTTCGTTTTGGTGTCCGGGCAGCCCTTGGCTACCCCTGCAGGCTCTCTGGGCTACCCTGCCTTGGTGCTGCTTGTCATGCACAGCTGCTGATCTCATGCTAGAGGTGAGTGCCGCTAATGCTTCTAAACAAAGTTTTCCCCTGCTTTAGCAGTCTTCCACTACTGCTCTCTGCATCTTCTTGCTATCCTTAGCTCTGAATAGAATGTTCATTCTTATCCAGATGCCATGAGCAAGGGTTTCAAGATCTGTAGCTCTCTAAATGTTCAGCAAGCAAATAACCAAGATTTCTTCGTTCCTCTTACACCACCCCCTCTTTCTTTCCATGTCAATAGCAAAGCACTGAAGTACTCTTTCCCTCAGTGCCTAAAAATCTAATTCCCCTTCTGTTGAGCTGAGTATTTAGCTATGAATCAGTGAAAAATCAGAATGAAGTGTGCATTCATACGGGCGTATACTGGGATCTACACTCCTACTTCCCTTATTTTAAACAGTGCTGGCTTTTTAAATGTCAAAAAATTTAAATTTTAAGTTTTTTTAAGGAGAAGTTGTTTTGACAAGGGAACATAGTTTATTTTACAGTACATGTGAAAGTGGTAGATGGCATACAACTTCTCCATGCTCTGCAGTATTCTTCACCTTTACTCTTAAATTTTACTGCTACATATTGCTTTTATTAATGTTCAGGGAAACGTTGCTGTAGAGAGTTAGAGTACTTTCAGCAGAGGATGGCTTGTGCAGCTACTTATGGAGCAACAATGAAACACAACTTGAGCCACTTATTCAAATATTTGCAATGCCTGTTCACAGCGTAAGAAAGAGGTTGCATCAAAACTGAGTCCAGGCTTCTAGAAAAGAGCAGGTTTGTGTTGATGGGTTTTTCTTAAAACCAAGTGTATCAGTCTAGCACCTAGTGTAACCAAACTGCTCAGATCCTTGCACAAGGATGACTTTTGCAGAGGACATGTCTGCTGAATAAAAGAACAGGAAACACCTCAAAACCAAATATCATCCACATTATTTAATATTCTCTCTTTCCTCTATGAATCCCAATGCTTGTAAGGAATGAGGGTAGGTTTTTTTCAGATCTGTACAACTATAGAGTAATAATTGCTGCAGAGTGAGTTCAACAGTGTAAACTTGCCTCCTTTGTGATTGCATTTCTTTTGTTTTCCCTTTAAAACTAGGGAAAACGTTCTGATTTTATTAATAATGTGGTTGAACAATAAGCTTCAATGTTTGAGAGCTTACTGGACACTGAATACATTCTGCACAGCTGCAAATGGAAAACTCACTACTTTGTAGAAGGCCCTGAATGCAGGTAGATGGTAGCAAAGATCACTCTTACACCCTAGGTGTAATTAACTCATTTAATTGTGGCCCTTCTCCTTTAACTGTTGCAGTCATCTTACTCTTCTTTTGACTGCTCCTCTAAAACTGACTCCTAAAAGTAATCCATAGTCCATAAGATGTCAGCTAATACTCAGCATTCACACTTTGAATTGTTTTGTTTTGGTATATATAGGTCAAATGGTATTAACATAGTGCATATCTTGAAATCTTAATTTCTAGTTTAGATAATTGCATTCAAAAGTTTGTGGCTATTTGTAAACATCCTCTTAAACCTTACCTGTCAGATTAGTGCATGACTTGGCCTTAATACTAGGATTCTTTAAGGCAGACTTTTATAGATCTTGGTAAATTTGTGTTTAACAGAATTTCATTATAATGTTTCTTTAACTTTAAGGGGGGTTTTAGTAACTTGGTTTTGAATGTTTAAAATATGCACACCTTAATTTTTATGACTTAGTGATTAGGTAGCCACTAGATTGTGTTTTACTAGAGAAATTTTCTGCACTCAAAAATCCCACATTTCCCCTTTGCTCCAAGGTTCATGTTTTTGAAGTCTGAAGGCTTTGACAGCATGTAATTGTTGTTGTTTGCAAAGCTTTCATCTCTGTGTTAGCACTGTGGAGACCTTTGCTGTGGATTTTATTTCAATTCAGTTTTGCAGCTCAAGTAACTCAAGCACTTGAAGGTGTACTTGTTCTACCAGGATCACTCCTCGTTATAAGGTGTATATGATTTTTGCTTTTGTTTGATCCTAGGCTTCAGTTCTTGAGTCTTGCTGCACCTCCTCTCCACTTACTTTTTCCAGTTCCCCATCCTCACAGTAGGGACTAGGTAAGGTTGTCCCCTTTCCTCCGCTCTCCCTGGAAATAGCCATACAAATGAGGAGAGATGGGTTAAAAAAAAAAGGAAGAAGCCTTCTCTAGCTGTGGGGATGGACTCGTGTAATTTCAGGTATAGCTGATACAACTGCTTGGGTGACTGTGCTGCCCTGTGAGTTACAGGACAGCTGCTGATGGTCTGCACTCAGGGGCAGGAGTTGTCATGCCAGAATATCTAGGGAGGTGAAGTGTATGAAGTGTGCTGATGGCTTGAGGGGAAGTTTTGGGTGAGGATATCCAGCACTGCAGCCCGTGTGCCTGTAAGCCTCTGTAAATGCAAATAACAGCTCCCTGCCTTCAGCAGTCTCTTGTATTTCAGAGCCTCATTGCTTAGAGGCCAAACCTGAAATGTCTGGTCCACAGCAGTGCTGTCCTTAGTAGAACTGCTGGGAAGCCAAAGGCATGGCATGCATCCTGTGGATGACCATTTTAAAAAGGAAGAAGGGGAATCTTAAACCTCCAGAAAAATGCTTCAATCTTTTTTATAGTTTTTCCTGGCTATAAAGAGATTCAAGATATTCATGAAGTGGTTGTTAAGGACTTATCTTTTTCCTGAAAGCTTGTCATTTTGCATCTTGTGCACAATAGAGGGAATGTCTCAGATGTGATCTCCATCTGAGTTATAATATACTTCCTTTTTATCTGCACTAATCTGTGAACTACATCCATTTTACAGGATTTTCCTCTGTGATTCCCTCTATCATTTTTGGCTAGTTACAAGCAGATCTTAGAAGAAATTCTTAATGTTAAAATATGGCACAACCTTCCCAGGAAAATTTCCCTGGTATCAAGCTCTGGCTTGGCTCTGTTTCTACAAAGCACAGTCATATCTGTACCAGAGGGAACACTTTTCATACATGTGGCCCCTTCTTGAAATTATGCCTGTGCCCTTGTGGAGAGATTTCTTGGAATTTGTAATTGTTGATAGGTTCCAAAGATGATTTGAAAATTGATTTTTTTTAGTCTGACAGATATTTGTTATAATTGCAGGATTCCAGCTTTACAGAAGGCATTTTTTTTGAATGCACAAACTATTATTGTGCTGAAACTAAAAATATCAGGCTAGCACCAGCCTCGTAGAGCAGTAATGAAGTGGCATCAAGACTCTTAAATAGCTACAGAAAATAGCTTTTAAAAGTGCTATTTTTGCACACACAGACAAAAGAGAGTAAAGTGTATAGGAGAAATACAATTTTCCCTGATAAAGCTTGCAATTAAAAAGAACACATTTTCTGTAATGACATGGAGGTAGCAAAACTGAGAGGACTGAAAGGTTGAAGGGGAAAGGAAAAAAACATAAATGTTTCTGTTCTGGTTTTCATGGCCCAGAGCAGGACATGGCAGCTTGCACTGTCAGGCTGAGCCACAGCCTTCCTGATGGAGACCAGTGCTTGATGCCTCCACAGGAAAGCGTCGAAACTGCCAATGAGGCACCGACTGTGTCTTGGTAAAGTGCTGTGAGTAAAGCAGAAAAATCATCCTTTATCCCAGTGTCTTTTCCAAACATTGCTTTAAAATTTGCTGATTCCCTTGCTTTTGTGTACTCTATCATTTAATCAGAGTTGGGTAATGAGCATTCACTGGATAGTAAAGCTTTTATAACTTTTTTTTTTCTTTCCCTTTGGCAAACTACAAATGACATCGTAGAAGTAGCGAAGAGTGTTTCCACTTAAGCTGGCTGCCTCAGTTTGAGAGGAGGCACATGAACACGAGCTAGTGCTGCTGCTGCATCCTACCACGTTTCACAACACCCATCTGCCAGCCCGGCATGGGATCCTTCCCTCATGCCGAGCCACAGAAATGTCCTGGTAGCCCGTCTGCCTGAGGAGGAGGGGGCCCCAACAGTGCCCACAAGGAGCTACTGGGAATGGGGATTAGCTCCATAAAACAGCAGTTCCTGCCTCTAAGGACCAATCAGGGTGACAGTGCTTTTTAATTTTCTGGAAATAAGGGTGGGTACTGAATCAGGAGCATGAGCATTAGTGTTAACCTGGTTCATAAACTCCAGTGTTATCTGAAACTGCTCTTGAAGTTATACCTTTAGCGTGAAGAGAGGGGAGATTAATGAAGTATTGTAGCAGATATTGTGAGGCACTTAATTGCATTCAGATAATGTTGCATAAACACTTATTCTCTGTGTTTTAAAACTTGTTTTCATTTAATTTAGATGAAGGGTGAATAGAAGCTGCCAATTTGGCCATCTCTACATGATTCGTTATTTCATAATACCTGTATCATATTCCCTCTCACTCCTTTCCAAACTGAATTATCCTGCTCCCTTTAATCTCTTTGTGAAGGAGGCCACCCATGCATCTAATAAGTGGGGTTTTTTGCTTTTCTCTTAAACATTTTTCAAGTACTTTTTTTAGCCTTGCAGACCATTTAATGCCATTTGTCAGCCTTCATACCATGATTTTTCTTTCTCCATCTCATACATCCTTAGCATAATGTACACTAATCTTTCTTCCTTATCAGACATTAAAGAGACTATTTCCAGCTTAGGGTGCAATGTGGGAACATGAAAGCTCATGAGAACTTTTTGTGTGCTGTGTTCAGTACCTGGGCTAATTTTGTAGCCCAAAAATTTCTTTTGAAATTTCTTCTATTTTCAGAGCTTCATTAGAATATTCTCTGAGAATTTTTCTATTGTATGAGTTATTTAAAAAAAGGAGAGGGACTTTTGATACTGATGTTATCTGTAATGATTTATCATGTTGCTTATACTTGTTGGATTCCTTCCTTTTTTTAGGAACAAGCCTTCTATTGGTAAATCATGGTAATTATACTTTAAGCAATTTCTGACTTAGCAGATTCAAGGCAGGTCCTTTAAAATGTTGTTATTTAATATTAGTGTGGTTTTAAAGCATTTAGCCCTCTCTTTCCTTTACTTTTTTTTAATATACCCAGAGGGGTGTGTGTATATATATATGTAAAAATTTAAATGGTCCAGCAGTATTATCTGGAAATACTTAAACACATGTGGTATATGAGTTAGTTGTAATAGTTGTACTCACAGTTGCATGTGATGCTCTACCCGAGACCTATTTTCAGTTGCTTTCTACCTTTTGCTTAATTCGAAACACCAAAATTGAAATAGTCCACATCATCCCTTACCTCCTTATTTCTTTTAATTGAGCATTTCAGAAGTCCCATAGTGACAGCAAGCTAAATAGGGATCTAGTGTTTGCTCTCAGCACTGTAGGGAGGGACGTTGGCCGGGGCCAGAGGGTGGCTCTGCTGTCACCAGCAAGTCCAGCCTGTGCAGTGGAGATGACTAGTCCATAAAGAGTTGTGACCCAGTTATTCAACACACACTTTCTTAATTTCGTAGCAAGTCAAGGACTTTGAGGAAGAAAAACCCTTTTGGTTAGGGGAATTGAATTTGTTGCCATGGCAAACTGAATCCTGCATGTTCTGGTCTCTAGTGCTGTGCTAACCTCCCTAAGCAGAAGTTGCTATTAGTTGCTAACAGTGTCTTCAGCTTGTCTTGTGATGAGCCTGAGGTCTTTCTTGCAGAAGTGCCGTGTTCTCCTTGCTACCAAAAGCAGCTTTGAAGCTGCCCTTTGAACACGCAGACATGCTGAGCACTATGGAAAATCAAGCCCTTGGTGTCCAAATTGGTCACTCAATTAGTAGTTCCTTTGACAATTTTGTCTTTGTTCTCTGTGGTTCAGCATTACATTCTTAAAACCCTGGTAATGCCACCTAAACAGAATTGTATTATAGGGTAAACTTATTATTAGTTTTGAACATTTGGATATAACTGTAAGTTCCCAGGAGAAGAATTCACTCCAGGGTTTGTATGGGATGTGGTAAATAAGCCAGAGTTATTGTTTTCAGCCGCTGCCTTTCTGGTGTGTGCAAACAATGACTTCAGCAGCTTCCAGGCTTATTTTTCTGATTCTTCCAGACTATGGTCATGGTTTCATGAGACAGTAAACTGGGTTTTGGAGGGCCTACAAGATGAAAAACACCATCACCACACGCTGCAGTGCATTGAGCCATTGCAGATTGGCTTTGCCTATTCAAATGCCTCCACGAGGTTTTGGAAAAATAACTGTGTCCTGGCAGACCATGAACTGAATTGGGTATTCCATGTCCATGCTGCTTTGCCTCTACAAGGAACCAGCATGCTCTGACCTTTTTGGTGAAAACAGGCAAAGTTGCTAGGTTTGGGCTGTGGAGGGATGGCAGTGATGCAGAGGGGCTACCCAGGCTAGGAGATGCACTGGGTGACCTGGAGCTGAGTTCACCTGTCCACCACAGTCTCCATTCAGGCAATGCAGTGTTATCCAATTATTACACCTTTCAAAAATAACCCCCAGGAATTTATTAGGCGCTTCTTCAGTTTAATTTTTCTTGTAAAGCCATGCTAGCTGAAGCCCTTGTTGGGGATATTGTTTCTTTTCACCAAACAAAAATATTGCCAAATTGAAGGTGCTTTGAAGAGTCTTTTTGCCATGGTCACTTGTTGGCAGTTGGTGTGGCTGTGAGAGGAGCAGCACCTCTGCCAAGGTAATGTCACACCTCCAAGTCACAAAATGCCAGGTCTGTTCCTGTTGCACTGCAAATTCTAGTACACCAGGGCCTGGTGGGGGCCACATCAGACTAGTTAGGCTCAGTTAATATAGTTAATGGGAAATGGCATTATGGCACTTTTTTTTTTGGTGGACTTAGGTATATCAAGAAAGTACTTGAAATATGCAGATGGCATTCATGGTTTGGCCAGGCTCAGTATCTGTGATATCAGCACTGTTCTTTACCCACACACATTCTCCTTTCCTTACCTGGCTCTTTTGTTTTCCTTCACCCCCACCTCTCCTCTGTTGAATCAAAATTGTTCATTTGTTAAATCACATTGTACACTCAAAGTCTTTGCAGCCAAAAATTTCTATGTGGTTTTTCAACTGAATTACTCTAATACTGCTGTCTCTCTTATCCCCTGCTATATATGATTTCAGTTATGTTGTCTAATTTTAATTCCTTGTCAACATGACACAGGAGTCATGGAAACAAGGGGGTGGTGGTGGTCTAATGGATTCGGTCTGCATGAGTGGAGAAAGTAACTTCAGGTTCTCCAGCACTGCTGTGGCATTCCTGTCGCTAAGTGCATGTGTGAGAGAGAAACACTATGGATAACTGTGCTTACAGACCAGATGTCTTGAGACTAATTTCCTTACACTGTACAGCAGAAGTCCTACAGCACTATAAGATGATGTGTGTAAAATAGTCTGCTCTGCAAGTGCAGAGAAAAACTGCTCTGATTTGTTCAAAAGTGCTACTTCTAAACCTGTGAGATCTGTATGAGAATGTGGTATTTTAATGTGTGCATCAAGCTCTCGGTTTCACTGAAGAGTAATGTTTCCTTCTTTCTTTTTTCCATGTAAAGCAGCCTCGATTTGTGGGGCTTGGTGTAGGGTAATGCTGTTTATAATGAAGTCAGAATTGGCTTTTAGAGCCTGATGAATGAAAGTCCACAGTATAAGACTGCAGCTTTTTGTGAGAGAGACATCTGTGCTATAACAAGAGCAGGAGACCCAATTTAGACAACTGCTAGAAGGAGAGCTCAAGAAAAGGAAAGACCTTTTTTTCTAGCTTAGATTAAATATTTGTACAAATAAACTTTTCAGCTCCTCATCAGAATTGCTGCTGCACCACCAACTTGGCTTAGAATTTTGTTCTGATTGCCCAACAAGGCTGTACACGAAGAGTGTTACGGAAGAGCAGCTCAAACAAAACATGTTTGTTTTGCAGCAGAACTATAGGCTTTAGGCTAGAGAGAAAAAATTGGGGAGAGGGAAAAGATAGTGAGAGACATAGGAAGAAATGAAAGATGTGAATAGAAACTGACTGTTGCAGTAAATACATGTGAAGCAAGAAACACATGCAGGAATTGAGTTCTGTGTTTTGAAAGTGAGTTACAATAGAGGATCTGGCTTTGAATGTGACTGCAATGACTTTTCCCAACTGGATCAGCTGGTTCAGTTAAAAGTGTTCTCACCCATGAAGCTTTCTCCTCAGACACACACATACCCCAAATGCTGCTGAAACTTTTGTACTAGTGCATTTTAAGTACAGTCTAGGTAAAAGGCTACCTCTGCAGTGTTAATCATACTTAAAATCCTGCTGTGTGAGGCTGATGATAATGAAAATTCAAGTTTCTCCTGAAGGCAGTGCTGTAGAGAACAAGTGTCTTTGACCAAAGAGGATTGTTTCTCATTTTGGTTAAAGCAAGCTCCAATCCTTTGAGGAAACTTCTCATAAATCTGTTCAGTAAAGAAACTCTTAAGAACATGGGAACCCAAATCACTTGGATTAAAGCCCAGATGGACACTGTCTCTGACTGAAATGGATCAGAAGACGATTAAGGAGCAGCATAAGTGGGGAACTCCTGCTGGAGAGGGGTGTGATGCTGTATATGCCCTTCTGGGCTGCTCCTTAGCATTAACAGTAAAGCAGCATTTGGGTTCTTAGGCTCCTCAGAGCAGATGCAAGGGATAGTGTGTTGAGAAGTTTCTGCTGGTTGATCACAAATATGATGAAAGTACTTTTTAGAGAAAATGTGTCTTGCAAAAGTTGTGTGGATTCAGCTTTAAAGCACTTCTTTCCTTAGTGAAGATGGTAAATTTAATACGTGGGTCTCAATATAAATTTAATATAGAAATACCTTACAAAATATTGATTAATTATTACCAACCAAACTGCTGTGGTACCTCTGGCATTCTAGCACTGCTCTTTGCCTGTATGAATGAGGATGAAAATGAAATTCTGTTTTGAAATGATGCAGCTTTGGGGCGGAGTGGCCATGAGCTGATGGTCTGCACAGTTCAAATGTAATAACAGCTAAGCACATTTGCTCAGATTGTGGCACAGTCTGCAGTGTAGAACAGCACAGGTGCTGGCATACTGTAGGGACAAGGGAATTCCTTTATCAAACTAATGAACTCTTCGGGGTCTTATTTCAACTAAACATCTCTAAGCCAGGAAAAGCTTTGCTTTTCTTGTTTTAAACCCCTGACTCCCCCTGAGATTCTGTTCACCCACTGGTTTCAGTGGATCCCTTAAGCAGCCTGTGGAAGAAGGTTTTCCTCTAATCACATGCTGTGGCTCTCCTGGCTTGTGTGAGGTACAGCTGCAGACCTGCAGGACCTCTCAACTCTCCCACTCTTCTGTGCCAGTGTTTTAATTGCCTTAAAAGGATCTTCCACAGACTTTTAATTTATTTTAATCCTCTGGAGCATCTCTGCTTCAGTAATATTTAGCAAATTTCAGAGCAAACATTCACCTAAATTCCAATTGTCAGATCTGAGGAGTGGCAGAAAAATTATTTTTTAGGGAATTGAAAAGGCAAACTCTCAGACTAGGCTAATCTCTACTTGTAGAATGAGAGGACAATTAACAACTTGTCTATGAAAACAAAACTGTTGCCAAGAAAACTTACTAGAGTCTCTACAAGCAGGATGGGGAAATTCTGCAGTTAGAAGCAGTAATGCATTGCTCAGACTTGGTAAGCACTGCATTGCCTTTTAAATACCTGGATTGAAATGTTACCTTTGAAACATCTATGTGCAGTTTAAACTTTAGTAGGTGGTAAAGAGTGGAAATTGCACTGATAAAAGTTGTCTTTAGGTTTGGGCATATAAACTGCTGTTTATCTTAGAAATATCTTTTATAATCATGATAGATTATAATTTAGGAATTTTAATCTCATGAAGATGTAGCTGAATTTTATATTTTTAGGGACTGGGGTTTTGTGCACACTCGATGGCTGGTTATAGCAAAGGGAAGTGTACTGCAATGGGAAGAGGCACAGATGCTTTTTTATGCCTAGTGCTTTCCTTCTATCTTTGCTTCCTTGTTTCCTTCCTTTCCCAGAGGGGTTTCCTCCCTTTCTTACTTACATTTCCCTTTAGGAGACTAGCTGAAGAAATGTCACTTGGGTTACAGAAGGGATTGCAAGCTTACTTTTTCACTTCCTGGTGTAGATTGTGAACATTTCCAGCTTCAGTTAAATTTCTGAGACAAAACGTCAGGATGCAATGCACCACAATGATGCACTTGTCTGTGCTAGTTACTGCCAGAGTCACCATTTCCTGCAACATTATTTCTCACCAGGAAGCAAATAAACTCTATACCATGTGAATTTTAGATGTGGTACAACTGTGGGTGTGCTAATGCTTTTACTGGAATACTCTGACACCCTGATTTTTCCCCAGAAGTTTGTGTACTTCACCCTTCTTCATGCTCCATTTGACTAGAATAAAACAAACTGTGCAAAATAAAACCACTTAATTTAGATTTCTTTTGCCCCTTGTTACATATATTTACCTGTCTCTTCCTAGCTTTCTACTGAAGGAAAAATTAATTGTGACTTTCAAATTATGGTGAAGATACTGTTGTGAGTGGTTCCTCTGGAATGGTGATCTTTGAGAAATCAATAAGTCAAAATAATTGTGAAACAGCTCTTCACGTCCTGGTTATTCTTGTTACCTTGTCTACACAGACAATTGCCCACTAAGGAAGAGAATAACAATTTTATGTACAACCTAAGTGTGATGGGAGGAAAAACCCTAACAACTCCAAACAGGGACAAAGTTAAATATATGTTCTTGGAATACACGGAGAATGTTTTATTTTGGGTTTGCTGTTCTCTAATTCTTTCTTCCTCTGCTTTAGCCTACTTTGAGAACAGGTGATTTGGAGGTTTATTTTCAAAGTTTGGAACGTACAGTGCAATGTGACTTCCTGAAGTTATACTTTCTATTTTCACATTAAGGAAATTTTAAATGCAGATTTTCTTATATGAGAGAGAAAACAACCAATGTATGCTTGTTCTTCCTGGAATAAGAATTTCTTCTTTGTTGGAATGGCTGTCTTAAACAATCTGTATTCTCCTACAATAATTTTAAAAATTCTGGTGGTTTTTAGAGGCTTTTTTGTTTTGTTAATCTGCTTTGAAATTTAAATCTGTCATTTCTTTTACCCCTTATAGGTGCTGGATAGTTTGTTAGCTCAGTATGGAACTGTGGAGAACTGTGAGCAAGGTACTGTTTCTACTCTCAATTTGCTTTTAAATTGGTAGTGGGAAGTGAGTGCACACTGAACTTACCCTCCTTCCATTGCATTTTCCTTTCTAGTGAACACTGACACGGAGACTGCAGTTGTAAATGTAACATATGGCAATAAGGACCAGGCTAGACAGTAAGTATCTTATTTAGTTGTTTCTGTCACCTAACTTGCATTTTGGAGTTCATGTTGTTGTGATTTTATATGTGACTTTGCTTCTGATCATGTCACCATTTTAACAATAAATTAAGCCTTGACTTTTAAGAAAGTCTGGTGTAATTCACCTTAATTAACATTTTTTATCATCTTTTATTTCACTTTGATAAAAGGTAAATTAATAATTTCAAAAAATGGAAAAATTGAAGAGATTTGTTTTATTGGGCAGAGCAGACAGTTAATTTGCCAGTGAGAGAGGATGTGAGTTACTGTTTAATGATTTTTTTATCCATGTTTTAGTGATGCCCTCTTGCAGTGTTCATTGTTTTGTGTCTGTTTCTTAAAAAACAAGCATAGAAAATAACAGGAAAAAAATTAAGAATGTAGCTGCTAACCAGAATAGAGTTTTTTTAATAAAATTTAATGCTGCTTCCAAACACACAAAAGGTGTAATCTATATACCTAAAATAGTTATTTGGTATTTCTGAAATTTAGGCCACCTATTTTATGCTTGCTTATATCTTCAGTAATTGTGAACTTTTAATCTAGATACTAAAATTTGAATATGTTTTACTTAATCATTGTTTGTGCATACTTTTCCGTTAAAAATCTGTGTTATGTACTATGCTACAGGTTTAATTTTGCTTCTCTACCACAAAAAAAAGGAGATGTGTGGTCCTTAAATTTTAACCTGGTGACATAAACACACTTCCTCTTTCTAGTCATAGCAGGTCAAACAAAACCAAACTCATGGAATAGCCTACAACGATCTTTCTATTTTAAGTTTGAAATTTCTGCCACCTTGTGGCAAACTAAAACCAGCAGTTAAGATGCAGAGTGTGCTTATGGTATGCATTAATTCAAAATTACAAATGAAATAATATTTGTACATATAATTAAGTAATTATGATCTGTGCGTTACTTGAATGCAACACATGTATTTAATCTTTCAAAGCATTAGGTTACTTGTAAGTGTATTATAAACAAATGTGATGGGAAACTTGTGTCAGTGGTATCTCCTGTGTATGCTGGAGCTGAAGGAAACAATGTTTTCCTTGAATTCACTAACTCTTCTCAAAACCTGAGTTGTTCTAACAAGTTCTTCAGGTTCTTCTGTTGCTTTTGATTCTGTTGCACAGCAATTAAGAAAGGTTGTATTTCTGGTTCTGAACAAACTTTTGGTGCAATGTTACAGATTAATGCTACGTGTGCCAGTTTCTCATTTGAAAATATAAGAAGGAAGTACTAAAAATACCATGGCAAGAAGCATGATGTGTTTTTTTGAGCTGTCATACGTGATGTGGGTTCCTGGACTTGTGCACTCCCTTCTGAAGATGAAAACAACAGTTTCTCCCCCAACTCTACTTGCTAAACTTTAAGGTCAATCCCAAGGAAATGCTGGGATAAGCAAAGACTGTTAAGAAGTGTCTTAAGATAATTTTTTCATTTTCATAAGAAACCATGTGACAGTAACTGAGAATCTCTTGAGTCTGAAGCAGGCAAATTGGCATGCAGCATGGATGCTGTAGGGGAGCTGAAGCACTACAGGTTGAATGATGGCAGTTTGGTTCCTTGGAACACGTAGGGCAAGTGCAGGAGCATTGGCTTGCATTTGTGAATGGTTTCACATGGGCACAGCTTTTCTAAGAAGATGAGTCCATATTATGTACAAAAAATGTTAGCTCGGATTGTCTGAGTTTGGGAGGTGACCTTGAACTGTTTAGAAACTCTGAGAAGTGGCTAGATCAAGGTATTTTTAGGGGAAAAAAAAGTGTGGAATTGGAATGAAGGCTCACTACGAGACCTGCATGTGTGTGGGTTTTCCGTAGCGACTGCAGTGCTGTTTCAGTGAAATGGTTTTCCCAGACATGGCCCAGCTTTGCTGCCTGGAAGTGGCTGTGGGGGACAGCAGTGGCAGTGCAGAGGGACAGCAGTGTGCAAGTGCTGATAGCTGATAAAGGCAGCGCTGGTCACCCTGTGAAAGACGCGCAGTAGCAAGAACTGACTTGATCAAAAGCTGTTTAGGGTTGTAAAGAGTCAGCAGCTGGTAACAAGCTTTGTGGTTGGGAATTTAGCTCTTTAGGGTAAATGGTGCTCTTTGCCACAGCTTTTGAATCAAACAACGTGACATGAAGATTCCTATGCTGCCACATACAGTGGGTCCCTAGTTCTAACTGCACCTCTTCTGTACTTTTTGCAATGCACGCCCTAACCTCACAGTAGTGTTGGCTGACACAACATGCAAAGTTGGCTACTTCCCTGCTGGATATCTGTATGGCATTGCCATGACTGTTGGAGTGTGTACTGGCAGTGTGTGGTGAGGGTGCTGTAACACAATCTGGAGATACTTTTGATAAGCAGTTCTAAGCAAGTGTGGTATGCATTGCTTGGAGGACAGTACTTTTGAATAAAACTTGTGGTTCTGCCCAGCTGGGAAACTGAGCTGCCTTCTGTCTTGCAAATCTAAATAGTTGTGGAAGAGGTTTTTTCCTCTAGGCTGGTACTATGGTTGTGGCATGTTCCATTCAGGTCTGCATCCAAAATTAACTTGGAAAATTAAAACACTGAAGATTGCTGCAGTCTTTTTGAGAAAGAAGTCTTAGAGCACCCAGCACCCAAAATCTGAGTCATGCACAGTTCCTGACTTCTAGCTGGGACAGAGGTCTGTGTCTTTGACCTGTTCTAGTGGTGCCTCTGTCCTAGCTGGAGAGGCACAGCCTGTCTTGTCAGAAAAAGCAGGATGCTGTTTCTGGCCAACGTGGCCAGAGCAAGGGAGCCAGCATGGCAGATCAGGTGCTTTTTGGCAGCCCAGGAGCATTGTGGAGGGGTGTGCAGAGCAATGCATGGGCCTTGGAAGACCACCCTTTGCTCTTTAGGACTGTGAGTAGCAAAGAGAAGGCTGGCCCTACCATGTCTGACACCACATCCCTCCTTTCCTCTCCTGGAAGCACTTGGGAGGAGGAGAGATTTGTTCCCACTCTCAAGCTGCCCCTGCTGCTCTCCTTCCCAGAAACTGGAGAGGGTGCACGCAGCGTGTGCCCTGCTGTGGCATAGGCCATTATTGAATGTCGTGGTGGGTTGTGGAACATCTGGAAGAGAGGAGAGGGCGAGGGACAGAACCTGGATCCTGTGGTTCACCCTGCACAACCCAACAGCTGCATGCAGGTGCTGAGGCAGCTTTGGGATGTGCTTGCCAAAAGACAACTCTCCTTCTCCCGATATCAATCTGTGACTGCAACCAGCAGGACATGCTGACTGTGTCCTTGTGACATGCTGCCACCTAAACTATGGCTGCTATCTTCAAAAGTTATACCACCTTCTCTTTCCCTCCCCAAAAGGCTCCAGTGTGTAGGAGTTAGTACATGCTACAAGATTTAGCTCAACCCAGGATTTTGGAAGTCCACTAGTGATCACCTCTTAATCAGAATACTTGCAAAAATATTTTGATTGCTCTTTTAATGAAGCACACATCTGTGTGTGAGCACAACACGTATCCTCGAATGAGTGAGGGCTCACATAACTTAATACTTTTACATGCCACTGTTGGTCAGGGCTAATGTTGCCATAGGAATGATAGCACTGGAAATTCAGTGGTGTGTTATAAGCTTAGATTTGGTTTTGGCTTTGTTTTCAGAAGTACTGATGAAACCTATATTTTTATTTAATGTAAAAAAAATTATTATGCCAAAGAAAATTCGCCATGTAAGTCTGTCTTCTCATATGCAATTGTATCTGTTCAGGGAAGAAAAAAGAAAAGTGGTGTATGTAAAGGCTGCATGTGGGAGTGAAATATGTTCTCCTTCTATTGCTTCGTGTCATCATGCTATCAGTGGAAGAATGATTTCCAGCACAAGACTCGGTGCTTTTACTGTAATCATTTATCTGGGGTGTTTAACCTCCACTAGCATCAAAAGGGAGAAGGCTGGGCAAGCATCCTCTTGTAGGGAGCTCATGAGAGGACAGCAGTGAGATGTCATTTTGATGGGAAAAACTCAGGTGACTAATTTACAGAATACTTGTTGAAAGGTTTCATTTTTATGTAGGAACTCTTGCTTCTGAGCAGGTGTCACATGAACATAAGCCAGGCTGCTATCCATCTTATCAGTACATAGGCAGTAGTTGCTGCAGTCTCTTAATAAATTCATTTTATTAAAAAATTCAGAACTATGCTAAGAGATTTCTGTGTACCAGCTCTCTCTGGTATATGAAATGGAAACATTTTCTGTTTCTACTAAATATAAATTTTAAAGGTTGACTTCAGGGAGGAGGGCACCTCTCAATGGGGGAGTTAACTGAATTTTTCTCCATCTCTGTCCTCATTGAGTGACTCTCTAGGGTTTTAGCCTCTGTATAAAAGATGGTTTGTGGGATGTTTCAGTAGTGCTCCCTGACAGAAGTAGTCTGCATGGCCTTTATGGTCATGGAAGGAGAGCCCCCAGCACCTGGGAAGGCAGAGGTGGTGTTGCTGTGTTCTGGAGTCCTCGAGGTGGTCAGTCAATGAGAGTGCTTTACAGAAGGAGCTCGCTGTAACCTGTATTTGGTGGACTGCAGCAGTGACAATAGCTTTGCCTGAAACAGATGTCCCCAGTGCTGTGAAGAACTGGTCACTTCCTTTTAGCTGAGGCTCAGACTTCCCCTGAGAGCAAGGCTGGCTCTCCTGATAGCAAGTCCTGTCCTAGGTGCTGTTTCACAGGAACTTTGCATCCATCTAGAAGACAATTCTTAACCACTTGTCCCTTCATGCACTTTGTTCCACATCTGTCTCTCCAGGCCTCAAAGCAGTGCCCAGATGCCTCTGTAATTGAGCTTGTTGTGGTGCTGAAGGGCTGCTGAATCATCACATGGCCTAATTCTAACCCCATGTTTTGTGCCACAAAATTGATAAAAATTACTCCAGAACAGCTGAAGAAAAGTGTATGACAATACTTTAAAAACCTAGCGAAAATTGTCAAATATTGGAATGTAAGGTCCAGAATCAATAGCCAAAGGGACCTTTCAAAAGCTGCTATTTTTTTTTTTAATCTGTAAGAAATGTACTAGAACTGTGTATGTGCTACATCCACTGCAAATCAGTTATCTTGGCATTCCACTGTGTGTACCCAAATCAGTGTAGAATATGGGACCACATACCAAGGAAATATCAGTTCCACAAATGATTTGAGAGATCAGTATTTAATTACTGTTTCCTCTTCTGAATTCCCATCATTTGAATAAGTCAAATTATAAAAAAAAGTCAGGCTGTAAAATATGGAGAACTCGGTGACTCACAGGGTGAATTAGTGTGTTTTTTTTCCATGTCATCATATGGCTTTGGTGGCCAGAGATTGTTCACTGCTGACATAATTAATTTTCCACAATGGCAAATGAACTTTCCTCAGTTTGCTTTGAATTTAAGGTACTTATAGACATATGGAACCATTTAGCAATTTATAAGTTGTTATTAAGAAGAAAGATTCCAACCTTCTTTCCAGGAAAAGTATGGTGCATATATATATATATATTTGCAAATCTATATATTTGTTGCTGTGAAGTGGTTGTTGTGAAACCATGATAGGTATGAAGCCTGGTTGCAAACAATAAGCCTAGTCTTGCCTTTCCCAGCCATTTCTAAGGAAGAGTGAGAAGTCTGGTGCACTGATTTATTGTCAGGTTTTGTGTTAATGCTGGGATTCTGGTCAAAGATGTTTTAAAGCCAGAGGAGGCTGACGCATTTTGGGAAAGCAGCAATGTCTGAACTTGTCAAATAAATGCGTGGAGGGAAATTAGTTGGGATGGATGTTAACCTGGAGCCTATCAGCACATTTGCAAAATTGTTGGTGTTCATCTCTCCAACATCTTGATGTTGGATTCCAAAAGAAACAGGGCTCGTGCAACTGGACAGTCTGGCAGTGCCATTTCCCTTCTTGGTAGCAATTCATCTTTCTGGTTGATTTCAGTGAAACTGAACCTAGAAACAGAGGTCTTGGATATTTGTAACCAACAAGAAGTTAGCATGTTCATGGTGTATAAAAAGGAAAAGTCTCGGACCCCTTTTCCAAGTATGATGTCCAGAGAGAGACTTCAGTGAAATGCCTTTCAGATATTGGAAATCTATGCAGAAACTAAAAATTGAGACAAATCCACAGAAACACAAGTCTCACAAGTCTGCTCGCTGCTCTTACTGTTTTGTAAACACGTTTTATTGTGTAATAAAATGCTCTTCAAAGTCCATGGGGTAAAAGTTTAAAAATGTCAGCTCTGAAATAAGCTCACCAAATTTTAATCCAGCTCATTTGCCACTTGCTCTAAAGGATTCTTCTGTTATGGGAGTAATTACACTCCTGCCCAATTCCCAAAGGACCTGTGTCTCATTTGGTTAACGGAAGTATTTAATGAACAGCAATCAGTTATTCAATATTTTGCTTTCTTTTTTCATTGGCATTGCCTTGGGCCTTATTTATTATCAGCCCTTATTAAACATTGTTTCAAAGACATAAATTACTTGTTTTCTCATAAGCGCTTTACTGTCGGACTGGAGTATTTTGAGGATGCTGGCTCAAACCCTGAGGGACCTGTTATCCTCAGTACCCAAATACCACTTCTTAACTGGGCTTCAACAGCTGCTTGTGACCCAGACTGTCAAATGGGACACCCAGGAGAAAAATAGGGTTTTTTCACTTGCTGTCCTTGAAAATGTAGGCAATTGGCTATCATCATCCTTTATTTCTGTAGTAGAGGCAGGAGTGAAAGTGTTGCTGAGGCTAATGTTTGGTAAACTGGCAGCAATGTCCTGCAAATGTGCATGAATGGAGGGGCTAGGTTAAGTTTCTGAATTCAGGGCCCTTGCTCCAGAGTATATGGTTGTTGGAGCTTTTTAATGAAAATATTGGTGACTTCTTTAATAAAAGATGGAGACTCCCTCCCTCCCACTACTGCCTTTAATTTAAATTTTAATTTTGAAGAAAATCTGTCAGCAATCTTTGGTCCAGTATTAAGTCTGGCATTTATAAACTACCCCAAGTCAGTGCATATTTCAGTGATCAGTATATTGCTGATAATCTGAATAGTAATGCCTGTTATAGCAAAATTTGAAATGCTTTTTTTTTGGCAGATGTGTTTTTTTTTATACCACTGGTTTATTCATGTGTTGCATAGATATTTAGTCACATTGACTCTACTCTGTTTGTTAGTGGAAGGCATTCTACTTTCTGGAAATCTGTCATTTTCATGGTGAGTTGTGTTCCTCCTGTGAAGAGGAGACCTGAGAGCACCTGCAGGCTTGTCCTTGGTTAGGAAGAGGGACTGAGCAGAGGGAATGCTGAGTGACCAGGAGGTTTTCAGTGTGAGGGACCACGGTGCAAGGGGGTTGTGTACATTTGGGCAGTATCCCTCTGTGATGATTAACTAAAAGAACAAGAGAAGTTGAAACATCATCTTAAATGTCTTCTAACAACTTTGCTTTTATGGAGAATTTAATATAGACATGGGGCTTTAATTTCCATTTTAACTTTTAAACCTACCTACAACATGACTAATTAACAATCTGCAAGGTGCTGTTGCATTCTAAGGGGCATTTCAGATGCCATTGACTGGCTTTGAGTCCTTCTTTTCCTGCTGAGGTGAAGGTGCTCTCTTCTTTCACATGAATGGGTTTTTTTTCATTCCTGTCACAGCTATATCAGTTATTGCGAAAACTCCAGCCAAATAGCTGTGCTGGCAAAAACCCTAATGAAGGTGCTGTGATAGCAGCTAAAAAGTTTTCCCTCTGGTGCAGCTTTAATTCTATTTGGGAAATTGATTTAAATTAAATCAGGCAAAAGAATGCTTTTGAGTTTATAGCTCTGTCTCCTGTGAGGCTTTGCTGATAGGGTTGGACCAGCAAAACCTTTAAAGGGCATAGAAGGCCAGAACAAGCAAGAGCTAACTTGAAGTTCTTAATATGGTGACTTTGTGTAATCAAAATCTTGGCTGAAGAATTTCAAATGTAACTTTTCATCTTGGAATGAGTTTTAGTTTCACCACGCAAGTTAGAAAGGACAGAAATCTACATCTGAATAACTTGTCATTTCATAAGGCCCGGCGTGCGTTTGTGGGATTATTTTAATCTCCTTTCTCCTCCCCTTTCCAAATAAACAGAGCAATAGAAAAACTGAATGGGTTTCAGCTCGAAAACTATTCCTTGAAAGTCGCATACATCCCTGATGAGATGGCAGCCCAGCAACCTCCGCAGCAGCATCCCCAGGGAAGACGTGGATTTGGCCAGAGGGGTCCTCCCAGGCAAGGGTCGCCCGGCGCAACCACGCGGCAGAAACCACAGTCGGACGTTCCTCTACGGATGCTGGTTCCCACACAGTTTGTAGGAGCCATTATCGGCAAAGAAGGAGCAACAATCAGAAACATTACCAAGCAGACACAGTCCAAGTGAGTTATTTCACGAAACTAATTAATGGCTTTAATATTGTGTCATCGTGGCTTGTGTAAAGAGGAATGTGTAAAACTTCATTACTAATCTGCGTGGCCAGAGAGCAAAAGAAGATAGCAGAGAACGCGAAATATTTTGCAAGATTTATTTAAGGACTGGATTCTGTCCTTGACACGTGTTCAAATGTTCAGCTGACTTTTTTTATCCCTCTTTAAAAGAGGAGTGCTAGCACGATGGTACTCTGTTGGAGAGTTTTCTTACAGATGTACTAATATGGTTCTGGCACAAAAAGTGAAACTGAAAGAGCTGTAATATGTTGTTCTGGGGGACATACAGTCAGTGTGGTGATGTACCCAAATATTCAAGTGTTTATTTTTGTTTTAGTTTGATTAGGGAATTTTTAGGATTTGTAAATGTTGTCAATTCAAGGTGTGGGGGAGAAAAACCTTAAACAAAGAACGTTTTTATCTCCTCTCACTACTTCTTATACCTTACCCCCCTCTGTTTCTGGAGAATACATTTGTTGCTATCAAGTTGCAGACTACACCAAAACACAGATTAAAGAAATGCACGGGAGGCAAAAAGCAAGCTGCTAAGTGACCTAAGAAGCTTAGAGCACTGGGGTCTAGAGACACTGGAAGAGATTGTTTCCAGCGCGTGTTAAATCCCTACCCACAAGGAAGAGCTCAGCACAGATGCAGAGGGAGGTGGGGTTCTTTCTCCAAGAATTTTTCTAGGATACCCCTAAAAGCAGAGCATTGAAATGCTGCCTTCAGCAGCCCACTGTAGGAGCCTCCAGCTCTGCAGTTGCAGCAGGCAGGACCTGGGAATGAGCCGAGTGTGAGGGGAATGAGGGTGGGTGGGAGCCTCAGTTTTGAAAGTAGTTAATGAGGATAAGGGACTCCTCTTTAATTACACCCCAACCCCCAACAAACAGGCTTCCCTCCCTCCCCAAACCCAGGATTATCAGGACGCTCCTTCCAACCTCTCATTAGCACGATGTAACCCAGGAGACTATTTAGTGTGTTTGACAACACGGGTTTAAGGGATTTGTGGTGTCCTGACAAGACTTGGTTGTAATTTTTCTATGGGTAACCAATTTTTCAGGTGATATATAAAATATCTAATTCTTGGACTATAAAAATCCTGGAAGATTGGCATAAGGAAAGCTTTTATATCTATAAGAAGGGTGGGTAGAGCAGAAATAATTGCAGGTTGCTAACTTTACAGGTACGTGACTTTGAGAATATTTTCATTGGTTTGGGGATAAAAAAAAAGGACATTTCATCTACTTTCAGTTCCACAAAGGATTGCCATGGATTTCTTGGAAAATGCTGCATTGTGAAACAAAATTAGTTTTCAATACTTGAAAGAGCTGCAAAAATAAAGGGGCTTCTTGAAAAGCAGTGTGGTTGTTTCAGTGAGGTAACAGCTGTTACATGTGGAAGAGGGGCAAAAACAAAAAGCAGAGGTGGAAAGAATATGTGAGCTGCAGTTGTTGGCAGGGAAAATTAATATCCAAGGCATTGTCTTTATGCAGGTCATAATTCATTTTTATTAAATTCTTAGAGCTACATAAACCTGTTGTAAAACAAGTCTAGTAGTTTCAGGGTGGTAGAGGGTAGAGTAGAGTAAAGGTAATATCAGAACAAAATCAGGCTGGAAAAGTATAAGAAACTAATCTTGTGGATGGATGCAGAGTACTACCATGCTACTTGCTAGCAGAGGAGTGCTGGGAAACTCTGCTGCTGAGGTATTTAAAATAAGATGGGACAAAGCCTGACTGTCCTGTAGCTGCACAGTCATTCTGAGTGCACCAGTGGGGCTGGAGATGGAGCACTGGGAAAGCTCAGTGAGATGTTGTCTTCAGGGGTTTACCACACTGTCTGTCTAACAACTCCCCTGAATATCCTGATGGGAGTTTACCAAGAAAAGGAGATCCCAGGGCCCACAAAGGTGGGGTTTAGCTGGTAAAATCAGGGTAGGAGAGGCTATCCCTAACACACAAATTTGTATTTGGGATATGTTTAAGTAGTTGTAAGCTTTTCAAAATTGAACTACTAATATATAGTTACTGTTAGCTCAAAATAAATTAGTTTTATGAGATTTGGAAATACACAAGGCTTACCATAGAGTATGTGGTTACAGTTAATGTTTTTCTTTCTTTCAAGAATTGATATTCATCGTAAAGAGAATGCAGGTGCTGCTGAGAAACCAATTACCATCCACTCAACTCCTGAAGGCTGCTCAACAGCTTGTAAAATTATTATGGAGATCATGCAAAAGGAAGCTCAAGATACTAAATTGTGAGTAAAAAGCATTTCATTGTGGAAGCATTAAAAATTCTGAATTCTCACTGGCTCCATTTAAAGAAGTAGTCTTTAAAGCTGTTAACAAGTGAATATTTGCTGTTATCCGTATCTAAGTAGGTAAAGGAACTGAGATATTTTACCTTTCAGGACAGTCTACTTGCTTAGTTAGCCCCAGCATTCTTCTATGATTTCAGTTGTTGCCTGGCTGTGATTTTGAGGTGAACTGGACCAAATATGGAAGTTTCTTGAGCAAGTGACAGCTTTTAGTCAGAGCGAGCATAACAAGTCGTGAGCCCTCACTAAAAGCTTTAAGATATATTTCTTCCCTCCCAACAGCTCTTGCTACTTCAGTCTGAGCTTTATTTAGCACAAGGCATGTCATAATTAAGCTATAGGTGATAGTGCTGAAAAGCCCATTGCACCTGGACTTATTCTGCACCCATTGAGAACATGCCAGTGGGAGTTGTGAATATTTCTAGGAAAACAAAACTCATCCACACCATGCATAAAAGCCTGTACTCTGGTCTCCAAAAGTCTCACTAGGTATAATTTCCATTACAGTACAGAAGAAATTCCCTTGAAGATACTGGCACATAACAACTTTGTCGGCCGACTTATTGGCAAAGAAGGAAGAAACCTGAAGAAAATTGAACAGGACACAGATACTAAAATCACGATATCGCCGTAAGTTTTTGGTGGCCTAATCTTTCGGTGAGATGTCAAATGGCAGCAATGCTGCTGCTGGACATTCAGGTACAGAGGTCTTAGAAAAATATTCTGTATGTTGAAGGCTGAGATAACAGCCCTTCAGAGGCCTTTCCATCATATGGATTAAACTGTTACTTAAGCTCAGTTAAATTTTATGTAAACAGTGAGTCTTCATTGTAAACTCAGTCAAGAACAAGCCTAAAAATAGCATAGGCTATGTGGAGCCTGTGTTAGACTATATTTTAAGTGTCAGTTGTTTTTAACATATTATACCATATGTAATGATGAGTGTTTGAAACTTTGTCTGGATCAGTTCTGAGCTATGTGTGAAAATGAGTGAAATTAGTGATGTTTTAGTTACTGGTATATATTAAATTTTTTGACTAGAGTGAAAGAAATAGAGCGAATGAATACTGAAAAGGGTATCTTTAGTAGCTGTTCTGTCCCTCTTGGCCACTAACAGCCAGATTACAATACCTTGGCTAGTCTGCTGCAAAGTAATAGCTTTTGGTCTGAGTTTGTGAGGGTAACCAAGACCTGTTCAAATTTAGCTGAGATTAAACAGGAGTTTTCACCTTTACTGGAAATCTGTAAATCACTGATTAGATTAACATCTCTGTAGAAGCTTGGCAGTCAATAGTAGTTTTACCCTGGAGTAATATCTTCAGAGAACCTCCTGTTCTGAATAATGAATGCTCTGGCATGAACTTTCAAGCATTTGAAGGCATCCTGGATTTGGCTTTAGCCAGGAAGGGTGAGAATTAGGCTTACAGGCTGTAGGAAAGGGAAAAGGTTTGGAAGACACATGAAGAGGTGTGAATACATGCAGGAGACAAAAAAAGTACTGCAGGAAATAGCTCAAACGAGGACGAGGAAGCTGGGAGTAAATGTGGCTCCTCAAGAAGAGGAAAACAAATTTGGATGAAAGCACCTGAGGCCTTCCTTAAAGGTGTGTAAATGTTTATGGAATCAGTCTGAGGAAGAGAAACAAATCAAATAGAGAAAAAGCACCTAAATAAGTGTGCTTCAACAATTGATTTTCTAAGGCCAGCATGCTCTCTTGAATGTGTTCGCATAAACATTTTGTCTGCAAGCAGTACACAGATTATTAATGCTAAAAGGGGAAACAATGTGTACAGAGTATATGAAAAAAGCCTTCATTCCATGAAATCCACTTGTCTTTATTGATGATGACACAAATAACACATTGTCTGTAAACAGCTACAGAGTATTTTTTAATTTTGCGAGTTAATGGTTTATTTGCATTAAAATTTTGGCCTCAAGATTGTATTTGTCATACTATGCCTAAAATAGCCTAAAATAAATTCGGTGTAATCAATACATGAATGAGAGCATATATGCCCATTGATTTTGCTATATCTAATTAGTCTTTCTCATGATCTCTTTGTTCAGGCTTTTTGGTAAGCTTGTCCATAAATTCAAAGTAAGGCAGCTAGTTTGGGAAAGCGTTTCCTCTCTTCTCTGGGATGCTTTCCTGAGGCAGTACTTCAGTGCTCACACACTGGAGAGTTAAGGACTGCTTAGTGGATGTGTTTTGTGCCTGCCACTGCCTGGCTGAGATGTGCAGGTTGCCACTCTGCCTGCTGTGCAGGAAGGCAAGGCCTTGTATGCTGCTTCCTCTCTCCTTCCTGCCACGGGCTTCCTCACTCCTGCATCCTGCTCTGGACTTCGTCTTCACCCCTTTACCTTTTCTCACTACGTGGCTTCCCAGTGTGTTTAATCCATGTTATCACAGTAGGTTAGCATTTGTTGCCAAATAAAGCACTGGTTTAATGCCGTCACCCTTTCATTTTCCCTGAGGAGTTACTAGTGTTGAGCAGCAAATGTTGACTTGCACACAGCTTTTCTTTCTCTCATTTTGAGGGTTTGGAGGCTCTCCTACTGTTTCACTGAGGCTGGGCTTTTCTCCCGTTTCCTTAAGGAATACACCATAGCTCTCAAGGAAAGAATATTTCTTAGGGCATGTTTCTGGGGTGTCTAAAAGGAGTGTCTGAAGCCCTTTCCCTGTGGGTAGTGCCAGTGTGAAGTGGGGCATTGCTGCAGGGCCCTGCAGCAGCTCTGTGTGTTCATCCACAGCGTGGGGGCTCCGTTTCGTGCAGCACCTAAGTATGTCTCAACCATCCCGTGCCAAACCTCTGTGAGGGGTTTTGCTGTGTTTCCCATGAGGACAGAGTTTCCTCAGATGAGCTGAGAGCTGTATTTGAGCCCTGCTATGAATTGATACTGCAGTCTTTGGGGCGCAAACTCTACCTGCTTGGATGTTGTCGCACTCAAATGATAAATCTGGATTATCTTCTTTGTTTGCTAATTAACTGTGCTTCTGTGTCATTTGCAGATTGCAGGACTTGACACTCTATAATCCGGAAAGGACCATTACAGTTAAAGGCAGTATTGAAACTTGTGCCAAGGCTGAGGAAGAAATTATGAAGAAAATCAGGGAGTCCTATGAAAATGATATTGCTGCTATGAATGTGAGTTTTCTTAGGGTGTGGGCTCTTTCTGGGACTAAAACCACAGAAGGATTTTGGGTGTGAGGGACCCCTAGAGGACACCTGGCCCAGCAGTGGATTTGCTAAATGCAGGCTACACTTCAAAGCTGAATGAGGTTGTGTAGGGACTTGTCTTCTCCTTAACATTTCTGTGGATGGAAACCCCATAACATCTCTGGGCAGCCTGTGCCTTGTATCACTGCTCTTATGATGACTTTTTTTTTCCCCTCATATCACTTTAGAATTTTCTGTTGCCTCATTTATTTGTGGGAGTGTGGGCAAGCGTTTTTGTTATTTGTGTGTGCTATTTTAATGGAGCCATTAAATAAACCATTTAATTTCTGGTTTATTTTTGAGTGGGGGAACTGAGAACTTCATTTAGATTGAGGAAATTAATGAGCATTTAGCTTTTCTTGTTGCAAGAACCTGAAGCAGGGTGTGTTTGTGCTGTTGTGGCTTATGTGCTCTGGCTTGCATGTTTTTTGGAAGTAGTGATTCAGTCTCTTCACAGAAATAGCATAATAACTTATGGAAGAAAGGTCTCTCCTGTTTTTAATTATTTAATTTAAGAAGGTTCTATTAAAGTTTTTTCTTGATATCGATGATAAAGGCATTTAGTTATTTGAAGATGATTGGTCATTATATAATGAAAACAACATACCTCATTAGTTTGCCAAAGTGTTACTAATGCATATTGAGAAATGATTGAGATTTTTGATAGTTAGGAAAAGCATTGTATGTGAGTCTGTATCTAAATCTTACAGTCTAGAGTTAGAATGGAAATATTTTTTTCAGTTTACAGTGGTCCTGCCTTTCTAGAAATGTATGTTCTTTATGCTTGTCCTACCAAGTGAATATGCTGCCCACTTTTCCCCCCTGCCTCCCCCACACAAAGCAAATTGCAGTACATGAGGAACAAAGTATTCAATAGTGGTGCATTTTTGTTTCATGTAACAAGCAGGAACATGGGGTGAGTTAGAGACTGCACTATTTGACAAAGGTATGGAAAGTTAAAAAAAACTACCTCTGTTACTGTATAGATTTCAAGTTTATTTTGTAGTGATTATTAAGGTAGTTTCTGAGGTGGTGAAGTTTTGAGTTTTTTTGGTGGCTTGTGATTGACTTATCTTAATGGCCTGAGATAGCTAGAGAGACAGACACTGAGATTTCTAAAGTATATTCATGTTTTTGAGTAATAATCTGGAAAAGGGTGCTGACAAGTTTTGTATCAGACAATAAATGCTTCCTACCACATGATGATGTCACTTTTCTCAGTTGTGGCCAAGCAAGGGACATGTAACTTTTTAGTAGATCCTTTCCCAGAAATTGCTGAAGGTGTCACCTCATCTTTTGCAAGGGAGGGAGGATGGGGTGGTAGTGTCACTTACATATTCCCCCAGTGTAAGAAAAGCAGAGATTGTGCATGATCTTTCTACAGGGTTGTCTTTTTAGTACAAGGACAAAACTACTATTTTTCTGATAAATTTGTTCACTCTGAAAGTAAATAGTACCATTATCTGAATATCTTGCTGTAAAATTTAAAATGTGTTTTGCTGATTAAGTTGTAGCAAGTGATTCCCATCTGCCTTTCCTACTATGTGTTTTTAATGGTTTTGGTCTGTACATGTGTCTAGGAAACAGGTTTGAAGGAGAGTCTTTTGGATAATAGAGATGATTTTTTTTTAATAACATCCCAAAAGGTTAATAGCATATGCCAACTAGGATTTTATTAAAGTTAATAACCAGGACTCTAAATCTTAACTCTTCTGCCGTTGCAGCTTCAAGCACATTTAATTCCTGGATTAAATCTGAATGCCTTGGGTCTGTTCCCACCCTCTTCTTCAGGAATACCACCTCCCGCAGTGAGTGTTGCCTCTGCTGCTGCTGCTGCTTCATATCCACCATTTGGGGTAAGGGAAGCTCTGATTTTGGGTGGTTAGTGGATGGTGATACTAATCATGCAATGCTGATGTTCAAAACTAAGAAGAATGCTGCATTTTTTGCCCTTTTTTTCCCAGAAAATCTGGGAAGGGTGTTTTGCTAGCTGTGTTCTGTCATTTTTCTAAATGTTGTCTGTCCTCCTGCTTGCACAATGAAAAATATTTCATGTGGCTGCAGTTGGGAGCAGGAATTAATTGCTTTTCTAGTGAAATGGTCAGTGAAACAGGAAAGTAGAGCCGTTTAGAAAAGTGTTAGCTTTTATTTTATATAGAATATGAATTATTGCAGAAAGAAATCCCACATAAAATAGCATTTCAGAATTGCCGGAATTGGCAATTAATAATGCTAGTCTGCAATTTTATTCCTGGTGATATGGAAGGAAAAGAAATGATCTCTTGTCATGAAGTGGGGATCTATAGGTAGCTAAAATGTTTGTTTGAATGTAGCAGTTTTATAAATGCCCTGTTGAAATGCAATACTGCTAAATATATAGGATGTAAATTGCATGGATTAATCTCCAGAAAGCTGTGATGTATTTGCCACTTTGCTCTCTAAAAATTATCTGAAAAAGTTGAATAGAATTTTACTCAAATTCTGTGGTGGTTAGTAAACATAAATGAGGTATTTTGCTATGGAGCAGAAGGTCATTTTTTGTACCATAAAGCTCCAGAGTCTGAACTCTAGAACTGAGATGGTGTTTTGCTTTCAAGGAAAGACAACCTCATTACAAGAAGGTGATTTTTTCATCTCTTCCCTGTTTCTGGTGCTGGTGGTTGTTAGCAACACAATGCAAGGCCATTTTTCTAAACAATTTTAGCAAGTCTCTTAAGAAGTAGATGACAGAGCTTTACAAACTCTGCTGTGTTTGACTTCGTCCCCTTCTTTGCCCAACAGTGACATCTAGAGAGCTAAGTCTGAGCCTCTTCATAAACTAGAAAAGTGAAAATGCAGCACAACACACTAAACTTCATCAAATAACTCAAGTTATATTGTACTAAAGGGTAGCTGTGGTCTAAATACTTTTCCCAGAGGAAGAAGCCAAGAGAGAGTCACTGCACGGAGCAGAAAAAATTCCACTCTTGTCGCATTGTTTGTGAGAATGAACAACTTTGGTTTTATGAATGTATTATGAACTATATTGAGTATAATAGTGGCTTTATCAGAAAAATGTGCTTCAGTGAAAGCTACAATAGAAATATGTTTATACTCAGTTATTTTACTGTCGATAGCAGAGCCTCCATTTTTGACAAACAAGTTCTCTCCCTCACAGTCCTTCTGCACTTCAATTAGATTGGCAGACTAAACAATACAGGTTTCTGCTTCACTGTATTATATAAAATGCCATCTCTGGTAACGAATTCCCTCAATTTTTTTCTTTTCTTAAGAGATACTAGATGTGTTTTTTTGGAAGTATATAACTTTCTTTATTGGTCATTAAAAGTGTGGCTTTTCCTTTCTTTTTACTCCAGATTTGCAGACTACTTTGCTATTCTTGAGATTCATGCTGTAAGCCCACAGTTCTGTTCATCATTTGGTTTATTTTCATTTCTTTCCCACTTTTCCCCCCTGTTGTGTTTCTTTCTGCTTTTGCTTTAAATATGCACCTAAACAGTGCTGAATTTGGTGGTTACTCCTGTCTGTCCCTCTGTTGCTAGTGCACCTTTACCCCTCAAATGCACCTTTTTTTGCCTGCTAAGATCTCTGGCAATTTCCAGGTTTCTGGAAACAGGATAATGGCAACATCTGGAAAAAAGCATCAAGAAACAAACATCACTGTGTAAAAGTGTAGAAACTGTGCAGCTGGAAGGATCACTGTCCAGCTCTCTTGCTTCTGTTCATGCTCAGTCCTCTGAAATGTCTCTCATTCCATGCAGTCTAGATGTGTGACAAGCTAGCATGCAGAAAGAAGGGATAAACTCACAGATGGGAGGGTGAACTCCAACAGATCTCGTGGAGGTTGGGGGTGGTACCAATACAGCCCTTGAGGCAGACACTAAGGGCTTCTAAAGCAAATGTATGAACAAGGGGAACTATCTTACCTGTTTGTACTTAGGTGTGTCGGTGTTGGGAAAAGAGCAGGTGGTTCTGTGGGCTTCAGGTGAGTCAGCTCCTCAAGTTACTTGGAGTGCTTGTTGCCCTCTGGAGAGAGAAAACCAGGAAAAGTATGAGTCTATTCTGTTAATGGATGCATTAGTTTCCATTTTGAAGACTTTTAAGTCTTTCTTGTGTATGAATTAATTTCATGTAACTTTTGAGTTTTACTCTCCTCTAGTTTTTTTCCTCTAGTAGAACAGTTTTTCAGATACTGATTAAATAGGTTATTGGGGCATGCAGAAGTAGAAAGAGAAAAAAAGTCTGGCTATATTTTGAAGGAGAAATTGATACAATTTGAAAGGCTAAAGGGGAGATCTAGGAGAGCTCATCAGGGATTTAAAAACAGAAATGAAATCTGTGTAACTAAAAGAGACCTTGGGGAAAGAAGGTCTTAGAAGAAAAATTAATGAAGAACTCCCAGGGAGACTTCATGTCCATTTACCTATGAGCTATTTGTTACCAGTGAGCTATTTGTTACGAAGTTCCTTATTTTGACAAAAGCATTTGGGCAACCCAAGTCCCTTTACCTTGTTTTCAGTGCATGTCCATTTATGCTTGGGAGCAGGGATTAGTGGATATTGAGGGTATCCCTTTCAGGCAACTGGAAATCCTTTCTGAAAACACTGCTGGCATCAGGTAGTAAAGAAGTGTATCCTGCTGCTGTCCTGCTTTTTTTTGTGTAGTGCAAATTTTGCCTTCTGCTCAGGGCTGCACAGGGCTGGCTCTTCCCTGTCTCCTGTTTGTTTGACTGAGCAAAGGTGTGCTCCTCAGCAGTTTCAGCTACACCACCACAAGGGCCTCTTGGCATCCAAATGTCTGAAGTCTGTGCTTGCAAGCCATACAGGGAGCCTTGGGACACCCCTGTGCTGTGTCTGAGGGTGGGTTTGAAGCTCTTGTTGTAATATCTTTGTACTGATCTTTTCTTCACCTTGTTGTGGGGATGGACTTGCCTGGGGCTCCCCCTTGGGTCAGAAGAATCAGGTGGGTGAGTTTGGGTGTTTGCAGCAGGGTTTTCACATGGAGCTGATACTTCATATGTACTACTTCCAAATGGCAAGGGGTGGCTGTGACCTTCTTTAGTACTTGTTCCCAAAGAAACTGGAGTGTGTCTTAATTATTGAAACAATTATCTGTCACATTCCTGCTGCTGCTTTTTTTTTACATGGATATAAAGAGAAAAAACCTGCATAGCAGACAGATCTAGGGTTTTGTTACAGTGCCAGAGCTTCGGACAGGTCTGAATGCTGTCATACAGCTGGAGCCAAGTGTTCCTAAAACATTTTGTACTCAGGAGCTTGGGACTGAGTAGTCAAAGAGATTTAGCTGTGTTAACATGTGTGTGATGCTTCATCCTATCCCTCTTCATGCAAACCTTTAAAACATTTGACAAGAGGCATAAACATTGTTCTCCAGCTGCTTCAGGTACACTCTGGTTTCACAAATTTAGGAAATGGGGATGTTATCAAACTCTAGTTTGCATTTAGTTCCTTGGACTGGGTCACATTCAGGAGAATCATTTCCACGTGACTCGGAGACCTTACTCCATGATGGTTCACACTGATGCTCAACACCAAAGCCTCATCCAATTTAATCTAATGAGATGCAGATTGTGTCTCATTAATAATCTGGGTAATGCTTTTACTCTTTGTCCTGGCAGTGGAGCCCCCACAGGAAGGCACAAGTTGTCCTTGGTACTTGTCTGGTGACAGATATAAACACACATGTGGGCACATGGCCATTGCATGTGGCTAACAGTGTCTGAGCACCACAACCAGTGCAGGCTAACCATCCAGTTTTTTGTATTTTTACCTGTTGCTAGCAACAATTCTTGATATTGCAATTGTATAATTTATTTGCAGAGTTCAAGTTCTGTTTGCCTGTTCAAAAACACTCATTTTGAGCAGTTGCTGAAAAGGGATGCAATGGAATTGCATATTCTGTTTCAGTGCTTGAATTTTCCTCTCTCTTCTTGCAAAAATCTGAGATCTGTTTGGCTTTTCTCTGGACTCCTAAAAGACAAACAAATCAGAACATGTGAGAATCATTGGAATGTTTTATGGTTTGAGGAAAAAGTAGGACTTAAATGTCTCAGTTAAAAGCATTAAGAGCTAAAAATTCTTTTTACTGTCAAATGGGCATGATTTTGCTCTCATGATCCTGGTGATATAATCAAGCTAATGGTCTTTTTTTTGACTGATCTTTGCCCTTGTGTGACCATATTAAGGACCAGTAGCCTTTCTGTGCCTATTTGTACCCAATGTCTTGTCCAGCTGCTTTTGGGCCTGGAAAAACCACCACTTTCTGTTTATCCTTAAATCTTTCTCCTTAGCTGTGCACTTAAATGCTTGTGTGTGTTGCAGCTCTGACATTATTGCAAAGAGCTTTGTTAGTCTGCCCACTGTCACTTGTAACAAATGTCATGACCTGAGCACCTGCACAAAGTGCTGGGATTTCTATGAGTGGGAGAGTAAGGTTCTGCAAAAGGGAATATCACTCATGCTTATGTTTGCCAGAAGATATGTTGCCACAAAAAAAAAAAAAGTTTTAACAAGTATCCCAGCCAAACTGCTTCAGATGTAGTGTTGTACTGCTCAAAGCTGTTTTGATGGAGTTGTTGCTTCTGTCTTCTGAACTGTGGGGAGAATATGCACATACTTGTCTCTCAAGAATAGAAGTTAGTTCTCATGCAACACTGAAGGCTTTAAAGCTCCAAACAAACAAGAAATCCTTATCTTAAAGTCCAACTGTGTACAGTCATGCAATTAATACACCTGGCCCACCTACTGCGGTTAAGTGGGTTGCACCCTTCCTTTTAAAATTGGAACTTTATATGTTTAATTTTACATCCAACTGCATTTCTTTTGCAGCCTCTGGATCTGAAATTTGGCATCCCAAGGGCATGCCAAACCTGTGCAGACCTCATCCTGCCCTTGAATGCCCTAAAACCTGGTAGCAGAATTAATTCTGTCTCGTGGCAGGTAAACTCAAACAATAAAGTAAGGTGAGAAGTAGACAGCTTTTCTCCATAAGAGGAGTTCACACCAGCTGCTCTCCTTCATCTGTAAGGTCATGGAAGAAATACATGAACCTCTGCCCTGTGAAACTTAGCTAAAGTGAAGAGGTGCTCCTCTGCTTGCAGTGGGACTGCTTTCTCTGCTGGCCTTTTTGGACACCCATTGTGGCTTCTTGAAGTTCTGCCTTCAAAAAAAGCACTCTTTCTAACCTTTTCCTTAGCCTCACAGTAAATGTTCAAGTTATGTGATATGCACACAGGCTTCTAGGAAGAGGGGGAGGGGAAAAAGGGAAAATTTTAAAAAAACCAAAACCAACAAAAAACAAAACCAAAGAAAGGGTAGTTTCATACAGTAAACAAAACCAAGAAATCAAACCACCTTCTTCTGATTACAGAAATAAAAATCTTGTACAGTTAGGCTGATAGGTTGCTTTCCTTTATTCTTTTTTGCCATCTCTTGAAGCTTTTTGTTGCAGGTGAGGAACATGCCAATGGAAAGCTTTCTCCTTAGAAGATGTTGTGGTCAAGAGAAAGATTCCTTCTTTATTCTCCAGTCATTTTCTTAAATAATAATTATAATAGTAAAGAAGACATCTTCTATACTGCATAGAAGTAAGAGAAGAAATAACTGTATTGTGCTTTTGGCAGGAAAGAAAAGTAATTTAAAATGAAAAATTGCTTCATTGAGGGCCTTCATTTGATGCCCTGAGCATAGATGAGAAACACAAGGAAGAGGAAAAACTGTCCTATGTTTCCAGGTACTTTGACTCTTACTTGGTGAAGTTGGGCTCCCTTGGATGTCTGGGTCTGATAGGATTAGCTCGTGCAACTGTTACGTCTGATCTACCCAGAGGCAGTAATGTCTGTACATCTATAATGTGTGTAGTTGCAAGTGGCTTTGCCCTAATTTGCCCAGCTTGTTAAGCAGTAGATGATTTTTGAAAAGCTGTCCTGCAGCCAAAAGAGGATGTAGTTTTGGGGGGTGAAGAAGGATTTGCCAGTGTTTTTACAAACTGATTTTATATCAGTGAAATTAGAACCATACATGTGCAGCACATGCAATCTTGAGGAGGACACTAGAGGACAACAGCATTGTCTGAAAAAAACTACCTGCTAATTAGACTTCTTTTGAAGATTGTAACCTCAGTGCCTTGAAATACACCTTTACTGATGCTTAATTTCTTCCATTCATTAATGATGTATTTTTTGACAACTAAAAAATTTACTTCATGGTGTGTAACATTGTGGGATTGTTTTGCCCTGTGGAGAAAATGGTTGGTCTTCCCACTGTGTTGAAAGTCTCCTGCTTCTGCCATGCTGTGTTGGCAGGGACACGTGTCCAGAGCAGTCAAACTATTCTGCCTCTGGAGATGGACCAACCCCTCAGTGAGGGAAGAAAAAATGCAATTGGCACCATATGATGTACAAAGATCCAGCAAGTCAATAGCAGTTTTTCGAGGTGTTGAAGCCTCCAGTTATTCTTAATAGCTTCTTTCACAGTTCTAAGGTTGTCATAATGCAAACAGCATCACTTGTTAACTAGCTATCCATGCTTTTTAAAATAAAGATGGTTTCTTCTTCACTGCAGGTTTGAATACTTGTTGAGATAGTTGTAGTTTCTTGGAACAAGAGAATTAGAATTTTTGTTGGTTCCCTGCTTTTTAGATTCTTATGGGAAGATTTAATAGGAGTTCCCTTGACCATCTCAGACTCTCAAGCTCTAAGTACCAGGCTCCACACCTTCTGGATGCAAAACTAAATGGGAAATTTAATTCCTTAAGGTGCCAAATATTTTGTTACTAGAGTGTACTGAGCTCCTTCAGGCCAGAAACAAAAGTAGGTCAAGTCCTCATTCTGTTGTATCTGGCTCCATCTCTGGTTTGTTTGTTAAACATGATGGAAAAATAAGTGATCTTTGTGTTTACACAACCTGTTTTTCTGGCAGCTGTCATGGAATCTGAGAGCAGTGCCTTTATAAACCAGAGCTGATGAGTACCTGCATCTTCCAAAGCCATTGATTTCATGGCTATGGGTTTTGAGTACCATGTGACTGCTGTGTCACAGCTATCATTTTTGAAGTGGAAGTGTTTCTATACATAAACTTTTTGGTGGTCATACAGTGTTGCAACACTGAATACCTATGCTTGCTGTTTGTGAATGACCAGCAAAATTCCTGCTTACATAGTTTCACAATCTGTTCCTTATGTTGATTTCTGATTTTGGCTGTCTGTTCTGAATAAAAGGTGGCAGATTGCTTTTTTTGGCATTGTGGCCAGTCAGATTTTGCAAAAACAAAAAGTTCATGCCATGTTCAGAAATATGTCAAACCAGTTCCTGCTTGTAGAATGCCTTATAACCAGCCTGCCAGAAAATGTTCCTTCTCTGCTTCCGTGATTTCTACTCCCTTGTTGCTAGCTAGGCTCTCATGCTGGAAAAACTTCTGATTTGTGTGGTCCTTTTAGTGGCTTCTGGTAGTCCAAGGAGATTGCCAGTTAGAAGACGATCGTGATGAAAAGTACTAAATTTGAGAGCCAAGAAGTGGAACGAGTAGTACTGAGTGAAATGATTTTAGAGTACTAAGTGAAATGATTTTAGTGGCATCTCACTGAAGGTACTGACTATTGTGTAAGAACCAGCTGCCTTGAACTTCAGGTATGGAAATGCAGTAGTCTCCAAAATGGAAATGTAGGCAGGGTGGGTCATTCTAAGATTTTCAACCAAGAGGAGAGGACCAGCTTTGCTAGATGGACAGAGGGCACCCACACATAATTTCTGGGGCTGATTGTGGGGAGAAGAGGTAGAGCTGCACGGCCTTGCCATGGGCTCTGTGTCCCAGAAAGGGTCATGCCCTTGGTTCAGTTACACATGAGTGTTTCTCACATAATGCATGTTTTACACTAAAGGGGAGCATCTTGGACTAACCTGGGGTTCATGGGAGGGTGAAACCCTGGCTGGATGGTGGCTGCACAGTTCATGCATGGTAATATGAGCAATGCTTTAGCATGCTGATCAAAGCTAAAAATATGCATTGCTTCTTTTAAATTGTTTTGCTACTTCTTGACTGACTGAATTCAGCAATGCAGAATTCTTCTGAGTGTGGCCCTGGCTTTTCAGGCAGTGAATATGGCAGAAAGCTTTAGACTCTCAGCACGGACCTAAATCTGTTTTGAAGTAAACCTAAAAAGCTTGGAGGGTGTAGGAAGTTCAGGCTGCAGTTTGTTGATTTGCACTGGCAGCACCACTTCAGCTCAATGGTTGTACAAGAAGGTGACACAAAGTATCTGCAAGGATGTTGTGAAACTGTGGATCATGTTAGACCTATCTACTAAAACTTTGTTTTCCTTAATGAGCCCCTTGTTTCCAATGGAGGCTTAAACTTTTAGAACTAGTATTGCAAAATGAATACACTAGGATTTCTTTCACCATCATCTCAAGCTTATTTCTTATCAATGCATTGAATCCAACTAGAATGTCTTCAAGGATACTTGGCTCAATGTTCATTTCCCCTTGCTGCAAGTTTTTATTACTAAATAAATAAGAGCATTTAATATAGCTGTGGGCCAGGATAATTCTTCACAGTACATTGCAAAAACGTGGTTTAAATTTTGGCTTTGGATCTGGTACAGGGTTTGAATAATATGATACTTCACTTCCTGACAAACTCAGGGTATTCTGAAGACTGAATGAGTTGTCTGCAAATCTGCCTGATTTTGGTAATCATGGTTGTTGGGAAGGGGGAGAAAGAGGAAAAAAAGGAACTTTTTAATGTAGTCACCTACTGTCTGTATTCATTTACTTTTACAAAGCGGATTTGTTTACTATGAAAAAAAAAAATAAACCAAATCCAGTATCTCAGTAGGCTAGATGGTAGCTCCATGCAGTCTTAAAACAGTTCTTAATTATTTCCTTCATAACTAAAGAACTTGATGCTGACTTGAAATGGATAACATGACTTTGTGTCTTAAAATAAATGTCTCATACTAAGGTAGTTAATTTGCAACGTGAAACATAACAGGCTTAGAAAGCAGGAAAGATCTGATTCTTCTCCCATTCATGTCTGGCTTAAAAGCCTATTTACTTCAGTGGGTACAATATTTTTAAAGATTTACAGCCTTATCCCAAATGTTGCCAAGGATTTACCAACCACATGCATTTGATGGAGCAAGGGGTCTATGGAGACACTTATGCACAAGACTGGAAAAAATTTTATAGTGTTGGCAGGCTTGCAGAAAAAGACTGAGATTAATGCTCAAATTAACTGGAGGGACATAAATAACAAACATGCCCCCTTACGAGCCCTGCCACTGTAAGATCACACCACACACTCGTGCTGACTGAGGGAGCTGTGGACTGACCTAGCAGCAGCATCAGCCAAAATCAAGAGAGGAGGGGTCATCTTGGGGAAGAACTGAGGAGGCAAACCTTTGTTGGCTTTTCTGTGTATTGTTTGTTGTTCTGTGTTGTTCTTTGTTTTGTTTTTCAAATGCCATTCTTCAAATAGGATGTCCATTCCCCTAACTGTAGTGGCTTGGGACCTGCTTTTTTACCTACCACCCTCTACCTGGAGGGTCATAGCTTACTTTTTCTGAGTTTTCATTCTTGCCTGGCTGTGCTATGGCTGTTACCCAAGTGCAAAATGAGGAGCAATGCTTTTCATCCTGACAATCTAACAGGTAAGGGAAAAGCTCTCCTCCTGTGTGGCTTTCTGCAGTTTGTAGGACTGATGCACCAGGAGTTGGCAGAGAAAAGTTAAAACAACCTTATCCTAAGGGCAGATGGTCTCTACAAATCTTTCTAACCCTGCAAGCAAGAATTGCAGAGAGAAAAGTGAATCTGCAAATTTTCTTGGCTGGGAGTCCTCAGCTTCTAGCTCTGGTGTGGAGCAGTAGTCCTCATGCTGAAGGACCAGTGGCAATATCCCAAGGAGGGGAAGAACCTCACTCCTGCTGAGGCTCTGGAAACCAGGAAATGATGGCTGTGCCAAGCCAGCTTCCTAAGAGTTAATGTGGTAGGGCTGGCTTCAGAAGGGAAAGTCTCCTGTAGGGCTGCGAGGTCTGGCTGGAGTGAAGGGGATAATCCTGATGCTACCTGCAGTGCAGGGGCTCCAGGTGAGCCCAGTGTAATGGGGAAGCAGCCCTGGGTTACAGGATTTACCAACAGATGAGTTTGTCTTGGATGGAGGTGGTGGAAATATTAAAGATGGAAAAGAAATAGCTGGTATGGACTGTTAGACTAGGGACAGATGGCTGGGGCTCAGGGACTTGCAGGAGGTATGGAAGGAGGTGTATCCAAGCTGCTCCAGGAAAAAGTTGTGTTAGTGTAAAAAGTCAGAGCTAATAGTGTGCTGCAGCAGTTGCTTAGTGTCATCCAGTGGGGTAGATTAATTTCCATCTCTGTGTTAGATCACCATTTTCAATCATGATTTAAATGAGCAAGCAGGAAATCTGATTTAACTTGACTTATCAAATTTTACATGTGTACTTTAGTTACCTTTCTGAAAGCCTTAGAGTGGTCTGTACCTTTGCTTACAGTGAATATATCTTGCTATTTATACAAGTCTGCAGTTTGCCATTTGCTTTGAGTAATGTATTTTTTCCATTTTCTGTTAAAAAATGATGAATGGTGCTTTTCTTATTTGCTTGATTAATTTTAACTTCTGATTTTCATCAGACAACATTTGGTTGAAAATTGGAATCCAATTAATGAACAAAACCAGCATTTAAAATTGTTTTCATTAGTTCAATGTGCTGGATATAGACAAATTCCTTATCAGCCCTGTTATGTGACTAAAGCAGGCTGATTTTTGCAGAAACAAAGCAAGTATTTTCAGCTGTTTATGAACTGAATTAATTGTTTCTGGTCATCATGCTTTTGAAGAATCTATTTCTTAGATCTAAGAAATCTTGATTTCTGAAGCTCTTTTCTTAAAACACAAAACCCCCGAAAAAAAACCCCCACAGAACCCCAAAACAACCCAGAATCTCCATAAAAGTGAGTAACTCAGTGGTATCTGTGTGCCATAGCTACGCAAAACAAACTTCTCCTATTTGGGTGGACTAGCCATGAGCCCATACTGCAAATATTGCTGGGGTAGAAGAGGTGGTCTGTGCATCACAGATACTGGAGTTGGTTACTTGCACATTAGGGTGGATGTATGGACTATAAATCTTGGTGAACCTAGGTTGTTACTTTAAAAGATTTTCTTTCTGCATTCCTGTCAGTTCCCAGGGCTGGGCTGACTTTGAATAAAATATTTTCTCATGTGGGAAAAAAAATAAACTGAATGGGGAAGAGGAGAAATTTGTCCAGGAGACCTTACTCTTGTCAAAAAAATATACACATACATATTTTGGCTTTTAAGTTGTAAGTATATATTTAAGCAAACTTAGCTATAAGGGAGTGAACGTTGAAGCTCAGATTTCACAGAGTGGGAAATCAGTTCCCTAAATTTAGTGCTTCTAACACATGTTTAAGATCTAGGAATATATTTCTGATATAAGTCATGTTAGGAGTTCCTGGAAAGCTCTATGACTTATGTGGCATGGCATGGGTAAGATTAAATTATAGCTGATTTTCTTCCATCCTGAGATCCCCAGAAGCATCTGTAAGATTGATGGGCAGTGCAGTCATTGCATTATGTTTTGATGTGTTTCTTTTGCAGGCTAGATTTCCAGTAAATACAAAAGGATTTAAAAATTATTGTGGGTAAGGAGATGGACAGATAGCCATTTGAACTTGATGTTGTGATACTCTCAAAAGCCTTAGTTAGACTTGATTTCTGCCAGAAGAAAAAGAAAGAGCAGTATGATTTTTGAGTGGTTAAAAATCAGTGTGCATAACATAATTTCTCTAAATCTTGTGTGATGTTAGGCTGGAAATGAATTTGGTTATATGTATATGCCAATGTGCTACTCCAGACAAGAACTTTAAAAATTCCAATGTATGAACAGTTGAATATTGACAGGTTCTCCACTATTCCTTAATAAACATGTATCACTACTATGCCAAAATGCAAGTTTATTATTAAAGAACCTCAGTCACTCACAGAAATAATTTTTTAAAAGTCCTTTAGGAAAAAAAGAAGTTGAAATGTACCAAAAACTCAAAACAATGAGAAGGGATGGGAGGAAGGTACTACAGTGAGCTGATTGTACAGTTAGAAAGGCACATGTACATATTTTGTCTTCTGTTGCATTTGCTGCCCATGTTTCTTGTTTAAGGGTGAGGCAGCAAAAAGGAATTTCAGTGGTGAATTGAATCCAGCCAAGAAAGTGGCTTGAAATCAAGCTTTGGGAAGGAGAGGGGACAACTGCTCAGCAGCCAGATGGGCAACAGAGGGAAGGCAGGAAATATATGCAAACAAAAGAAATGAAGTTTGATTTGTTACTATGGTACAGAAATGTGTCTGGAGGTGAGTTTAGGTAGAAGCTGTGTAAATTCTTGAAAACCAAGTCAAGTTACATGTTTGATTTGCAGCAGTGTTGTAGTAATTAGTTGGAAGAGGCTGGCTGGAGAAGCATGTGAAAGGGAAGGCTTCAGCAGTGGATTTTTGCAGGAGCTGGAGCACGTTTGGACAATTGAATGTAGGGGTCAAGAAGAGGAGAAACAAGGTGGGTGGATAAGCTGTCAGGACTGGAATGAGGGGTTGCCTCTACACCCAGAGCAATGGGCCCTTGCAACAAAACTGGAAAAACCCAAATGCTTCATGAACTTGTAACCATTTAGAGACAGTTTTTTGAAGTGCTAAGATCAAGTGAGTACCTACAGTAGCATTTCCAAATTATTGGAAATCTTGCTGGATTCACAGTGAACATGTAAAAGGACTTGGTATGACAACACTCAGGATGCTTGTAATAATAGGAGGAGAATATGAGTAATCTTCTGGAAAGTGGTTTAACATATGTACTGAAATGACTGGTATCTTTCATTACAAATACGTAGTTTTAGGGCGTAGTTTTGAGATAATTTTAAACTGATCTTTGGGGAGATTAAAAGGGGTGCTCCCACCTTTTCCCATTCCCTAATTGTTGTTACTTCCACCTTTGGTCCCAGACTGCCACTTGTGTGTTGCTCTGGTTATTTGGGTCAGGGACTTACTGCCTGCCTTAAAAATCAGCTGGATCTGCAAACCTGCTCAAAGCATACAAGGCAGTGGGGAGGCTGGGTGTGGAGGGCTGCATCCACCTGGGCTTCAACCAGCATGAAATGCCTGTGAATCCTAATGCCTTGTATGTGTGAAAACAGGGGGTAAACTGTGTAACTGCTGCAATCGACTGAAGTGTTTCTGTTCCCAATATCCTATTTTGGGGTTTCTTCACCTGGTACGTGGAGCTGTGCCTGGAATTCATATCCCCTGAGGTTACAGTTCACTTGTGTTTACAGAAAATGAAGTGGTAAAACTTGGAAATAAGCATTTTGTTCTGATTTGTTTATGGTTAATGCAGTGGGACTTAACCTTGAAAGACTTAACCTTGAAAGGAATTACCGAAATTTAAAAATAAGTGGAGGTGTTGCTTTTAGGATTGCATCTGCTTTTTGTTTTGTGTTGCATATAGCAGTGTTTTTTTTTTTTTTTTTTCTGAAAATATCATAGAAAAAGCTGTTTTGGTGAACTTCTCTGTGTCTGTATCCCTATCAAAATATCCAGCTGAGCAAAGCTAAATGAGCTTGGTTGGTCCCACGTGCTCTGGTTGCTGGTTCTCAGTGCTGGTCTGCAGGGTGGGTACTGAGAAAGCCAGGATGGGCATGTCTGCATTGTCTCAAAAGAACTCCGTGCAGAAAGGGCTTGTTGCCTTCTCTTACTGAGGATGAGCAAAACAAATTTTGAAAATAATGAGAGGGGTACACCGAGGAAGAAAAGATTTAGAGGGAGAGGTGTGTAGTGTCTTAAATACCTCCTAGCTCAAAGAAAGGCTTGTGTGAAATGCTTTTTGGGGGTAACCCTGACAGAAGTGGATGGATCAATGGTCCAGTAGCGTGGTGCGTACTCGGTGGTGCTCCGTTCATCTGACACGGGCTCTTCTGAGGCTGCTAACATAGCTGTGACTTACTGTGGCAGATGCAAGCCCGCAGTCTGATCATTGCTACGCAGCACGTAGGGAGGATCCCGACTATTATGTCATGCTCTCCAGCTGGGGTGTCTGCTTGAAAGCAGTAGGAAGATGCAGTGATGCCTGATATCCAGTGGGTGCAATGCTGGGGTCCTCTCACTTTTAAGAAACACGGTGTTCAATTTACTAGCCTGTGTGAGGACTGCTGCCAGGGCTCCAACTGTTGCATAATGTTACACAGGAGGAATTACTGGCAGATTTCAAGCTGGCTATCATTCCAGATCACTCCCACACAAAGGAAATTGTAGCATATACGTAACGCTGAGGCTTTTTGTACTGCTCTCAGCACAATCTAAAATTAAAAATATAACTAGGAAACTAGAAAGAGTTTGCCTGCTCAGGCTGCTCAGTAGCCTCTCTCTGCTTGTAGTAGCCTTACCTAAAGGGTCTTGCATGTGGAAGAGACAGGTAAGAGTAAACCTCACAATGAAGCAACACGTCAATTGTTTTTTAGAGCTCTAAGCATTAAAATTGTGAGTATTTTATACAAGATGAAAGAATCCTCTTTTGGCTCAAACTGGTTTTCTTGTTCTGTGGATTTTGTGATTGCCAAAAAAACCCAGACCCTTAATACTCAGACATCACAGGGGGAAATAAGATTTCCCCCTCATTTCCATGCATGCCTGTTCTGTACCCATTTTCCTGTCAGTCTGATTCATAATGTTCAAAAACATTCACTGCATTTTTCTTTCTTCCCCACAGCAACAGCCCGAGTCTGAAACTGTTCATCTGTTCATCCCAGCCTTGGCAGTTGGAGCTATTATTGGCAAGCAGGGACAGCACATCAAACAACTTTCTCGTTTTGCAGGCGCATCTATTAAGGTATTATTACACCAACTATAACTTTCTGCCTATTCTACGTGACACTTCAGCAAGTTTGCACAAGCCGTGCTTTCATGAACATCCTCCCCCACTCCATGCTTAGAATGTGATGTGATAAATGGTACATTTGTTTATAAATCATCTTTTAATCTTCCTTGAGACAAGATAATTAGAAGCATGTTTTCAAACGTCTCCTGAGGTGTGAAATATAAGCTGCAAAGAAAACTACTTTGGTGGTCTTAGAAACAGACTTGTGCCTTAATGATGCAGTGCTTAAAGGCTTTCTCCTTGCTTTAGGTAAAGTGAAAATTGGTGGGGTAAATTCCCCTTCTAAAGGCAGCAGCACAGTCAAAGTTCCCTACTCTCATGTCTGCCCTTGCTCAGTGCCAGATGGATTGGTCTGGGCTGTCAAGCTCAGGTGGCTCCATGCTGAATTGTTTGTGTTGTAACTTCACCCATGTGCTGCTCCAAGCTCCTGGGGCCAGTCTGTTCTTAAGCAGCACGTTTACCTTGCTCTCAGGTTTAACATCCAGCTGTTTGTGTATTTACAACCTCAGTGTAGCTAAGAACAAGATGGCAGAGGCTGACCTCTAATAGAAGCTTGAGTTTTAGTCAATTTGGTGAAATCTTTCTTGGCTGTGTACAGGGGTTAGTACCAGTTACAGTCGTAGGAAGGCCTTGGCTTTTGGCCACCAATGCCCTTGTAACCACAAGTATCTTCTCTAGATGCTTGAACATTTTTTCCTTACAAATAATATTTTCTGCTGTTTTATGCTGTGAAGATAATGTTTCAGTCTAAATTAAAAAAAAAATTAAAAAGTTTAGAGAACAGTGCATTGAAAGTACAGTGTGTAGCTTTAGTATGCTGTTAGATGGACGTTTTACTGCATGGATAAAACAAATGCTTTCTTCTCAGCCCTCTTTATTTTTGTTTCAGAGGAGTGATGTGTTTAGTGAGTGCTATGGCAGGGATCTGCCAAAAGTCTGGGGCACAGGGCAGGAGCTGGCTATGCTGAGTTGAGCTTGGTGAGGCTGAGCTTGGCTTGGAAGGTGTTCATCTAAGTATGCAGAGCAAAATAATTGGGGAACCCTGATCAATGAGTCTCGTGTGTGGTTTGTCTAGTGCTGATCTGTTTACTGGCCAGTCAACCAATGACACACTGCCCAACTCCATCATTTTTTGAGCAGAATGTTAAATAGTTATACTACCCAGATAATTTATATTAATTGAGCACTAATAACCATGTTTTTAGGGGGAAAAATTAAACAGAAGAAAGTGAGAGGTGTCAATATTTCTTTATCAAATCTGTCTTGCATGGGGCTGTGATGTATCACATGTATTTCCTCTTCCCCTCTCCATTCCTGCAGCTTGTATCTAAAGTTTAAGCAGTGTATGGAAGGTACTGCTAGGTGGAGCGAGAAATGTGAAACAACCTGGACCTCTGAGAACCCGTCCAAACTAGTTCTTCAGTTGGTCCTTGGAAGAGAGTTTAGTGGAAAGGGGGTTTCCAGTGCTTCTCATGCATCTGGCTAACAGTGGCCTCAGGCTTCCTCTACTGGCTGGCACCTCTCTACTCCATGCATTTAACACTTCTGTATTAATTTAAATTTAGGTAAAAGTATTCTCAAGCTCTGGTCTTTTGTTCCTTCAGTAGGAATAAAGTAAAGACGCTTTTTGTGAAAATATGATTAAATCTTAACAAAAATATACAGATACAGGGTATGCTTGCAAAATCAGGATGCTGCATGTGTACTTATCTATTAAAATAATGCAGCTTCACCTATAATCTGGCAGAACAATGTGGAGCATCAGGCCTGCTTCTGTGTGAAAGTATTAAATATAGCAACTGGTAAATTATTCAAAACTTCTAAACTTCTCTCATGTTGACCACCTGCCCTCCATCATAACTTTGGAGCGAAATAATAAATTGTGAATCAAGGAATCTGTGATTTTAGCTGAGAGTTGGAGAAAGTGCTGCCTGAGTAACTTCTAACTTGCCAAACTGCAGTAACCATACTTTGTGGAGGAACTAAGTCTGTGCTTACTGCTTGTTTTGAGTTGTGCTGTAGCTTTTTACAGCTGAAGGCATTTTACATCCTCCTGCATCTTCTCTGCGCTCAAGCTGAGCTTTGTAGATCTGGTGAAGCTCGTGAGGCTGCAGTGTTCAGGCTGTCACCTCAGAGGTGCACATGGCTGCTGCTGAGCTCAGGTTGTGTCCCAGCGCTGGGGGTCACTGCCTGGGAATGCAGGCTCAGTGTGGGACTCCAGCAGACTCAATTATTCAGCAAAAGAGCCAGGCAAAGATTTGAGTTGTCTGTTGCCCACCCTGTGCTACACTGCTGGGACCTGTTGGGAACGATTCTCATCTTCTTGGTCATAAATTCCTTCCAGAGCAGCCCTTCCTGATGAAAGCTGGGGTTTGGGTGCATAAAGTTGTCAGTTTGTGGCTTGACATATAGAAGCTTGTTTTCTGGTTAGGAATGTAAAGTTTTTTAATCTCAGAAGATAAATTCACCACTTGTATACTAATTGTATGTCTATAAATACTTTTTCCAAGGGCAGACAGACAAAATTAACACAGAAGTCTCTTAGGTTACTCCTTCAGACATTGAAATGTTACTTGATATGTTTCTTTTGCAGCCCTCAGCCATGTTTTACCCCAGCTTCTGAGAACAGAATATCCTAGGATAAAATCAAAGCAAGATATGACCCAGAACATTTAGACATGCATAAGATGTAATGAAGGCTTGGTGGAAAATATTTTTCCTAAAATTTTGATGAAGGTGCTGGTGTTCACTAAGAAAACTAGAGGTGACTGAGAGACAAAACTGTCCACTTTACAGGAATGACAATTGTCAGGCTGAACTCTGTTCAGTCAGCTGCCTCTAAATGTCCCCTGAAATTTTGCCCCTCTAAAATACTTTTTCCAAAGAATGAATGGATTTAGTCAGTGCTTGTTCTTACCACAACGTCATGTCATATAAATGTACTGCTGTAAAATTAATGTGTATTTTTAGATATATCCAATTGGAATTCATAAATAATGAAAAATAGATATGCAAACCAGATAACTAGTATGTAATGCCTTCTCCATATTAGTACAATATGAGTAATGTTATAAACTTTCCTTAGCAAAAATCTTCAGTGAAAATGATATCTGGTGACTGGTAATTTGTCTGAAATAAACTACAGCTGTTAAATATGAATAACATCCCTATGCCAACAGCTGAGATGAAATTCTGTAGTGTTTAATATATTGCTCATTCAACAGCAGCTATGTAATACTAGATGCAACAATGGAAATGTCAGTTGTGATAAACAAAAGATTCATTTGGAATGTCAGAGGCTAGTTTGAATTATTCAATACCACTGGACTCTGAGAACAACACCCACAGAAATCTTACTGTTGTGGTGACATGAACTGCTAAAGACCCTACAGGCATCTCTGTCTCAGCTCTGATGGAGCTTAATTTTTATTTGGGTCACACATTGTCCAGTATAGAGGAATGTTTTGGATCTGATTATTTACAACAGTAAAGTGATCTTCTGTTCTCAGGGGAATGGATGCAAGCTTTTGCTAATGAGCAAAACTTGTTAGAAGGACTATTCAAGCTAGTGGGTAGGGATGAGAATCTCAGTTTATTAACCAGATTTGTCTTTTTGAAGGCTACATGGTTTACATCATTCATAGCCACATGAAAACGCCGTGTGGGATTCTGCCATGTGTGGATGAGTAGCTGTGTCTTTAATTTTCAGAAGTAAATTTGCTCATGGTGGTTTAGCCAGTTTCTCCATATTTCATTACAGCTAATTAATGCACTTTAAAGAGAACAAACCCGTCATGACTGAAGTGTGATGCTGCTGCTTGTAACGAATAATTTTTCACTCCTGAACAGAATGTGAGACTGAAATGGGGAGGAGGTGGCTTTAAACTATTCCTTCAGAAGACAGCTACCAATAGCTATGTTTATCCATTCCAGATTGCCCCTGCTGAAGGACCAGATGCTAAGCTGAGAATGGTTATCATCACTGGACCTCCAGAAGCTCAGTTCAAGGTACAACACAGAAAAACTTGTCAGTATGTAGTGGCCTTTGGATCCTAAGGGACAATATTGAAAACAAAACTCTTGGTTCCAAGCACGCTTTATTCCAAATTTTAGTGAGCACTTGGGTTTTGCTTTGCTTTTGCTGAAAGGTGTCTCATAGGAATATGAGTAATACAGTACCATTAGAGGCCACATTCTGGTCACCTGAAAACTCGTGGGTGTTTCATCTAAGTAGGAATCAAGTCTAGTGTGAAAATATGGCCATATTACATTCCTAAATGTCTCTCCTATCTACAAGCACCTTTGAATTGAGTCTTTTAATCTGTGTTGGTATGTGCAATAGTTTTGTGTGCTTAATTGAAATAACAAAGCTGAAAAGACAAAATTGAGTCTTCCCAGGTTGCTGTTTTGTGCCAAATGGAAAATGCTTTTTGGGTAGCTCTACAGATAAATGCAAGATTTCTAACTGTATTTCCACTGCAACTACAAGGAGATGCTCAACCTGATTATCCCATCTGCGCTCAAATTAAGTTCCAGAGTGGCCTTATGCCTTAAATGTCAAGGGATAAATGTAGTTACCCCAAAAGGAATTTACCATGCTAGGAGTGATGCAGGCAGCTCAGTGCAGGAGCCTGGCATCATCTCAGATATGGCCTGGAGCATGTAGAGTCACTTGAGTGTTTCTATCCTGGCATCATTTTCTTGCCTGTTCTCATTTTTGACTTTGTATTTTTGCTTCAGGGCATCTTGCAAGAAGGAGGTGCACAAACTTCAGGGATATCAGTTTCATTAATGCCTTTAGGATTTTTGGAAAATTATCAGGGCAGGTATTTTGCAGTGGTAATAACAAACTTAGATGCATTTGGGATTGTTGCTCAGTTACCGTATGCATTTGAGATGCCATTGAAGGCAAAGCATGACTTGCAAGCTCTGTCTCCTTGATATTTTCTGTGTGCATGTGGGCTTGGCCACATGGGATGTTCCACATATTGGGTACTCTTATGGTCTGGGGTCAGCACAAGGTCAGATACTGGCTACTCTTTCTTTTCATCAGATATCAGTGGACTTACCCTCAGGGAGTAGCATGCCAAAGGAAATTTGGGCACCCCTTATCCTGACTTTTCATGTAGGCAAAGGCTTGTCCTCAGATTTCTGCCCCAAGATAAACTGGGAGTCCCACAGAGTTCTTCTGGCAGCTCTTCTCTTCAACCTGACTCATGCAAGGAGGAAAGTGTCCCTTTTCTGCACCTCATACATAGGTTAAAACTACATCAATCAGTCACTACTTTACACTTGAGCTCTGCTTGCAGAGGTGCATCAGTGTAGTAGCACGGTCAATGCTCCTGGAGTATGCTGGTCTTAGGAAGGAAAGGGATTATCCCTTGGGACTTTATTCAGCTCCAGACCTTGTAGTCTTTTAGCTGCTCTTTGAGCAATGCCCTCGTGACTGGAATGGGCAGAGGCAGAGCTCAGTCCTTGCTTTCATCACCACTGTTAACCTGAAGCTGGCCTCAGGTCCAGGTCCCCACTTCATTAGTGCTCTCCTTAAACTCTGATTAAGAAGGGTCTCCTCTCCTGGGACAGTGGTTGTTGGGGCACCAAGAATGTAAACAGGTGCTCAGCAACTTGAAGAGGGAATAGCTGCTGCTCAGATGAGTGATGAGCTCTTGGAGAGGCAGTGTTATCCCAGAGCCCCTGACTTCGGCATCCTTTCCTTACTCCATTGTGCCCTGCTGCCTGTGACTCATGTCCCTGGTAGCTGCAGTGGCTGCATCCCTTTCTTCCTCAGCTGCTGCAGCCTGAGGATGTTGCAGGGTGCAGGGCTAGTTGTTAGCAAGGCAATGGGAAGGGAACATGCTACTGTTCAGAGCCTCTGCTGCAGTGCTCCCTAGAGTTCTGGCATCCCTGTGACACCACTGTTCGTGCACGGCTGTGTTGCCTTGGATCCGGGGTATATGAAAGTGAAGTGGAATCTAGTGTAGACAACACATTTCAGCCACCATTTTACTGTGCAGGGGCTTGCAGCCCAGTTAGGTTGTTTCCTTTCCGAAAGACCTTTTCAAGAACTGAAAGACTGGAGATGTTGGAAGACCACCTAGAATCTTTTTTTAAAGAAGTCCACATCCCATTTTTCTTTAGAATTTGGCAGTAATATATATTCTTTTGAAGCATCTAGGAGCCACGGAGCAGAAGATTTGGTTAACATTTCTCACAAATTCACTGATAAATGGCTGTGAATACGGAAATGAATATGTTTAAAAATCAGCAAATTTACAACCTTACTCTCAGTGGACACTCTTCTTGCTATCTGGTACTTGTGTGTTTCCCAGAAAAAGGAACTGTGTGCTGGTGGGAATAATACTGTTCCCATGGTACTATTTAGATCTGGGAAGTTTGAGTCTTTACTTTGGAAATTTGAGCACGTGCAAATTTATTTGTTTTTAAACAACGTGTTGCAATGGATTGTAAAAGCAAGCTCTTTGCTCCAATTGGAGTCTTTATCCCATGACTTGTTGGGGGTGTATTGTGGCTTTTTTTGTTTAGCATCCTTATAAGAATGGGTTTATGAATCAATTAGTTGCATTTTGTGCTTCTAAGTGTAATAAGAAACTTCTGCCTGACAATTCTTCTCTCCACCATTCTTTACCTCTACAGAAATGAGATAGTTTCTTTTAAAAGCAATATTTCTACTGAAAAGCAGAATAATAATGATCTCTGTTAAATTGCTATGTGGTTCCCTGGTTTGTCAAGCAATCTTTTAAGTTGGACACTGGTACTGCCTAGTTTGGTACAAAGACTTCTTTTAGAAAAATAGCGTATTTATTAGGGAAAACGCTTTGTCAGGATTGTGTACAAAGAATTCTCCTTTCTGTGGAATTTCTTGATGTTAACTAGATTCCAAGAACATTCTCTAACTGAAACCAATTTTGCAGGCTCAAGGGAGAATCTATGGAAAACTTAAAGAAGAAAATTTCTTTGGACCTAAAGAAGAAGTGAAACTTGAGGCTCATATAAAAGTGCCATCCTATGCTGCTGGTAGAGTTATTGGTAAAGGAGGCAAAACAGTAAGTAGCTGAAATCAAACCTTTAGTGTTGCTCAATTATGTTTCATATTCAGTGTGTATATACACATAAAGCTTAAACTTTTAGCTAAACTAATTCTTTGATGTTACATTAAAGCAGCAACTATTTTCTTAGCTATACTTGTTACATTTTCCTTTCTTCTACTGTGAAATTGAAGCCAATCTTAGAATGATTTATTTAATTTTTAAATAAGTGGTAGGAATTTAAGACATGTTCAGACCTTAGTATTACCAAAAAAAAGTGTACCTATCTTCATTTCAATTAAATTGATGGCATTTCTTAGGCTCAGTTCGTTGTATAAAATTACATCACTGAGATTTTTCAATCTTCAAAAGGTGCTGGTGCTCTGCTGGTGCTCAGGTATTTTCATATGGTGTTAAGTTAGGAGCTAGATGATATTGCAAAGACATGATTCAGTCCTGGGTGTCCATCCTGAGTGCAACAGGACCTTTAGGTCAAGTGTCACGAGGTAGTGTGGCCTCTTCCATTACTTGCAGTGGCAAGAGATTTAAGGACAAACTTATCTGAGAAGCTGTTAATCTAAAACTTTAATTACACAGTGATAAGCATTTCTAAAATTAAATTAGTTTTAATGAGACAAAGACTCTAACCTTACCTCTACTTAACACCATGGAAGCCCGATAAGCTGCTGAAAATAATTTGAACAAACTGAACTTCTCAACTATTCAGTCTGAAGTTCTCTATCTTGTGTAGGTTTTTGAAGGAAAAGTGTATAATACTCTGGCATTTTTCTTCCCTATATTGTATGATTTTTCTGACCTTACACTTTTAAACTCAACTGTAAATACTGTGGCATCTATTTGCTTTTTTAAAGTCATGTATTTAACACCTTCTGTGTGTTGTATTTGGTCTTTAAAACACTTCTACAAACCCAGAGGACTTGGTGCTAATTTATGTTAAGAGACACAAGAGCCTCATCTTGCAGAGTGCACACTGCTGCATAAAGATGCTTCCTGTTAGGGAGGGGTTTTAAAAAATGTAGCTTAGAGGATGATGTTTCAATGGTCGGTATCTTTGAGGCTTGATGGTTGTATAACATTTGTTAGTTTAAAGTTTTCTGACTTCTTCTATCTGTTTATAGGTAAATGAGCTTCAAAACTTGACAAGTGCGGAAGTTGTAGTCCCTCGTGACCAGACACCTGATGAAAATGATCAGGTGGTTGTGAAAATAACTGGTCACTTCTATGCATGCCAGGTAGGAGGACTGCAATGATTTTCTGTATTTGCCTTCATGTTTCCATGGTCTTTCTTTTGTAGCCATGTGCAGGAGCCAAGGGATGGAAGACTTTTGCTCAGGATACAGAAAGCACTGCTTGCCAGGCTCCTCTGGTTGTCTTGCTGCAATAAACTTTCCTCATGCCTGTGACAGAGATTTATAACAATACTGCACGTTTACATATGCAAAACAGTCTCCTTAAATTCTTCTGTCAATTTATGCAGGCTCTTGCACTGCTAAAACTTTGCTAAAAGCAAAAGAAAACTCAAGTTGTGATTGGGCTGAAATTCAGAAGGAACAGAGACACAAGCCATACCATAGTATCTGGAAAGAATACACCCAGATATGTAATTCATCCACACTGCCCGATCTGTTGATTTAATATCATAAAGAAAAGGTCACAATATTCCTTCCTTCACTTAACTCAGATTCATTCCTTTTGATACTTTGCTGCAGTTGACTTGTAGCTCAGAAAGGAGATGGTGGGGCTGGGAAGTCCTCTAAGTCTGACCTTCTGGTTACCCTAGTGTACAAAAAATTTGTACCCTCTTTATTAAAACAGTGGTTCTTATAAAACATTATTATTTCCAGAGGAGTAAAATGAAGGCTGTAGCTTTGATAATCTCAACATTGGTAGTCATCTTCCTATTCTCATGCTTTCTATATTACAGATGAGAAAACTGACCATGCAAGTAGCTGTGGTAGGTGGAGGAGAGAAGAAAAATTAAAATTTAGGTTGTACATCACTTTAATCTCAAGTGTATTTTAATTAACAAGTAATCTTGTCAGTACTAGAAATTTAGTCATTCCAGATTTTCTTAATCCCAGTAGCATCTCTTGTTGGTTGTAAACAGCATTCACTGCAGCATGGCATCATGATGAGTTTTTTCTTCTTCTTTGTTTCCTTCAGCTTGCTCAGAGAAAAATTCAGGAAATACTGGCTCAGGTAAGAAGGCAGCAGCAACAGCAAAAAACATTGCAAAGCGGACAGCCTCAGCCAAGACGAAAATAAAGGTTTAGGAAATGGCCCATCAGAGACAGATGCCAGACCAAAGACAGACTGTGTGACAGAGAGACAGGTGGTGAGCACCTGTTGAAGTTTTATGCAGAAGATCCACCAAGCCAATCACCTGTTCGAGGACCAGGCAACCGTTGAACGCTGTCTCTGAGAATGTATTCTTTAGGCTCTCTCAAACTTTTGAAACCCAGCTTTAAAATAAGGACCCCTTCACTTCCCTTTTGTTCTATTCTCACAATTTAACATAAACTCGTTAGTCTTTTTTATTGTTCTTATTATTCCCCAACAACTTTAGAACTTGGTTTAATGAAGCTTTCTCTTCTGAGTTCACTGGTTAAAAAAAAAAAGAAAAGAAAAAACCAACAAAAAAAAAAAAGAAAAGGCATTGCTCTTATAGGTCCAGTTGTAAAAGAATAAACACATTTGGAGGGTGGGATTGCGGGTGGGCTAGGGTTAGAGCAAGGGTATTGACAAGAGTTTAAGTGTTAGTCCCAATGTTGAAACAAGTGGCATTTTTTAAAAAGAATTTGGTTGCATTTTTACATAACACTGCCATGAATAACCTAAGGGAAGTGTTGAATGGTGTTGGCCAGGGCATAAAAAGATAAATATGCATTTTACTAAACTACCTCAGGCATTTAGTACCTCAATGAGAAATTGTTCCTTTTTTGCTTTTTTTTTTGGTATTTTGTATACTTTATAAAGCTAATAGTTCTTGAGCATTTTATTTTTTTAAAAAAAATTAAAATTTGATCAGCCACCAGCCAGGAGTACTACAGACTTATCGGGGAAAAATATAGTAGAGCACTTCTAGCTGCTGGCTGATGGGAGTAAGGTGGGTAAAAAAAACACAGCCTCAGATTTCCTGAGGGCTTCAACACCATCATTTGTTTAAAAAAAAAAATTCAATGAATGTTCAAAAGATAGTGAATGATGCCAACATTCTGATAGCAGCAATGCCGTTTAGTTTTCTTTTAAGATGGGATGAAAAAGTTTGTGACGGTACTTTTTTGGGAACAGGACAAGGAAGTGATGGCAAGAGGCTGGGGTTGGGGGAAAAATTTAGAAGGCTGCAAGAGGCTGAATTTTTTTTTTGTGCTACTTGATTGAATGCATGAACCCTTTGTGCCTTTGACCATCACTACCTAATAATGCTACATTTAACCATTTGCAGCCCATTTGGACTTTGCCATTTTGTTCAAAGAGCAAGCTTCATCTTCAGTTTGATAGAACACTTGATCTGCTGGAGCATTTTTGAGGCCAGGAGGGTCTCTGCTGTCTGCAGATCACATCATACTGCTTTCAGTTACCACGATGGGGGAAGGTCAAACAGTGTTTGATCACATTGAAAGATAATGAAAGGCTAAGTTTACATATCCAGCCGCTGTTATGGGCCACACTAAGCCACTTTGAAGGTTTTGAAAATGATTACAAGAAAAAAAAAAACTAACAAAACAACAACCTCTCTAGCCTGGCTTATAATAGATGCAGCAGGATTTATGCACGTTCTGCAACCAACCATTAGAGGAGAACAAAAAAATGTCAAAAGGCAGGGATAACAGGAAAGTTACCAAATTTTTAATTTCCAAATGTAATTTGAATGATGATTGTGGTAATAGTGACACATTCAAGTTTCTACAATAAACTTCAGTCTACCTCAGTTTAAGAAAAAAAAAAATGTGGCAACACATGGTGCATAAAGACTGCTGTGTGTGTGTGTGCGCGTGCGCGCCTGTGTGTGTGTGGTCGACAGAGCCATGCTATTACCTCTGAACCTTTTTTTGTGATGTTTTTTGTGCATGAGATGATCAGAATCACCATGCTGCACTGATTTGAGGGGCACAGCGAGCAAAAACATTTGTTTCATCATTTTGTTATCTACCTCTTAGGTTCATGTTGAAATAGAGGCATTACTACATAGACTAGATAATTTTCCCAAAGATCATTGTTGTACAGATTAGATAATTTTGAAAATGGTCTGAAGTGTTTTTCCTGCATCTCTTCTTTACTAATTGGTTTAAAAACCACAAACTTATGTTGTAGTTTTAGCAAAGAAAAATGAGTTTCTTTTCCTTTTTTGACAGTGACCTTCATCTAGCCTTTAGGATAATTTTTTTTCTTACAATGAATTTAAAATTACTGAAGTATGGAAAGTACATAGCATTTTAATTTTTGTTGAGGCTTAAGTCAGTCGGACGTTCCTTTCTTAACATTTGAGAAGGATTTGACTTTATTATTTTCCATTAAAAATTACTTTACAGATAGGCGCTGCATTTACATCTGCTGATTTAAATACTGTCATCTCTCTTAAATTTCTAGACTTAATATGGTATCTCATGTTTTTCTTTTCAATTGAGACTTGGTAATTTGGAGTATTTGGGAATAGCTAGAAAGTAAATACTGTAAATGATTTCAATATCCAGAAAGTATGGATCATTTTTCATCTGTAATGTGCCCCCCAATGCAGCTCTACTTGCCAGATGCCTCTGAATGGAATAAAGAGTTTAACTCCTATCATCAGATAAAGTTGTGTGGTGTTTTTTTAAGTTAATGAGGCATAGGGACAGAATGTCCCGAGTATTTGCGGTGCTTTGATCAAGTTGGTTTTCTGTCTGTAGTAACTGGATAAGGATGAGCAGTAACCTACGTCTTTCCCACAGCTGCTAGGACAGCCAGGTCCCAATGTTTGCACTTCCTGAAACAAGCAGTGACTTCTGTGGATTGTAATTCATCTTCTCCCTCCCATCTAACAATGCCATATAGTCTGTAGGACAACCTTGTGGTTCATGGTTTGCCTTGCACCATTCACTTAGGCTCATCTGCTGTGGAAGGAATGTGGACGTGACAGTCCTGACTCTCAGAGCAAACATGAAGGGGATCAGAAATGCAGTAATTTTTTGGGGGGCGGGGGGGGAGGGCAAGAGGGGAGGCAGTTTTTTTGCCCAGTCTTTACTGTGGTGGCAACCTCTCACCCCAACCATGACCACCCAAACACACCAGTTGCCAGTGAGCTGGTATCACCACTCCATTTAGATCCTTGTTAACATTATTTCAAGTAGAAATGAGACCAGATGTTTAACTGAATGCTTACATGTGAGAGGGATGAATTGGGGAATGAATTACACAATTCTCTATCTTCTCAAAGAGAACTGAGAAGCTCAACTTGTTTTCCAAACTCGTTCACCTTCCTACTTTGCAGCTCATTTCCTGGGACCAACCAGCAGACAGAGGGAATTGAAGAAATTATGTCTGTAGAAGGCACTGCATAGAGTATTGCATTTCACAGGGCACCCTAAGCTCATTTCTCCATGACAATATCGAGCTTTCTTCTCAGAACCAGCACCCTGTCATTTGAGCAACATAAGAAGTCAAGCCTTCCTCTGTACTGCTGGTGCATTTGTGACAGCTCAACCCCTCACTGTTTTAAGCATTTGCTTAATCATAACATTTTTATTTGCTTCTAATCTTCCAGAGCTTTTATTCTTAAGCTGCAATTTCCAAGGCATGCGCTCTTTCTAACAGTTTCCATTACACGGAGCATGTGCGCTGTGCAAGATAGCCTGGGCTTGATATGGTGCTGGGGTGTAGGATTCTTAAACAAACATGGAAAACTGCTGAGAAAGCACTCAAGGTGGGCTCTAACAGAGATGTTAGCTCAAGTGACAGACACGAACACTGCTTGAAAATGAAGTTACTCAGATGCAGTGCAAGAAATCAGAGAAATTATGACAAAAGTTTCACTTAGTGGTTTCTCCAACTCATCTCATCAAGGGATCCCTTCACAGAGCCAAACCTCCTTATACCTGTCCAGAAGGCCTGAATGCTGAACCTACAGACTCACTGCACAAGCTGTTTGGTATTTTTATTTTACCCAGAAATCACCTGACCTACCCAACTGAAATAATTCCCAAATGTTTTCTTTCCAAAAGGGCTTTAGCGTTGCACAGTACTGATCATCCAGACTGTCTGGGTTAATTCCTACGTCCCAGCTTCTAGGACTGTCAGGCCATAGTCTCACCAAGGCTGACAGGTAACATGCTTGGGGCGTTGCAGTAGCTCAGCAGAGATTAGAAATGCTGCTTTTGAATGGATGAGGACCAAGTTCTCACCCTGGGCTGGCTGATTGTTTAATAGCAATCAGTGGATGTTCATAGAACTCCTTTTCACAATATGCTTTAGCAGTTAAGTCAGCTATATTTGTTTATTTTAGTGGTTTCTGTTGCCTCTGTTATTTTTTTTTTTTTTTGTCTTGTTTTACAGACTAGTAACCCTTTTCACCTCTAAGAGTCCTAGCCTGTTAACACAGCTGTTTCCTCTCTTACTGCTCTTTTCTGGGTACTCCTATTGTTACTGCTTTTTCAGACAGGACACTGTATGTGGTTCTGGTTACTAAATGTGGGTTCATCTAATGGTGTAATGTTTGCTGAAGATACCTCTATTCATCACATATTACTTATCCACAGCAGCAGTAAAAGGCAAATGTTTCAGGGAATGAGTCAGTTACTCCTACGCACCCCTCCTAGGAGGAAATGCCTGATTTAGAACCCATCAGGTTGTAAGACAGCCAAGGTTATCTTTCTCCCATGTGATTACTTTCAAGAAGTATCACGAAGCGTTTTGAAAACCTTTCTCTGCAGTTATATTTCCCAACAAAATATTTGTTTTGTGGGCACAGATGTTTTATCTGCATGGTTTAACTACACTTAAAAAATGCCCTTTGCTTATTGCAGAACTATCTGCTGCCTTATATCAAAGAGCAGGTGAACTTGGAGGCAGTCATTCATTAAAAAACAGAGGTTAGACACAGCAAGGAAACATGACTTGAAATAGAGGGAGAAGTGGGTTTTGGTTTGTTTGGATTTTTTTAAACAAACACACTTCCTCCTGAACAACACAGCTACAGGCACAAAAACCAGGCTCACTTTGAGCATTACAAACAGAAGCTGCTGTGCAGGGCAGACATGCAGACAGGGCTTGCAGTAATTTGTGGGGCTATGGGGAGAAAAAGGTGATTACCCTCAGGATCCCCTGTTTCTGCTTTCTGATACATGGCAGAGAAAACTTATCCAAGAGGAAGAGATCCTAATTCAGTGATGAAACCCCTGGCCCGGAGTACAGAAAAGCATCTTGTCTTACACAGACAAGTTGGTTACCACCTTGAAGTTCTTTAACTGGTGACCATGCATCAGTCACACTAAGAACACACTGAACAGACTTCTGAAAGTGCTGAACAGTCCACTAGCAGCAAATAATGCTCAGTGACCAAGGGCTTCCTATAGGTCTTTCTTCCCACTTAAAGAATTGAAGGTTTTCACTACCATAGTATCTTGTCTCAGTGTCCCTTTTCAGAAAGTAGGTGAGAGAAAAACTAGGACAGGACTCAACTGCACATGCAGGATGAGCTGAATCCTCTCACAGGAAAACAAGTAATTAAAGCACTTCAGTTTGGGGCTTTTTTATTATTATTAAAACCAGGTTTGCCTTGGCTGGAAAACTTGATTTACTGTTCTGATAACTCAAAGCACATTTATTTGTCACTGTTGCTCTCAGTTTTTATGTTCTCAGTAACACCAGTCTGTTTTCTGTCCCCCCTTCGGACCATGACTTGCTTTATTGTGACCAGAAGCAAATGGCTTAACACAAGAAGCGTCATCACAACTGTAGTATTTCACAGTTTTTCCTTGCAGCACTCCAGTCTGTTTTGCACTGCCACTACAGGGTGTCTTTCAGAGATACTAGAAAAACAATTACTCTAGAGGTTGAGCATGAGTTCCAGCTTAGGCAGCTGTCTTTGCCCTGCTCTTCTCACTGCAAACTCCACTAAGACAGTGGCTCCCCTGGGAAGCTCTGACAGGATTCCTTCTTTGACATTTCATGGTTGGACTCTTATGTTAAGGGTTTTTTCCAATCTTAATGATTCTATGATTCTGCTCACTTTAGCTTGTTTAGAACTCTACCTAGGCATATCCAATAAAAACACTGTTCTGTACTGACTACTCAGTTCTCAAGGCTGTATGACTCAGGCACACTCGTTCTCTTTCCATGCAGCAGGTGCTTCAAGTTCTTGTCTCAAGATGATCACTGCTGTTAGGAGTCAGTCCAAAGATAAAGTCTTTTGGCAGGGTCTGTGAAGTCATCTGTGCTAACTGGTCATCATAAGGACCAAGAGTCCACAGCTTCTCTAATTCATAAACTTCTCGTGTCTCTGGCAGCATGAAATGCACCACTATGTTACCTGCACAGAACAGAAATTCACAATGAATTCATGGGAACAGCAAAGCACTACTACACCTTCAGCTGAGCAGAGTTCAAGCCTTCCACCCCCGTCCTGGCTAGATACATGTCAGCTGATAAAGGTCCCTTCCTAAGCTGCTGCTTCCAGTTCTCAAGCAGTGCTAGGAATTGGTCAGTCCTTCAAAAAACTCCAAGACTACAGTAACAAGATATGAGACATAATACTTTAAAATAAGACACCATCACAAGACTCCAAACCAAAGAAATTATTACTTCTATGGGACAGAAGAAATACAAAAGGAAAGAGTCCCCCAAGGTGATAGATTTTCAGCTTTCTTGTATTATCAGCATTCTGCTAAAGCCAAGTAATTTTTCCTAGGTCTGTTGCTCACATTTCTCATGTAGTTTTACAGTGAAATAGGTTCAAACTTTGATGTAATAAGTTTTTCTGGTTTCATTAATTCTGTGCAAACAACAGCAGCAGAGAATGTTAATTCCAGTGTTTGTCTAATGCACTTTTCTGTATTTCTGCCCTTAAATTCCAAGTGATTTTCAGTTATTACCATCAATAGTTATTATAGTTAAGTAACCAAGGCTTAACATCAGTGGCTGTAGTGTTCCTCACTCATCTGTAAGGGAAGTTTTCATCTTTTAGGTCAAAACACCAACCCAGGGGGAGAGATTCTAAAAGAAGCAGTGAAGGAGAACTGCTTTTTGAATACAGTCTTTTATATTTGTGTAGAGTTTCACACTTGGAGAATAAAGAATTAAACTCAATTTCTTAGGACTGAGGTTTTACCCCATGTGATGGTATGATCTGGACAGTGAAAAAGTCTGTTCAGTAGTTCACTAGTAAGGCAGTGTACAATGAGCCCCCATTTACCCAAACATGGATTACAGAAACCCAAGGAAACTGACTGAAGTAGCTTTTTCCCCCCCAACTATTGTTACCTTAAATTTATTATGACCTGTTTTAGCCACTGAAGAGTAGTTACTGTTTTTTATCAATGCCAAAGATATTTAATGGAAAATCATTTATTATCTCAATGAGTTCAAGCAACAATTGGAATTCCCAAACAGCAGAGTACTGTGAACTTTCCACAGCAACCAGGGTTCATGGTGAGATGCTTCTGTCAACAGAGAAGTCATGCAGAACTTTGTTTTTCTCAGATTCACAAATATTTACCAAAATCAATGCACAGCCAGTCATCTGTCTCTTTTCCTTCAATCTGAGTAAGAGGACCACCTTCTTCTTTGAGATGCTTGTACTGAGAAAAAAAAGGAATAGCAGAAAACTAAGTCTTTTGCATTTATTTAAGAAGCACTCAAACTTAACAGAGAAGCTTGACTTTGCTGAGTTGTTTTAAAGCTGAAATGGGTTAGATTACTTCATGCTGGTCTTGGGGTCTGCACAAAAGAAAAAGGCTAATATACACTTGCAGGACTGGAAAATATCTACCAATTTCTCAAATCTGAAATCCTCATGTTTTGGATTCCCATACCGTTGTCCAGGAATTTTGTAAGTATCTTTTATCAAGATGAATTCTAAATACAATTGCTTGCAGTAGTCTTTCAGTTACTGGGTCCCTATAGCTGCCAGTACCACCACATTTTATTTCTGATACTTTTCCCTGGTGGTTTACACGAGCAGGTTGAGGATGCAGAAATGGAGATGCTGAGTTTATTCTCTTCTCAGACGGAAAGGAGTGGGGCAAAAACAAGTTCCATCCCCTGCCTTGAGGAAACCAACCTCCTGCCTCTTGAGGGCACACACCCAACACTAACTGCAAGCTGAGGGAAGCAGGACCAGCACACAGACTTCCACCTGGGAGAGGAGAAGGGGCAGCTCAAAGCAGGACTGCACAAAGTCAGTCAGGGAAAGTGGGTAGTTCCCCATGCACCATGTGGTGGCTTTTGTATATGCCAGCTTGAGAGGCTCAGCTATCCCCAGCCAGTGCATGAAGAGCCCAAACACCCACCAGAGCTGGAGAAATTTGACAGCTCAAGGCTGAAGTATGGTCACTTTCATATCTGGCCATAACCTACTTGCTCCTCTACAAGGAGTATTGGTAGAAATGGCTCCAACAGTCCATTCTGCCGTGGAAGACAGAACACAAAACAACATGTACCAGCATGGCTGGCTGGCAAATGAGTCCCACTTCACTGGGAGTGCAATTATCACAAAATGCAGCTGTTCCTGGTTGTTCCACACAATGTTAGCTGCTGAGTAATGACACTAGTTTGCAAGCCAGCATGGAAAACTTTCAAAATGTTAACTCAGAACCAGTTCTACCTTCCTTTCTATAAGATAGCTTGGGAGGTATCTTCAAATAACTCCAACAGTCTGCTCAAAAAGCTAAAAAGCACTGTGTGAACTGCCATCAGGTATCATCAGGTTGCAAAGGCTGATCCCTGTTACAAGTTTCCAAGCCTGGTCTTCAGAGGCTGTGTGAGGTGAACAACTACAATAGAGCCAAGTGTTAGCTTCTTCCTCTAACACGCAACCAGATGGGGATGTGGGCCTTTGCCATTCACAAGCTCCTGGAAGTGGAACAGGAAGAAGATCTCATGCTATACCTGAGCACCTCTTTGTTTTACTCTGAGTAAATCATAAGGGTTTAGGAATGATACTAAAGCTTGCCAACTGCCTGGCAGCACTCTGGAGCACCTGCTCTGCTTTACATCTTAAGCTTCAGCTACTTTTTACCTAGAAAACTTCCAGTGTGATATGAACTCAGCCACCCCCAAGTACTTGACCAGGCTTCCCAGTTTCTCAGGATGCCCAGGAAGACACCATGTCTCCCAAGAGGCTCTGCCCTTGCAAAATTTCTGCTTTTACAGCCACCAGGGGGTGCAGCCATGAAACCCAGCCATGTTTTTGCAGGGCAGGTGGCACTCACCCATCTCTCCTGGTCTGGGGGAAATGAAAAACTGTTAAGACTAGCAAGTTATACAAGAAATAGAGTACATACTAAGCACTTTGATTTAGCATACTCAAATCACATTAATGCAACTTCCAGCTTACGGCAAAATTTTGGTTAGCGGAGATGCGCCGGCTCCTGCAGAGAACACAAGAAACTCCCCACACCTGCCCAGAAAGGCCCTGAAAAGCTAAACCATCTCTCCCACTCTCCTTTCCCCCTGAGTCTCACAGCTAAAACCAATGGGCCTGGAAGGAAGAAAGCAAAACCAAGAGTGAAAGGAAAAACAGGGTCAGGAAGGGAAATAAAGAGGGTGGTGAGAAGGCAAACTCCAGGCTAAGTACAGACAGCTGACTGAGATGGGGCTGATCATATTCCTCACTGTGCTGTGCTTTGTAACAGTTGCATAGCTCTTCTCAGGCAAGAAAGTCTCTCCCTCCATGAGTTTGGTCATCATCTCCAAGCTCTACCCATAATTTTATTCTGACCTCCATTTCTGTACTGACAAGTTCTCTTTCTTCCAAAGCCAAACAGAAGAGGATTTCTGTGCAATGATGGCTGCTGATTCTTCTCCTCTCCTGCAGTACCTGCACAGCAGGGTGACGATTAACTACCAGTTTGCTTAAAGCTCATGAGGGGATCCTGTGCCTCTTAGGAGGCCAACTTTTTTCCCAGCCTTACAATATACCTGAGAAAGTGGAAATTTTAAGGATCAGGTTTTGAGAACAGTCAGACAAAGCTACTTTGAATGACTGGGAATAGCAAAGGTGCTTGCTGGACAAAAATAAAGGCACAGGTCATCATCACCATCTCACATCATTTATGTTCTAGTCACCCAACTGTGATGTCCTCAGTGTTCTACATACAGAGAGGTCTGCTTCTAAAATATAATACCTGTATTTTGTGCAGTACTACTAAAGGAAAAAACCCACAGTTACTTCCTAGATGTGTTCAGGACTAAGTGACATAATGTCATCGATTTCATCTTACCTGGTACACCCCTACCCATGCAATCCTAGGGAAATTCCTTTCACAACATTTAAAACCATTCCCAAAACTCAGAAAGAGCAGCAAGAACTGTCTTACCATTTTCAGCATGTAATTTGCCATTGCATGAAGATGCCGTGTTGAAAATCCACTCACAATTATGAAATAATCACAGTATTTTATTTCTGGAGATAGCTGGATGACACAGATGTCTTTTGCATTTTCTTGCCTCAACAATGCTACAACCAAGTCAATGTTGAACTTTGGAAGAACAGTATCTGGAGCACCTAGAAAAAATAGTACAATGGCAAATTTTCTTTTTAATTGCAAAAATAAATCATTTAGAGCCATAAAATAACAATTAACTGAATTATAGCCTAAGCTAGTCACTCACTGTGGAGTTTGGTTTGATACTGACAATGCAACGTGAACCGTATATTTTTCAAAATCATTTTTACAGCCACCAAAGCTGAGAACTAAGCAATCTTCCAGTAAACAACACTATCACTAGATGTAACAGTTACCTGAATGAAACTTCGGTTTTTGCTAACTTACTTATTTCTTCTTGTTGCTATTTAAAAGCCAATAGTATCATCACACTTGTCAATGTAGATGAATTAAACCTAAGTACTCCAACAGACATTATTAAAACGACAGACAAAATTGAAAATATTTCAGAACAATGCTTTTCAAAAATCTGTGATAACACATTGTGATTAAACTGTTCTAGAATCTTAAGTAGAAGAAACCAACATTTTGAAAATGAAGCTGACATGATGCAGAATGAAGACATCTTTTTTATCTGCAAGAGGAGTAAAGCCACGTTTTTTTCTTTTTCCCTAGCCTGATCTGGTGCAGAGCATTATGATATTGTAGACGAAGCTTTACTCCTTCAACAGTTTACGGAAGCCAGCTTACAAAACAGTAAATCAGTGAAACTATGTTCTGTTCGCACCATGAAACCAGTTTATTTCTAATTTGTCCTAATTAGGTAAATACAACTTGTATGCACACTTTAGGCGTAATGTGAATCTGTCAGCAGTGCAAGTCTGCCACTATAGAATGAACATTAGTGCAGACTCAGCACAAGGCCAATCTTTATATTTCCCAATATAAAGAAAAAGCCAAACAAAGAAACAATAGCTATAATTATATGCATGAACGGGGATATGAAATTGGATCAGATTTCTGTAAATGTAAGGCTTTCAGCTCAGGGCACTCTTTCAACTTTTTCCTGTGGTCACACATCTTGAAAACTAGCAGTGGCCACAGCTCCTCCAGGCACAGCGGTTACAGAAGTCAAATGTTTGTCTGGTAGCCACCTGAGAAGCCTCCAGAGCCTGCCTGGAGAATAGATGGCCTAAATATCACCAGGTACTGATTGTCACGACCAGATCCAGGCTAGAGGCGCTTTGCTGAACAGCTACAGCCAAAAACCAGCCCTGTACACAAGGCTTGTACCTGTCAGGAGCCCTCGTGTTTCCGAGGCTATTACAAAAGGGGGCGATTGCGAGCGCACGGCACAGCAACCCCTGCGGCTGGGCAGCAGCTCCCTCACACACGGATCTACACACGGCTCCCTCCACACCGCCCCGACTCCTCACTTTCCCGCAGCGCTGCGGAGGCCATGCCGGCCCAGTGCCGGTGCCGTGACCCCGAGGGCCGCAGTCTCGGCCGAGGTGAGGCCGATACCACCGCACTGGGCACGGCGAGGGTCCTCCGCAGCAACAGGCGCGACTCCACGCGTGTCGGGCAGCCCCTTCTTCGCGAGGCGCCCGTCACACTCCGCTTAAGGTCCCGCTGGACACCTCTGCAGCGCGGCCCCGGGCTGGGCCCTACCTGCCGGCTGCCGCCGCTCCGCCGCCGCCGCCCCCGGCCCCGGCCCGGCTCCGCCTCTCACCGCC